>VWZK01016887.1:187259-324759 GCA_013396935.1 Baryphthengus martii | reverse complement strand
AATTTTCATTTGCACTCCGTGCTTCCTTGGTAAATTTGTTTGTCTTCTAAGTTTCTTAAAGTTGTTGGCTTTTACACAAAATTTGCTGCACTGTGTAGAAGTTGTTTTGACATATTTAATTCCACAAGAGAATTCTAACCACTGGTTCTTTCATCAGCACTTATAATGCTGCTATAATACTGTTCTCAATTACTTTTACTTTCATGGCAGCTCTATTAATACAATTTTCTTAAAAAAAACCCATGATAAGTTGATTAGCCCTATTGCTATATATAAATAATCAGAGTATTCAAACCTCTCTGCATGCTCTTAAGTTTGCTCTGGATTAATCTCCAAATTTGTTTGCACCAATAATATTGCATATTGTTTGGTTATTAATTTTCATGTCTTTTAAATATTTATTTTAAATCTGAAAACTTGTACATTTTGGATAATGTAATTGTCCTGTGGAAATATATCTTTTACTTATCTCAGAGATGCTAAACTCTCATTACATTTTTTCCTTCTTGTCTGGCATCCATGGCTTCAAGCAGCCAGTTATTCACCAAGCCCAACTACATTTGTCTGCGGCCCCTACTCAGACTGTGAGCACAAGTCTGGTAGTTGCAATCATTTAGCAATTCATCTTTTGCAGGTTATTGTTTTAGTGCTGCCAGTTGTCATGATTACTGTTAGGTTCATTTGAGGATTTAATGAGTGGATTTTTGGACACTGAGGAATGCACTGAGCCTACAGAACACTGCCTTTTATCAACTATTTATTACCTCACAGCATAAATGCTGCACAAGTTTGTTACTTAGGTATTTTTCAAACTAATAGACTACCAATGCCATCTTCAAATGCTACACCAGCTGAATATTGGATGTGTTTTGAAAAACATGCATTGCAGATGTACACTAAGAATTTGAATGTCATTGACTTATTCCTATGTTTCCACATAAGCACAAAGAAAATACTGGAAATTTCCGGAAAATAAATTATGATGACAATAAATACAATTGTGTTGTTGAAAGGTAAACCGAAATTAATCCACATCCAAACCTGGCTCTGGAAATGGGCTGTCACAGCAGCAGGATGGTGCCTTCTTTGAAGTTTTACTTTCCTTTTTTCTCAATAAGATTTCCCCGCTGGTAAGACCTATGTGCCAGTGCTCTGAGGACTCAGCCTTCTACTATGTCATTCAAGTAGATGTGGCAGAAAGATGTATGGATTAGATTAGATGGCCTACTTTGCAAAACTATGAATTCTTGAACCACGAAAAGCTGCAAGAGACAGACTGAATGCTTGAATAAAGTACGAAGAGGTCCTACAAGAGACTGAAAGTCACATTTAATTGATAGTTGGAGGCTCTCAAGTAACACATTGATGATTATAAGACAATTAACTAGAGGAGACCAGGAAAAGTAGAGTGAACTCCTCATTTGGAAAGGAAGTTTATCCTTCTATTTTTAGTATCTGTGATTACAATGTTGGTGAATTTATAGCAGTCCGTTTGAGAGGAATAATTCTGAATAATATCACTTTGCCATTTATTTTGCCTGTCACTTACAGGGTTGCAGCCAACTCAGATGTTTATTTTTTTCCTTTGAGAGGTAAGGAGAAAGAACATGAAGAACAAAACTGTGAAGAGAAAAATAGAAATGTGTTGGCATCCTCATTGACTTCCTGGTAAAACTGATTCAGCAGGTGCCAACAGCAACATCATTCCTCAGGGCTGCAGGAATGCCCTGCCTCTCTTTGCTTTGCATCATGCAGTTGCCCAAATGTTGCACAAAAGAAGATCATATGAACAACTACCCATACAGAAACCCACTGTCAATTTACACAGCTGGAACATAAATGCCATCATCTGCTCTCAAGTCTGGCAGCAAGAAAAATGTCCTAGTTAAACCTGTGCTCACCACTCTTTCCAGAGTCCCTACCAACTCCCTATCTTTTCATTATCACTGATGGCTATGCTTCTGTAATTAATATTAAAACAGCCAAGTAGTTGAGTATTACAGAAGGCACTTTACAGAAGCTGTTGAATTATAAAAGCTTTTCCACTTCATATATTGTCATGTAGGTAAAACTCAAAAGTAGCATAGGAATGCTGGGATGGCTCAACTTGTTAAGACTGATGTCTTCCATGGACAGCATCTGGGGTCCACAGGCAGCTTAGGAATATTTTCCAGACACTGACATTGGTATTTCTGACCAGTAGTGTTAGTAATAAACTATATGAAATATATGTAATAAACATCCTATAATAACGGATATCTCCGATTTCTGTTATTCCCAGGCTTAGGTAATAAGGAAAGCCACTTCATTCCAAGGAAGCAAATCAGAGCAACATTTGGTCCTTACTATTTACATGCAAAGAAATGATAGGATTTCCCAGCATGAAAGATGAAAATCTCCGTCTGAAACTGGTATGAAAATGGATTCAGCTATATTTCCTGACAGGATGGAGATGGTTTAACCATCCAATGAACTTGGAAAACTATCATCTGACTTCAACCTCAACCTTTCAGCACAAACTCAAAGGAAAATCAAGACAGGCACCAAGAAACAATTGCTTTCATCACCTGAATCCCATTCTTTTTGATCCATATGCTCTGTGGTTTTCATTGCCTGAAAACACTCGTTATGAAAGATCTACAAGGAGACAGAGACAACTGCAATGTTATTGTTCTTATGAATGTTAGCCTCAGAATAAGAAGAAAGGAAAATGGTGCCAGAGACAAAGAGAAATGGTATCACCTATTGCTTTGCACATCTAAGGTCCAGAAAAGTAATTGTATAACATTTTCTAATTTAAGAAGCCATTAAAAATAAAATAGGTAAGTAAACCAGTAAGAAAATAAAAGTTGGATAGTGGGATCTGAATATATGAGGTGACAGAAGTAATTATATTGCTGTATGTATCTTGCATAGATCTATTATTTAAATAATTCTCAACTGCAAAAAAATACTGTATTCATTAATGCAATTACAACAGATTAGATTACTTTGATATACTTCTTAAATGTTTTGTACTTTGTAATCTATTCAGGTTGTATAAAGAGAGGAGAGATTTTGAAAATAAAAAATGATTGACAAACACTTCAGACAGGTTGCTGTTTTCAGGTGTCAATTAAAAACGAATGCCACCAAAATCCATCCTGCAATTCCAAGTCTTTTGAAAACTGCCATTTCAATGTGGAAAGAATAAATGCTGTTGCCATTACATCAATGCCTCTGCACATTTCCCACCATTATCTTGAAAGCTTTAAATGACTATCTTTGGGAAAAGAGAGAGGTATTTTTAAAAGCAGCAAATGGATGGGGTTTTTAAACACTAATATGAGAGTAGCATGTAATAAATATTGTGGGCTAAAATGAGCACGCAGAGCTTCCCATTGTATCTACACATGACAAACTGAATGTGCTTCTTGTATTCCTTTGAGTTTAGGAGTCTCCAAAGAATTGGATAAGATATGAGAGGAGGCCATTCCCTACCCTTTGGCATTCTCTATCTACACAAAGGGCACAGCAGCCAAGCTCTGCTACATATTACTCTGAAAATATCCCACAAACAGTACATAAAAGCCCTGTATTTTGGTCAAATCTATTCTAGATACATACATGCAAGTACAGAATTAGACCAGTGGAAATTAACTAAAGAGTTACAGATGGTCCTGTGTATAAAGCACTACAATATAAGAGAGACCATCTGGAAATATGTTTTGTCCTTAACTGAGTATTTTTTTTTAAAAAACCTCCTTTCTACTTTCCTTTTCTAGTTGCAATTTTACACTGTGCAATGAAAATGTGCTTGTTTAAGTTTCCAAAAAAAAAATAAACGAGGACTTGAGCTATACACCTGCCAAGTCAGGAATTTGAAGCAGAGGTGCAGGCTAAATATTGAGGATGTCAACGATGTAAGCATCAAAATTACATGGTGATCCTCGGGGTGTGTTTAGAGGCACAGCTACAGACTGAATCCTTACTGATTTTGCATTATAGTAAAAAGCATATACGTATTTAGCAAATACATATCTAGGAAAGAAATTGCTCAGGAAACAAGCATATATCCTTTGAGTGAGATGCAAGCTATTACTGTTGCTGTCTTCAATGGGAACAACATTTTATCGTGAGCATTAACCCAGCTTGTAAAAATCGTGCTGGCATTCACCCTGTCTTTGTACAATCGTACAGTGTTTTTGCTATGACACTCAGAAAAAGAAATTGTGGGATCAAATACAAATAGTGAAACACTTTTGTACTGCCATACTCATAGCAAAATGGCACCTGCTCAGGGTAGTGGGGTGAAAATGAGGTAATGGCGAGTCAGGAGGTACCCACTCTCCCAGGATAAAGGAGACTTCAGACCCCAAGACCCAAGGTATCCTTCTTCAGTGCCACATTTGCTGAGTTCAACCACTTCTCATATGGATTAAGAGTCTTCAGGTGTATGATATTTTCAACTAACAGTAAAAACCATTTAATTAGCTTTCAATTTCAGAGGAATGCCTTGTGATGAAATGTTATAGTATATTATCCCTATCCTAAAGTATGGGAATGTCCTATTAGTATAAATGTCCCATTAGCAACACTGTATGTGGTATGTTTCAGATTATACTTCCAGGCTAATACGTTACGGCTCTAAACAAATAAAACCAAAATAAATCATATCCATCTTTCTATAAATTCCATTATAGCTTAATTGTCAGATGTTTTAAATTTTTTTTTATTCTTTTTTTTTAATACCCAAATTGCTTGCATGTGCTCTGTCCCTTCTGCTCCTCCTTTTCTCCCCTCTCTGAGCCAAGGAAGGCTGGTAATTTGTCATTTTGATAGATGAAAAAAGAGAGCAAATCGGTGAGCTATGTTTTGGTTGGGTTTTTTCTGATCTAATTAATGTACCTGCAGCACACAATTAACAGCATTACATGTGTAACACCCAAAATCATACGCTGCATTTTTCTTACATCCTTCTGCATTACACTTAAGTTCACATTTATCCATTATACATAACATAACATGGCATAAGGCTACAGTGTGTTCTCCTGTATTAATAAATGGGTGCTTTTTCCTCACATGGGACAAACTGGGTAGCATTAAAAGCATTATTTGTTTCTTTTCGTGAGACATAGGCACTGCCAGTGCCTATGTCAAGCGCTGTGTAACCTGCTTATCAGCAGCTACCATTAGATACAGTTTAAGGGAACGATTCAAAAATGGTTTTGATTGATTGGCAATCCAACTGGCAGTATAATTGCATCCAAGCCATTAGGAATCCAATTGAACCCTGATCGAGTACTTCATTACTCTTGCTCTTTTCACAAGGGCACACCATCCCAAGTAATATTTTATATGTTATAAAAGGTTAGGTTTGAAAAATTAGCATTACAAATGTCACATTTACTTCCAGCTGGAAATGTGCAACAATGTGTGACAATACTGAATAAAATGTTGAAACATGTTTTCCTTTTGTTTTACTTTACTCATTTTTGTAATACAACACTGGTTACTGGAAAATGCCTTACAGCTTTATTCAAAACACATGTTCAAAGATCTGAATGAAAAAAGCTTTGACTCTCTCTGGAACATCTAACCAATATATCATTTGTGTGCTTCGAATTTTTTTCTTACTGTCAAGAACACTTTTATGTCTTTAAGATTTATTTAAACTAGTTTATTATATAATGAAGCTTGTCAGATCGTAAGAACAAAGTCAAACAATATGCACTATATCAAAGTATAACATTTAACATATAGATTTAAGTATACATATCAACTACAATGCAATCAAGCAGAGTTTAATCTGAAAATGCAAATGGTTCAGATTATTAAAGCCACATCTGTCCTTTGAAGCATAATTTATGCTGTTTATCAAAAAGCTATGTGTAATTATATTATTCCCTCCCACCAAACATATTTTAGCCATGGATTTCTTAGCTTGAAAACCTTTAGGTTTAACCCCAGGGCCAAAATTTCACAGCCTAAACCACTAACTAAAATATAAACAAAAACATAAACTGGAAAATGTATATAATCACTTCTAGTTTAGAATCCATTATCTTAGGACAGCCATTTTGATTACATTAATCTCATGGTGAAAACAGACTTGCATAAACTACCAAGTATTAAATTTGAGTTTTCATATTTCTTATTCTATATTTGTAAATATACATTGCTTTGTCATATCCTGCTACTGTGTAGAAGCTTGTCTGAGACAAAACAAAAAGCGAGACTTACTTAGATTTCTTTTGCTTGGAACAACAGGCTCAATTTTAAATATACACTCCTTGCTACTTAAGTAGAGTATACTCCTAAAGTTTATAATACATATTTAATGACATTTAAATGACATTTAAAATAGGTGCCTGCCTCTTACAGTGCCTCTGTTAAGAAGGTAGAGAACGGACACTTCATTTTAAAATGATACTGTAAAGATTTGAATCATCTGCAAATTAAAATATTTCTTGTATTGATCAAGTTAAATGTAATCACTAAGTGATTGTCTCCACTGTAAACAGAACATACCTGTAGATTTAAACCCAGGTTTAAAATCAAATCTGCCATGTAAGCAATTCATTAATCCTGTCTTAAATGCATGGCAAATACTTATCAATAGGCATCTATACTACTATGTTACTATGCATAGATCTAGCAACTATGCATACAGAGTAGTAAGAGTTCTCATTACGGGTAAAACCACTAGTAAAACATTTGTGCTTTAAGACACACTAAAAATGCCTTTTCCTGCACGAAAGAAGGGGTTTTAATGAGTTCCTGGAAATCTGAGTGTTATATTTAGTTCTTGTGAGCCTAATAAAAAACAACATGCTACACAAGTGACACTCACTAAAACAGAGCTTCATAAGTTAAAATATTGCAATAGCTATATAGCTTTAAAGCATCAACTTCTTTAATATGCTTCACTTTGAAAGTCACTGGCCACACATTAAAATAGTTTTTTAGTCTGTATTTAAGAAATAGTCACTCATGTGCTCACCTGTTAATTCTTCTGAAAAGATATATATTTTTCACTGCTCTTTGATTTTTTGGGATCTAGTCTGACAATTTATACTATGTCATATATTCATAGGGCACTCAAATGTATAACAAAGTGAAAGGTGTTAATTTGATTATGATTTACCCTCCTTCTCCAGCCTCATACAGAAACGTGCCATTCCTTGCAACAAAATGCTGAACTGATTTGGGTTCGGGGGGCAGGATTCCCGTTCAGGACAAAGCTCCTTATTTTTCTAGAAATATTTATTCTTCATTTGAGGGAGAAAAAGCAGTTTGGAAAAGGAAGCGAAACAGCACTACAAAAACATTACTTCATATCCTAATTTGGCTGACCATTTTTAAATATATATGTAGTCCCACTAAGCAAATGGAGTAACTTTTAAAACAGACATCAAGAGTTATTCTTTTTCACAACACAGACATTGTTTGATGGAATTTACACTTCACAGGTGTGGTTTTTTTTAAAATAAATAATAGTAAAAGAAGTACAGTGTTGCAGTGTCTATGTAGTGTCTATTTATAATGCTATTTTGGGATGCTGAAAGCAACAATCAACATTTTAGGTGGTTTTGCAATAGTGTAATACATTAAAAAAATACAGCTGCCCAAAATTATTCCATCTAATAATACATGTTCTAGATAAACAAAATATAAGAGCACAAGAAGTAGTATAGCTATAGCCACCCACAGCCTTCAGGCCTGTGATCTTTGTACGTGTTACTGAAAACTAGGCAAGGTTCACAGCAGGCTCAGAAGGTTAACAAATCAGGCTCTGGTGGGCCAAGAAAGATCACAGAGACAACATCTTTTTAACTGTTTATATCGGTTACATGATAATAAAATGTTCCACATGAAGATTATAAATGTTACCCCAGTGGCAGACACACAGAAAACTATATTTGCTAAAATAAACAATGTTAGGACAAAGGGAATTTGAGTTTGGTGGAGGAGGACAGAAAGATTAATGTAATAATTCTGCTTCATTTCATTTATTTTGTAGGCTTAGATCTCAATCTGAATGTCTTTTAACACTTCTTTATGAAAAAGATTCTTGTTTTTTCCCTCTAATCAAGTTTCAGTATCTGCATGTCAAAATCAGAAACACACTCTCTGCAACATTTCTCCATTTCATCCAGATCCAAAGAAGGTTTTAGGCACTTAAAACAGAATTTAGTTTGTCCTAAGGTGCCTGAATCCAAAACTGTGAGCTACATTACCCCTGCTTAGCAGCCATCAACCCTGAAAACAGCTCTGACTTTCACCTGAAAGCTCCTCAGCCACATGAGGTTCTCCACTTTGTTACTAGCAGAGCTGCCTGTGCCTCAAGAGCTCTCTGTCTCTTACATAAACTCAGCAGGAATCTGGAAAATAGGCAAAACACACTGAAATGACTCTTAAGAAAATAATCATAGCACTGAGCACAGAAAAATTTCAGGGTAGCTGGGGACACATCCACTTGGAGACAAGCATGGTAGCACTTGTCCTCTAGCTTAGCTGTTACAACACCTGCACAAAAAATAGGAGAGGTGGATTCTAGATCTTCACCCAGAGTCAAGTTTTGTTGAAGCAAAGACCTTTCTTTCTGTAATGTATTAAAAAACACAAGGGACAGAAGAAGGAAGGAGCCTGACTCTGGAGATCAGCATCTCGTTCAAGAGTGCTACTTCTTTGGTTTTGCTCCAGAAGCTACTCTGTCTAACAATCAGCCACGTTAAGCAGAAATTCTCATCCTCATTTCCCAAATGCATGGTTGCGCTCTTCTTTTTGTGCCACAGACATGAAAGAAACTGTTTTAAAAATTGGTCCCCAGACTACACTTCCTGAATGTCACAAATAACCTCCCTCCATTTCAATAACCACACATTGAGCAGAGCCTTCTGCTGTCTCCTTTTGAGCCAGAAAATTTCATCTTTTAATCACTCATAGTAATTCCCAAGGAAATTCTACAGCTTGCTTCAATGTTTCAAATACACCTCAAATCAAACGTAAGATCAATAACTGAAGACATAAAGCCTTTTATCTTGCCTGCAGGTAAATTATCGAGCACATGCAGCAGTTCAGTGAGTGCTTTCCTCTGTTGACAAGGACATAATCTTCACCTCAAGAACAGAGAAAGATAATTCAAGCGCTGAAACTGGGCAGAACCAGCACTCAAAAAACACCCACTCAAAGTATCTCTTGGGTAAGGAGAGACTTCCCTCAACTCAAATTCTCAGATCCCACATACTCTTCTTAAAGAGGACTTCAATAACTTAATTTTACTAAGATGACACTCATATAAATGGCAGGTCCTACCACAAATGAGAATAAACAATTAATGATGTAATTTGTCTAGTCTTCCATGAGTTATGGTCAGGTATAACTGAGGACTGAAACAAGAAGCCAGTTTATAGCGAGAAGATTTCTGGTTCCACAAGAATAACAGGGAAAAAGAAAAAAAAAAAGAGTTCTATGTATTTTAAAACAGGACTTGATCTAATTATTAAAAGGACAATGTGACATCTTATGATTGCATGGGGCTGAATCTAGTGGTGCAGAAGTTCTCTTCCAGACATGCGTTGCGCCTTTTACAGACAAACAAGCTGTATAGAGAAGTTTCTCTCCTCTTCTCCAAAGAACACTTAACCTGATTATAATTTTGCAGTGGATCTTAGACCTTCTGGAAAATTGTCAGCAGTTTAGTTACTCTGAAAGGTACAGATAAAGAGAAGCTGAATTATAGATGCAGTTATGCTATAATACTGTGCCCAGCTTCCTGTTAAAATACATGGCTTTGTTATACTGAAGGAGCCTATATGGGAAAACCGTAGTCCCATTAACATAAAAATAAGCTGAAAAGCCAGACTGGACAAAAATCCAACTGTCAAGATGCGGTGGTCTGCAGCGGCCCAAGTTTCTCACTTGCAGTTGCATAACAGGCTTTTTGGTTTGCAGTATTCTTGGCAGCCTGAGCAAGAACAGAGACTGTTCAAGTTACACAACTGCAACGTCATTAGTGGCTTCTGCAGAGTGTGCCCAGAGCTGCCCGAGTAAGTTAGCATTATACTAAAACATAAGCTGCTAGTTACAATCTTCCCTGTTGTGTACGCAACTCAGAATCCTACCGCTGTTTCTCATCCAAGGCGCCCCGGCGGGCTGTGGGCGCACTGCCTCGCCTGCCCCGCCACAAGGCCACGGCCGGCCCCACGCAGCTGTTTGCCTGCCCGGTCACCGGCGTCTTTCAAAAGGTGAAAGTCTGAAAAAGCATTACTCATTCATTTTTATTTTTCATTTTTAGCACGGTCAAGGCTCTTCTTCAGAAACTACTGTATTTGAATGCCAGTTATACCAGAGCAAATCTGGAGCCGACTCAGTTATTCCTCATTTTCACCAAGCAACTTACTCTCTGATCTGTGCTGAGTTTTTCTACCCCTCACTGACTTTTAGGTAACAGCTTTGATTTTCTTACTGTGCTTACTTTCTCATTTGCTGCATTCTCATGTATTCGTTGTGTTTAACAGCTTTACCGATCATATCCATTTCCCTAAGAAATCAGACTTAGTTACTCACCTTAAAGCATGCTGAAGCCATTTATTCAAATACCCACTCAGACATTATTAGAACCACTATCAAGTAAAGATTTTCTGAGCAAGGAGATGCTATTTTTTAAAGCACTCAGTAGTACTAACAGTACTAACACTAGCGTGAAAAACCATGAACTGCTATTTGCAGTCCTATTTCTCTACTGTTCTATTATCTAATATGTCAAATCTTTTTTGAATAAAGTATCAGTCTTTTCTGACACTGCACTATGATAAGTAAGAGGTGTAACAGCACCTCATGGTCAATTCAAGCTTGCATTTTTAAAATAATCAATTGCTACATAAACTACAATATTAATGGCAGTCCAGTTAGAACTCTAGTGCTTTTGGTACTGTCCCAAAACCATCACAGAACTGAATTAAGTCGTGTTTTGTTATCTCCTTTTTTCCCCTTTCTTTTTCTTTTCTAACCGCAGCAGCTCATCCCTAAGGAGGAATTCCATAATATATGAGATCAAAATACCAAATGATTTTTAATAATGCAAAATTTTAAAAGTCATCTTGACTTTTTAAAAAAAGAAAAGTCATGTCATGCTTTTGCCTAGCCATATACGTTCAAAAATATCTAAGGGTCTTAATAGCCTCAGGACAGGATTTTTTTCTATTGACTCTAATCATGGTTGTACAGTATTAAAGAAAAATAGAAGGTGTCTAAGCTATGAAGAACACAGAGATGACAAGTGAAGTTAAACATGTAGCACTGGTACGAGCATCTGTGAGATGTCTAACATTCCTACTGCCAAAGAACGAGCTCCCTTTCTGACTTGTTTCCTCGCTGCATAACGCTCTAATGTCTGAATTCATCCCCAGTTTGGGAGTTAAAGCTATCCTTTCCCCACTTTCCTGAAAATTAATAACTTAGAAATACTCTAAAATCATCAAGGAACGTTTTGATCAAGTGGATGAGATTTTCTAGAAGAGAGCTTTGAAGTGTCTAGTCTCATTGAATCATTTTCTGGCAGGAAGGGTTGTCATGTTTGGAAAGCCAGCCCCTTTTACAACGTTTCCGGGAACCACCCCAAATTGAACGCACTTGAAACGCCAGGATTTAATATTTACTTGTTACATTTTTCAACTTTTTTTTTCCTTTTTTTTTTTCCTTTTCCTCTTCTGATTCATTGGTTAAAAACCCTACATCAAATCAAATGCTTTCTGTTACTCCTCTCCTGTCATGTCACTGAAAGTCTATATTCTAGAAAGGGAAGGCGTAAGGCATTTCACTTCAACACTTGTGGTTTCTGAAATCACTGACATAAGGGAAAATATTTTCATTTGAAACAGTCAAAATGATAACTGACTTTTTACTTATGCTGACCAAATGTATTATGTGCTACTCAGTCACAGGTATCTATCATTCTTAATTAGCATCTATACAATAAAATAGCTCCGTTCAGAAGTATATTAATTACTGTTTTATGACTCTGCTTCCTATCATCCCATCTGTATGGCAGCAACCATAAAAATCCCAACCTTTTCCAGCACAAAGGGGCAGTATGCGTTATGTGTGATTCATGAAAGTTTCATTAATATTTAAGTTCATGTGGTTTAGAGGAGCAGAAAGGAATGAGCTGTTTGTTCTTACTTCACACCCAGAGGATTTAGTTCAATTTTCGGGACAGTACAAATCGCACAGTGTGATAGGACAGAAAATCTGCTTTCTATATATCCTTTCATTCACACTGTGAGGCATGAACCAAAATAAATCCATGAAAAATATGTCAATTCAGGCAACTTTCTTTCAAATTCAGTACTGATACAGCAGCCTAATGGAGGAGACATCACAGAAAACACCCTTCCTTTGAATCACTAGCATTTCATAGAGAACAATAATCTACAATATTCTTCATATTTAAACTAATTTTTCCTTTTTTTTTTTTTTTAATTATATTGCAGTTCAAAGGACAGTGATAATAAATTTGCTATAGTATCTCTTGTAATGTGTCATTGAGACTGTGTATCTCACTCTCAAAGTTTGCAAACATAATCTATCTGGATGAACTGTCTGCAAGCTGAAACTAGAAATAAGGATTCATATAGTATTTTATTTCAGAGACCTCTTGGGCAAAGCACATGACTGTAGCATAAAAGAAAAACAAAAGCAGCACAAAGATGAAATACTGAAATATTGAAAAAAAAAATTGCATGGCAGCAAGATCTACATAAAAATTCTTAAACAGAAAAGGCAAGTTTTTTCCTGCAGAAGTTACTAATACACACACAAAGATTTTAAACTTAAAACTTAAAAAAAAATCAGTTCATTGGGATTGCCCAGGTTCAGACCTGCTCTGCAGCTCTGGCTGGTGGAGTGGATCCCCCTGCGCACTCAGCCTTGCTTCCCAGGAGGAAAACTCACTGGCATCAACAGGCAGGCTGTGCTACGAGCGAGTATAGAGCCTGAAGGAGAGAGTCCCATCCCTGAGATCAGAGGAGAGCACAACTGCTAAGTGTTTGGTCAAGAGAAAAGGGATCGAGTATCTTTGCCAGCTGTCTACTTCACATGCTGCTTTCTTCCTACAGACTCATCTTTATTATAGAAAATACCACAACATTTTATAGAGAATATCAACAGTGGAATCAAAAGATTTGAAGTGTCAAATATTTAAGTTTGCCCTTATGATTCTGCAGGAGATTTATTGAAGGGAGAATTAGATTTCAGAATATAAAACAATTAGATGGTCACTTTGATCACAAAGTTAAGTCAACTAAAATAAAGTGGACACCTTTTCTGCCAGTCCTGGATTATTTTTAACATTACCTCACTAAAGCAGGAATGAGAGCATCAATCTGTTAATACGAAGTAAGATTCATCTGTCTTGTAGACAAGAAAATTTAGGCTAGTACTACAAACAGTAGGTTATGGAAGGAATCCGGGGTCTCTCACCTCCTGAGATGACAAATCATAGAAAAAAAATCACAAAATCGGCTCCACCTGTCCTGCAGTTTGAAAGGAGAAGAGAAACTGAATGAAATACTGATGCTGATTTTAGTGAGACTAAGATTTTATTGTTCATTCTCAGAAATGTCACAGATTCATTGAATTTATTGCTGGAAAGGACATTTTGTATATCACAAGCCATTAAATTTCAACTCACAGCTGCTGGAATGAACCCAGTAATTTGTATTTGGCTAAAGCTTTTTGGTTTGGGCTAAAATGGTCCTGCAAAAAGACACTCCATCCTGATCTGGATAAATAAGTGACTCCACTGGCAGTTTCTCCCAGCAGTCCTTCTTTAATCTGAATTTATAAAACTTCAGCTTCTAGAGACTAGTTTTCTCTATGCTTAGGAAAAGATGCTTATTAGCACTTTGTATTTTTCTCCTCAGGAACATCCAATACATGGAAATCAAATAATCTCTGAAGTTTTCTTTTTTGGTATGAGTTAGCAGGGCTGAACTTAGCGCTCACCAAATGTTGGACTGTATTGTACATCTTCTCTGTTCAGTGGCTGTTTAATATGCTTTTACTATAGCCTAAAGTCCAGGACTGATTTCACTCATGCAGTAGTAATTTTGCAATTACTTTGGATTTTCAGTGAAAATGGTTAATAGTATTCGACTTTTAATTAGCATTTGCACATATATCCTGTAAACATTTCTAATCTGCTACGATTCCCCACTAAAGACAACTTTTTGAGGTTTGTCAGGCAAGCATTCTTAATTCATTTAACTGTGTGTTACTGGTATTTTTCAAAAACATCAAATACACAAGTTGTTTTGTTTCTTTTTCTCTGATTTCTGTATCTCTGAAAAATAAACTCAAGTTGGACCTAGTCTTCTTCTTCATGAGAGATACAACAATCAAAATGTTACATTGGATCACACTTCTCCTTAAAGCACCTGAGTAATGCTCAGTTAACTGGAAAAACATCCAGGTTCTTGAAATACGTATAAACATTATTACATCAATACACATGATATAACAAAAGAAGGTATTCTGAATATACCTATTGTGCAATTAATTTACTCCTGGTGAGACATGGAGATGAAATTTGGTATTGAAATGACAACTAAGAGGAAAGACATTTTTCATCATATGTCAGGAGATTTTCTTTATTTTGTATTTGTTCTGTTACTTAGGAAAATAAAATAAGTTTTCTTTAATACCTGTCCTCATGCAGGGCTTTTTATTCTTCTAAGTTTCGAAACTTAACTTATGTTTTGATTTTGATTCTTTTTTTTCTTTGATGATAGAAATTATTCCTCAAAAGAATTCTTCCATCAAGTCTAAATGGTAACACACACTGCACTTTTGAGAAGTTAAATATACAGACAAATAACATGAGAAAGAGGTAGTCTTAACAAGACACAAACATGAAATGAGCTGTATGTTAAAAGGTTGGAGGAACAAACAATTTACCAGAAATGTCTTTCATAATGAGCGATTGACAAAGTACAATCTGCTAGCCTGCTTTGCCATACGTGTGTGTACCTGTTATGTTTTGCTAAACAGTAAGAGCTACTTCCCACTTCTACGAAACACAAAACCCACTGAACAAAGCAGTAAATCCTTTATATATTAATAAAAGTCTACTGTGTGATTTAGAAAAACTGAAATTTTATTTTCTCTTCATTTGTTGTTCTAAGCTTTCAATTAAGGTTACAAACGCTTAAAAGCCAGATTCTGATAGCAAGACAACCCCAGGAGTAAATCAATAACCCTACCAATTTAAAATGGATGAATCTATATAATACCTATCTCCTATCAAATCAGAAGAAATCAATTGATGTGAAAAGAAAGGTAGCAGTTCCATTTACAGGTGAAACACGTCAGATCAAAACAGATAACCTATAGAGGTCAAGTTCAAAATAATAGCTGGATGTTTTCATTAAACATTTGATCACACATTTGATTAACATTTCTAAAGTGCCTGTAGGCAATACTCTGCTCGAAACAGAATCAGTTTTCATTATTATGATTATTATTTTTACTGCTACTATTATTTTCTTTCCTGGCTCTCTCAGTGATTTATTCATTTGTTCAATGTATAGGTTGCTGCTGCTCCTTTTCTAAAGAGCATCTGTGGCAATATACTGGAGGTCAGCAACTGCAACCTTTATCCAAGATACTGCAGTCAAGGGTTTACATAAACTCAGGGCCTGATCCTGTAAACATGTTTGGTAAAGAGAAGAGTTTGCTACTTCAAGCACTCCCCCTTATTTCAACATCATGATTTAAGGTCTTGGTCAACTCAATCCTTTAGGCGACACTTTATTTTGCGTTGCGCAAAAATAAGTAACTACTTCAAAACCCTTACAGCCAAGGGAGGAAACATCAGGGCGAAAGAGAAAATGATATGAGAAATGTTTTGAAGATTTTTACATGTATTATTTTGGATAAGAAGGAAGGTATATCTTCCAAAAAGAAATCAGGTGTGCCAAAAGGTAACTCAGGATCTATCAAGAGGAAAATGCAAGGACAAGGTCAGCTGCTTTCCATCTCTAGCTAATGTCAGGTTCTAAAACCTCATCAGTAGGACAGCTGTGACTGTTTTAAGAAGGCCCAAGGAACTTTCTTTCCTGAAAATGAGTCAATCGGGGGAGGACACGGGCGGGTATCTCACAAGACTGGCCTTTAAAGGTCCATGAGACTGTGAGCATATACTGGCATATTTGCATCCTCCTTTTCCATGTACTCCTCTTGGATGCTTGTAACACTGACACAACAAACCTGGCAGTAGTTACAGCATCAGCTCTTCTATGGAAAAGTCCCAGAGGAAGTACATTAGAGTACACTGCTAAATTGAAGTCTCTTCTATGTATGGCTTGTGCAAGAAACTCTAAAATCAAGACCTTTTCCACTAAAAGAAACAACTCATGAAAACAACAAATATAAAATACAGCATCAAGGAAACATTTAAGGCAGAAGCTGTCTTACAAAATGTGCCACATCATGTACAAAAGCCACCTCATTATTAAACACTTAGACGTGCTTAGTTGCAGATGGCAGAAATGTCCCTCCACAATAAACCAGCTTGATGTGAAGACAGTGAAACCTCCCTCCTCCTGAGCATGTGCCCCCTCAGTCCACTTTTAGAGAAAGGAGGAAGCTTTACATTACTTACAAAGAGAACTGCTGACGTTGGAACAAACAGTTTCCCTGCAGGACCTTCCCCATCTCAGGCCAGTGAGGCTTTCAAAAGGCGTGAAGTTGCCACACTTACTTGCATTGCCCTAGGTGGAGCCTGAAGATGGTTGGTGCACCAGAGAAAGAAGTTTCTCCACACCTAGCTTCCTTGCCAATTTCCTCCAAGAAAAAATTCCTCTCTAACACCAGATCTAGAGATTAGTTCAATTGTGTGTGTGAGTAAATACTATTACTGTATTTTCTGACAGGAATGCCTAGGACACCCTCTGTGGAAACCCCCCAGAATAAAAGACCCC
Source organism: Baryphthengus martii (assembly GCA_013396935.1). NCBI lineage: Eukaryota > Metazoa > Chordata > Aves > Coraciiformes > Momotidae > Baryphthengus > Baryphthengus martii. The sequence goes on along the minus strand of VWZK01016887.1, from coordinate 307,795 downwards.
CTGAAAGTTTCCTTTGTTCTGTAATTCCCAGTTAAAGACATAATCCATATTTTATGTCATAAGTGACTGACACAGAGAGGACTCTTACGCCACAAACTGAAGATTATATCTTAAATACTCCTAGTAATACAAATGGAGGCCAAGGATGTATTAACAGAATTATTTCTAAATAAGTTCTTCCAAAGCTTTCTGTCAGCCATTCAAAGCAATATTTTGGGGTCACCTATGACCCACATTTCTTTAGCTGTGTCACACGCATATAACTTCTTTTTGTCTTTTTTTTCAACCTTATAATGTAAGAGCTAACTCTTAGGAGAAGACAAGAAACAGCACAGCAAATGGCACATTACACCTTTTCCAGTGGGATTACCTTTAAACCCTATGTGCATGTTTAGAACTTTTCTATTTAATGTTTTAAGCAGATGACTGCTGTGGTGAAAAAAAAAAGGTTGAATTGGGAACAAATTCTGATTTGTGACTGATAATTTATAATGAATGCTATGGGAAGTGTATGAGGCAGTGCATACTTGAGATGACACCCACCGGCCAGTCCTGAAGACTGCAAACTAACCACTGAACACTCTTTTCAATGGAGATCTTATTTGGGAGATGGCACAGAAAGGACTTAAGCACATAAACTATCGATGGCCTCCTTATGCTGATCCTGTCTCATTTCCCATCCTATTATACAAGCAGCTTCACCACTTGGTAGCTGAAAAGAAAGTAATTTGCACACATACCTCTGGCAGCTGAGTACCACTGCTCGTTTAATCTTTTTTGATCATCCACATTCTGGTTCATTCAGAAGTCTCCACAGTTAAAGTCTTTTTAAGAGTAATGAATGCTACAAAATGAGTTGATTGAATCCATTCCTTCAAAACTCTGATTGAGCCCAAACATTAAATGCAGACACCAGAGTAGCTGAATTTCCAGTTCACCCCATGCTACCAGGAAAGCTTAAGTGAATGTAGGGTGTTTTGCAGGGTTAGGCAGTCCTGGAAAAGAGGTGGACTGGATTGCTATCTGAGACTTCCAGGGAAACGCAATACAGGATGACTACACTAATTTTCAAAAAAACTCTTTAAAAGGAAAGCCTGTCATCTGTGTATGCAAGAGTCAAGTTGTCAGGTCTGTCTCCTAGACAGAACACATCAGAGTAGCTTCACTGACTTAGCAGAGCTACGTCATTCTGTACAACAGGAGGTGAGTCTTCATCTTGGAGAGTTACACGCAGTGTAGCTGGATGACTCCTTCAGCAGCGAACCCGTAAACTACACTGCTTTCTCATAATTTTACAGCATGATTCACACTTATGTTTTGTGGCACTCATTTTGCAGAACTTGGAAACTGACTTGGCTAATGACTGAACCTCCAATACCCCCTCCAATATATAATGTTCTGGACTGGGCTTCAAACTGTTAGCACAAACCCCATTGCCAAATAGGGCATCAGCAGCACGTAACTGATTGTATTAATTTCACAGTTATTTTCATTTTTACAATGAGCCACTTTCTGGATATCAGAAGTCAGCTGGAGAAATGTAAGGAGGCAGAATCCAGTTTATTTCAAGCCACAGATGTTTAGCTTTTGCCTTGCTTATATTTCATGAAGGACATGACAGGTTTGCTAGGTGCAGAGCTAAGATCAGACATGCTCTACAAGCCTTTGTAGTACAGAAGTTAGATTTTGTCAGATGAAAGAGGTCTTGCTGCTTTCAGAAACACAGTAAACTCTGTAAAAATGAGTTCCATACAGTGAATTTTTCCTCACAAGGTAACTTCTCATGATTTATTTCTTTCCAACATAATTCATAAAGGCTCAAGCCCTCCTGGTCTGTGAAGTTGCAAACTGTGGTGATCCTGATGTTAACCATCATCAAGTCTTCTCACCTTTGTACCACAATAACTAGAAATTTCACATAGAACTGGCTAAAACTAAAAAAAAAGATAAAACAAATTGGCATGAAAGTTTTTTGAAGGGTAACTTAGAACATATTATGCTGTTTTGCTCTGCTTTCTGATAGACTTTGAGAAAAATATACACACATTGATGAATAAGAAATATCATCTGTGAAAGACCTTAAAATTCTTAGATTTCTATTAACATGAAAAAGAGTTGTGCCATAGCAAGGAGACCTTGTTTAGAGTTTTTTGTTACTTAAGCCTAAGTGTTTCACTCCCTAGTCTACAAATAATCATATAACAAAGGAACGATTGCATTTCTAAGTGAACATAAACCAATAAATTCTTAGTGTAAGTCAAGAAAAGAAGAACCCAAATATAAACTGGATTTTTTTCATAAATATTATGAAAGGTTTTGGATTCATTTGAAAACTATATACCATTTACCAGAAACTGATGCATCATCTCTCTTATCCACATTATTTTTCTGTTTATAATACATTTCATAACTTCAAAAGAAAAAAAATGTTCTTTTGTCACCCACGGCTTTCAGAATTCCAACACAATATATGAAAGTGCTACTTTTCTTTTTTAATACAGTAAAATTAACTTAATTTGAACACCTTTAGGGCAATAAGAATATTACTCTTGTATCACTACGAACCAATCCAACTGTTTCCCAGCGTTTAAGAACCACCTTTAGATTTTAATTGGAAAATTCAAATATTCCTCCGGTTTTTAAATCCATTAATTACACTGTCTAGCTACATAGTACTGCTGGTATGGAACATCTCTGTTAGCTATTCAAACTGAAATAATTTCCATTTACTGCCACATTCATTATCCACTGTACAGAATTCAAAGATGAGTGCAGGAATTTAAGAAAACATATGTGACTTAAAAAAACAGGAAGCAGAGTTTTCAAGAGAGTTTGCTAGCTCTCTAATATCAAATACGGAGAAGTGCTGTTACTTTTTAAGCAACAGCTTTAGTACACACACTTAGACTCCACAGTTTTCAAGTAAGTATTGAAATTTCTGTAAGCGGACTGTGACCTCTAAAGCGACAACCTGAAAGAAGTAAATCCATGCCCCTGGGTACTGCAGTTGACTTTCAATCATCATCTCCAAAGCTGATGACTCCTCTACTATCTAGTAGAGGACTACTATCTAGTAGTTAGAATCCACTGTCTAGTTTCTAACAAGGAGAGGGAAGAGGGAGAAGAGGAAGACTCACAATCTATGCTGCAGCAAGAAAGCTGTCATACACAGTCCCACAAGAATTGTTTCTGCCTTTCATAATCAGAGCACAGCAGCATACTTTTCGAGTAATGAATTACTTCTTGTCCACAGGCAAAGTGAAGAACAGCTATGAATCTCTAGCGTGCATGTTAGGACACCGAAGCCTGTTTAAGAATTTAGTTTTGCAATTTACAGGACATCTCTGGTGATTTCAAGGGGACTATTAAGATATGTAGATCACTGTAAAGTAATGCCAGCCATGGTCAGCATCCTGCCAAGCGGGATGGTGAGTCCTTATGGCACAGGTAGCTTTCACTTTCTGTTACTTTTTGTGATACTCCTGGATGTTTCATTACAGTTGTGCTCCTGCAAATTAAAACTGTAGTCTTCTCATAAGCTATTCAAGCCTCTAAGTCAGTCTGAGATATGTTTCTAGCTCTTCCATTGCTTGTGGGTATGGTCTTTAGTCTTTTAGTGGCTGTGTGAAACAACTCACCCGACCGTAAGTTTGCCACTATTCCTATTCATCTGAGATTGCTACTATGTACACTCAGCTTTTTTCTTTTTTTTTTTTTTTTTTAAAATATGTTGCCGTTTATATGTCTAACTGTACCTATGTTTAAGCAACCCTTTTTGAAACTTATCCCCATTTAACATCCAGCCAGACAGCCTTATCCATCACTGAAATTTACTACCATCTGTATTTGTAGTCAAACAACAAGGGTATACTACAAAGAGAAGAAAATCACTTCCACTGCCCATTAAGGAAACTAGAATTAATTCCACTGATCTGCACTCAAGAGTCTTTAATTAAAAGATCATAAGCATATAAGTGGCTTTGATTTCTTCTTCTAATGTCTTCTTCAATTATTTATTGTACTCACCTTCTTACATTTGTGTACATTTTTCTATGAGATGAATGTAAAATATAAATACTGTTGCACTTTCGAGTATTTTCAACTGCAGCACAAATGTTATTAACACCTCATACAACTTAGGCAAATATACATACCAGTCAAAGAGAGGCTATGCAATGCTAAGAGAAACTGAACATGCAGACTGTATCCAGAAAATCATTTGAGCTTTTGAAACGCTCTTTACTTACTTGATACCTGAATACCATGAGAAAGCTTCTGCATTAGCTTTTCTAAGGGCTTAGTTCTCCTAGCAATGATTCACTGTTCTGAAGCACAGCCTGGAAGGTTCTCTTTCCATGTACAAGTATGAATGAAGTTTATAGGACCTTATGTCATTAATACGTGTGAATATTCCCCTCTGAGAGTAGCTCTCCTTGGAGACTTCTAGAAAGAACTCAATAGTCTGACCAAAAGGACAATTAGAAGCAAGTCTGTAATTGTATTTTCCTGCTTAAACCATTTACAGAAGATAAAGGGCAGCTAAAACTTTCTTGTATATGTCTATCTACATTATTTGTTGTAAACAAGTATCTACAAAGTATTTGCAGTATGTGCCATGCAATACAATACCTCTAAGTGCTTCTTTAGTTTCCTTTCATAAGCATTTCTCTAATTTCTTTCTATACAAGAACACATATTTAGCCGTGTTACAGAATGGCTCATTTCTATCCCTAATGTAAAAAAAAAAGTAAAAAAAATTAAACTGTTAATCACATTCACATCTCTGAAATGATAATCCAGGACTTCAGCTTGTCTATTCTATGACAAAAGATCTTTGAAAACCCTTGCTAAATCGAGTTCTCAAATGTACGAAGTTAATAGAGCAAAACTAGTTCACCATAGTATTTACAATAAACAACCATCTTCTGAAGATGGTAAATCAATACCTATGTGCAAACAAAAGTGTTCTGTGGAAAACACTGCAGAAAAGTGAGCCCCCTTTCATTACAGAACGCTGGAAGTTCTTCTCCATCCTTTTTTTTTTTTTTAGTGTGGATAATTATATTTAAAAGTGTATGAGTGCTTGCATCTGCACAGAAGCTGAAAGGCAAACCATGAAGAGCTCTGGATGGTAAATTACAGGAGACTTGTTTCTAAATGAAGGGAGAAGTTATGTAATTTAATATCTCTTCATGGAGAGATGGGATGGATTTGCAAAAAACAAGATAAAATCCTAGAAAATAAGGCTCGTTGGAGTTTCCTTCGTTTCAGCAAGAGTTGAAGCTTTCGCAAGAGCTACGGATCACATACAATGCTACTTTATTGAATAACATCCCCAGTCTGTCACTCATTTTATATCTCAGAATCAAATCAAAGGGAGTAAAATTTACTGAATTCAAATACAGAACCATCCCTTCAAATACAAGAATCCCAAGATCAAACACATTAACCAGCCATAGATATGCACAGAAAGGTGTGAGACTTTCCTTAAGAAGATCACTGGTCAAGAAATTCATTGCTATTCATCATGCTATTCTCCGAAATTGTTCATGGGACAAAAACCACCACTCAGATATGACAACTCCCATTAATTGCCCCAACCGTACCTTGGAAGTCCAAGAAATGAGACAAAAAAGCAGCAGAACATCTTGTTCCGCTGTGGTTCCAGAATGAGAGAGACAAGCAGGAGCGTTAGCTGTCTTGCAACTACTGTCATTTCCACAATCAGAAGTATTCTTTGTCTTAAACACACCATTAAGATCAAAAGACAGATAAGAAGATAAAAACAAAAACCAAAACAAAAGCAGAGATTATGAAGAATTTGTTGCAAAGACCTTACAGTGTCTGAATTCATGAGTTTTGCTCAGATGAAGCCTTTCATCTCTCTCATACAGTAAGCAAAACTAAACTTTGGTATTTCAAATGGTGACTATTGGATTATATACAATTTTTCCCAGTGAATGTCAGGTGAGGCTGCTTGTCGTTTTGGGTTTTTTGTTGTTTTTTATTTTCCCTAGTGTTTTAAAGATTAGGCAAAATTAATTTGAACTGGATTCATTTAAATTAGACTGATTAAATAGGATATTGATATTTCTATTTGTTTTCCAGATTGGTTGTCTAACTGCTGAAAGTCACGATATGTAATCTGAAAAGACGTGTTGGCCAGTTTCTTGAGATCACAGTAAAGATCTGATTCTTTTCTTTGGCTTTAAATGACAACTGTCACTTCCATGCTATTCTGATCAGTATCACCCCTGTTTTCAGGATAAAGAACTTATGCTGCATTGATCAGATTTCAGTTATAATAGAAAATGATTTAGAAGTGACTCTTGGATCCAAATACATTCCCTAAAAGAGTTGTAAATCTTTGAGAACTTTGGAAGGATAAAGATTGGATCCAAGTAAACCAGAAAATCTCCCTATAAACTTTACAGAGAAATCAAGAAGTAAAGAAACATATATATAAATAAAGTAACACTTTTTGTACCTTAGATCCTTTTTTTTTTACTACTTTGTATTACGTGACAGTATTATCTTTTTTCTTTTTTTTTTTTACAACGAAAGGATCAGCTACATAAACTGTTGAGCTTTTCCCCTGCGACACAACTGTCATATAATTTAGAGTAGCTTATTAGTTTACCTGGATTTATTAACCATTTATTTTGATGTGACAGATGATTACTTAGCAATAACAAATGCCAAGCAGGCAGAAATCTATTGAGTAAAGCTGAATAAGAAAGCATAGAGGCCAGGACTGCACTGCAATTCTGAAGCTTCTCCATTCTCAACCTTTAATTCACTTCCTGTCAACTTGCCCAGGTGCCTATCTAAAGCAAGTCCTTCCTGAAAGCTGCTGTTTATTTACCACCTCCTCCACTCATTTGCACCAGATGCTGATCTAAGCTGAGCAAAACTGCTTTCCTCTGATGTCCCTTGTGCTTTTGTGCATATTCATCTACCTCAAAAACGCTCCCCCCTTGTCTCTGCAGAACCTGCAAGCAGTACATCTAGAAGAAGAGGAAAACCACATCTAAGTAAGGATAAAAGAGAAGAGGAAAAATGCTGGACAGAAGGAGGCTCTGTAGCAAGGACAGTCTTGTCCTCTGGTTGACAGACTCCAAAAGACTCCACAGCAGCAGGAGATATTGTGCTCTTTTTCTGCAAGATTTTCACCTGTAAAAATACAGCTTGATGAGAAGTCGCGAAGAACAACATGCATGCTTCTCAGTGTTTTTGTAATAATCTCTACCAGGATTTTCCCAGGATAAGTCTGCAATAACTTTAAAATACACATTACAAAAATCAGCCAGCCTCAGTGAGACAGCCCCATTACCACCCATGATGTAGGCTGCTCCACGCCACCATTTAGCATGACACACATCATATACATGTAGTTGGCCTATCATCCCCATCCTGTTTCTGAGTTGAAAAATGCCCAATGCCAACATTTTACCTTGCCAGTGGAAATATATTTCTTTGGCTCATTTCCACATGTTACTCAACCTCATAAAGTGGTTTCAATAAAGTTCAGGACAGTGTGGTGATTTAAAGAAGGTGCTAACAGTGAAGATGAGAGAGGGAGAAGAACAGATTTAAGAAGAAAGTAAAGATTTTGCTTGAAATCGTTTGCATATGTTTCAAGAGCTATGCTTCAAATGAAGACACCGATATAATTATTTTCTGTTAACTGTTCACATTGATATGAATTTCAATACTACATTTTTCACTGTTCAAAACTTCCTCGGAAGTTAAAGAGAGTTAGAGATATGAAATACACGTGAGACTTGTCTATCAATGTTTAGTCAAATATATTAATTTATTTCTCAAACACATAAGACTAATTTCATACATTTTTATTGTTCTTACTAACTCTCTATTATTGATACTTCCATTTTTTCCTTTTGTGGCCTGTATTCAAGGAATTTTTTCTAGGGGGTGGACTTGAAGTGACAATTCTTAAAGCCCAAGCAAGAAATTAATTTCTGATGTAGATAGAGAGAAGTAAGCCTCTCCCATATTTCTCCTTGCCTGCAGCCAGCCAGCCAGCAGACCAAGTGCAGTTTAAAAGAGCCCTAACAAATACTGGTAGCTTCTCTAGTGTTTCTAGACCTTTCTGTGTTTTATAACCTTATACAGGAAAATGATCTGGAGTGCAGGAAGGACTCGGGTTCTTGCGTGGCTGCCTCCATCCACCCCTCTTCCCCACACTGAAGCAGGTTCTCGTGGATCAGTGCTCTGCTGTGGAGGGGAGCAGCATTAGCAACTTCCCTACCAAAAGGCAAAGAGCAACATTTTGTTAAAAAGGAGTGATTTCACAGCCTAACGTCACTGGCATAGCATAAAGCAGCAACACGTCCAAAATTAAACACTGAACTTCAGAAAAAATCTTTCACAGGAGATTTTCCCAGCCTACTCCTTGCCTGCCCCAAAACCCCCATATTCTATCATTTCATTAACAAAGCCAAGGAGCTCACGCTGTGGCATCTCAACGGAGGGCACTGGAGTTAACAATGCGAGTGTGAGCTCCAGTGGCCATGGCAACAGTAGCTAATTCTTCTTCCCAATCAGGGTGGCAATTCTCTCCCATGGCTTGAATCAGTTACAAAACAAAATACTCTCAAAGACCTTTCAGAGCCAATAGCCTCACAGCTAATCTGCTAATAGGAAATAATCTGCAGCTAATATACACATTCCAGGGCAGCAGTGTGTTTTCTTAATACTTTGTTACATGGGCCTCTTTCCAAAGAAAGCATAGGAAAGAATAGAAAACAGACATTCATTAAAAATAGTATAATAGTACCTGGCCACTAGTAATGCCTGAAACGTGCTGCAACTTGCATGGTTCTTAAACAGTGATTTGGAGTGACAGCATTAGATAGATTGAACGCAATGTAATTAGATCAAAAAAGTTACATACAGCATTAGTTAGCAGCTAGTTCATGTGAAAAATCCAACTTGAAATAACTTCCACATTTCTCATTTGGCTTTAATTAAAGCATCTGTTAACAAAAGTACTGAGCTAACAAGTATGTGCATCAGTAACATACAGGCTAGACGGATACAAGAAAACAGGTATTAACAAATAATACGCTTGCAGCATACTCATCTGTCTGATAGGAGTTTAGTCATACCTTCACTTGCCTGTCTTAAACACATGAGTACACAGCAAACAGGCAGTGGGGGAGAAAGGCATGCTGCAAAACTAGCCATCAGTCACCAATTCTGCATCGGCATGTCAAGAATACTTCACAGCACGGTTTAGATTGACTTTACTAAGGGTAAGACCGCAGTTCTGAAAGCCTGAGTGTATTAGCTCCCATCCATTGAGGCACAGGTGCAGGCATAAAGACAAGGTTTGCTCCAGCATACTTGGGACACACAAGTTGCCGTCTTGTATGGGTAACTAAACAGAGATGCAGCACTACTGCTGGATTAAGGAGAGAATTACATCTCCATCTCTAGCAACCCTAAATGCTGTCGACCAAGGTGGTTGTCACAGGAGATAACTCTCCCAGCTTCACAAGCATCTTTGTTCACCATATCCAACACAAACCACCTTATCTTCACCACCACCATAGAGCAAGTGACATAAAAAAATATCTCAATGCTCAGGCGTATTTACACTTTTCTTTCTTTTTCCCCTTCAGTGGTAGAGACAAGGAGACCTAGTTCTTACAGGGCAGCGCACGGGCATCAAACAGAATCAAAAGACTGACTGCAGATTCTGGTAAGGACTGAAAAAGAAGTGACCAATATACTGTTCAGTGTAGCACAACTGAATGTCTGCAACTATCTGCTACAATGGTAGAGGTATCTCTCATTTGGGCTACCAAAATGTTTCATTTCTAGCCTTTTCTGTTAACTTCTGAAACCTTCATTAACCAGGGTGACGTATCACAGATTTTCTCTTGTTCCTAAGATGACTACTCGTCACTGTAAGTTTAAGCTGTAACACAGAAAAATCCTATGTCTATATTTAATATAAAAGCTGTTTTCTTTTAAATGAAGAGAACATGAAATATATCTCTCCATTATGATCTTGATTTCATTTTATTGAAAACTTCTGAAGTGCTGAAATGTGAAAAAGAAGGCAACTCATTGTAACAGGCAAACAATTATAGCAGCAATACCACTTTTCAAATGTCTGATGAAGAACAGTTATGGCAATATCCAAGTCAAAGGCCTTTGAAAATGGCAGCTCTCCTCGAGCAGAAATACAAGGAATACGATTTAAGTAACAGAGCACTGCTAATGGGGAAAGACCTTCTCCACATCTGTTGTCACTTCTTTTACAGGGAATTGCTTTTGTCTCTATGTCAAGATTTTGTGTCATGGAATCCATTTCTAACGTGTGTCATTCCCCAGGTAAATTAGATGATGCATGAGAACCAGTGAAAATTGGTCACTTATAGATATATGTCTAATGATTGACAGTGAGCTCTTCTCACACTTGAGGCATCTGTAAGAGAGGCTTCTGGCGTCAGTTCTCTTTGAAGTCATCCCAAAAGCTCCTGCTGCACACCCTGGGGCAGAAAGCTCCTAGGACACGACCTCTTCACAAGGCAGCCTGTACCCCTGAAACTCCCTGGAACATTATCTCTGCACATCTGTAAAATCTGTCTGAAATAGGCTGAAATGCTGACAAGTTGCTGGGTAAGAGCAGGAGGAGCAGAAATGACCGTACAGACATATGTACAAACACACTTCCCTCCATAAATGCACGAACAGAGTTGCATAAAGCAATGTTACAACGTATACAAGCCCAATGCGCAGTGATAAATCAAATTTTGCTTGACCTTTCTCAGAACAAGTGGTTTTGTTGCTGGTCTGCAGTTTATATGTGAGCATTTTGTGTTTGGCGACAGCTGTTTTACATAAACTGACAAACTGCACAATTTACCTTTTTTTGCTTGTTTATTTTATCCTGGCACTGAGGTTCAATCCCATCCTCTGTTAAAACAGCCTGACTCATTCTGAGCACACTCTGCAGAGAGAATGGGATTTCAATAGTGGTCAGCACTAACCTACTTCTGCTCTCTAGCCATTGGCACAATAAGTAAATGCTTCTTGATTTTGATGGAGGAACACAAACAGGTCATTGCTGAGGGCTCTTGAAATTCCACCAGAATCTCTAAACAGGTCGAACACGCTGCAGTCTCACTGCTGTTTATCCCTGACAAAACCAGAATGTGTGATATCTTTTTATCTTGATATATATTTGAATGAGTTGCTTGAAACAAAATTGAGCAAATAGGCACAGAGGTAAAAAACACCACCTTTTTAGTCCATTCTGACTTTCCCTCAGTTTTGGATGGTGATGGTTTGGTCCAGTAATGTGCCTGCCTCCACATTTTGGTTCCTCCATCCTCTCTGTCTCAGTGAGAAAGAAAAAAACAAGCTGCCTGAGTCACTGTGTATTGCAAGTCTTTACTTGGTGAGAGTCCTAAATATTGCCCATTTCTAAAAAAAGCAGAGAGGCAGAATAAGAGAGAGAAAATAAAAGCCGAAATCTTTAAAGTTAAATGATTTTCATAATTGAAGAGTGTTTCTATTTCTCTTTAAATAATTTTTTATAATTTCAGTTGTCATGACAACATGATGCAACACTTCACTGCCATGACAATCTGACAACTTTCAAAAACAGTAAGTGCTGTTTTTACTCTGTTTTTCAATTGCTCCCAAGGAAACAAGCTGTTATTTACTTCTGTGACGAAACTCATACGATACCATAATGGATCCAATGTCAAGAAAAATTAAAGCATAGAGTGGGGGAAACAGAGATGGAAAATGTGCTTTTGTGTACATAATTACTCCATATAAAGTACACATTTTTTTCCGCTCTGTTATCCTGATTCACCACCATAATTCTGTTCATTTCTACCTACGAATTCACTGACTTTATCCTCAATGTGAGCAGCCCAGTCCTTGATTAATCACAAGATCATCACTGACTCAAAAGTGGCCTGTTTTCTTAGTATCAGTTTTACTGGATTTTTTTTATGCTTGGTTGTGTGCGTTTGGATACTACACAAAAAACTGAAATAAATGAAATCTCTGTGTGACCATGAGTTAACTCCAGTGGAGCAATGTATTTGTAAATCTCATCAACTTACGTGAGACTTGTGTCTAAATTCTACAGGGACAATAAATCCATTGGCTAAGTCTCTTCTAGACAGAGCCAGGAAATGTTACCAGACACTGAGCTTGGTTATCTATATTATTCAGCGGTGGAAAAAAAATCACTGTCTGATACTCATTCTGTTTAGTAAAAATAATTCTCAGAAGCTATCACAGACCAAGGACCACCCCCAGAAAGGCAGCATGGATGCACCCATCTCGTTTTGGAAGCTGAGGTAGTTTAATACTGCTAAAACACAGCAGCTGGCCTCAGCAGCATGGGATGATTCTTAGGACTGCATTCCATATTGGGATAGACTTATCAAATTGTTTTCCTAGCAGTCTTTTTTGAGGAACATGACAAAGCTCAAAACACTTGACACCAAAATACATTATATTATAGACCCACTTCACACAGGTTGGAGTAATGGAGGTTCTGCTCAAGTACAGCAAAGCATTTATATAGCAGCTACTATAAGATCCAACTTAACCCTGGAAACCTGCTATCTCAGTCCAGGTGAATATCTTGACACAGCCTCAGTGGAGTTTCCCACCACCTGTCTGCTGCCCGGTCTCTCAACCTTCTGCAGAAGCATCTGAGTCTGGACACAGCCAGAGGGCCAGTGAGGAATCAGGGAGACTTTCAGGCAGGCACAGCATGGCAATGTGCTTCGAATATCAATGACCACTTTCTTAAACAAAAGACAGTGCTGGAGTAAAGGCGTAGTAGTATTTTAGGACACTACAGCTGAGAAATTGCCATGTGTGTACAAACACAATCTATGACAATATTTTAAGTGTGTATATATATGTATGTATGTGTGTATATATATAAATCAACATTTCTGGCAGCAAAGGTGCACTTATTTTGCAGCATCAATATCTAATAATAGAAAATAAATCATTCTATAGACGAAGAAAATTGCACGCTCTCATCATTGATATTTCACCTCATTTAAAAGATTTCATGCAGTTCTGCTACCCCATTCAGTAGTTTAGTGACTATTATTCACCCATGTTAGGCTCTGATAAAGGTAAGCTAAATCAGAATTTTCAGGGCTTTGCCTTCTTTTCTATGAGAACTCAAATCTTAGTTTCCAATCTGCTTAGAAGACAGGAGTTCAAAAACACAGGATGAGAAATGAAGCACAGAACACTTAAAAATTAGTTCCATCCAGGAAGATCAGTTCTTCTATAAGAGAATCTTTCCACTGATTTCTATATAACCTAAACCAGAGAATAAGCACATTATACATAAGGTCTTCATTAAAAAAAACCAAACAAAGTAAGACCCACCCCCGCCTCCAAAATCCCACACAGTTCCCATTTCACATCTTTACATGTATCTATTTACTACAAGTTCCTGTTGACAAGAACATATAGTGCCTTTGTTTCCATTAGTACCTCATTGGCAAAACAAGATTGCCAAAAGTCAAACTGGTTCGAGATATTGTTTCACAGAAGTTGACTATAAACCGACTTCTGTTGATCAATCAAAATGCGCTCATCTGTTTTGACATACAGGCCTTTGGTCAGGACTATCTTGCTTTTCTTCTTCTGACACGTAGCACCTAATGAAAATCACAACATTTTCTGCGTTCCATTCTCCCAAACTCATCATATAATATGTTGAATTGTTCCAAATCACAAACCTAGGTATTTCCAGGAGGGTGAGAGGAGGCAAAACTCACTGCAGAGCAGGAAGGAAAAGTGGGAACTTGGAAAAACCATCAGGTTTCTGCATGGCATAACAGTGACTCAACTCAGAAACTTATACAACTAGCTGGCCAAAGTATGGGTGATAAATTATCATTTAACATGGCTTATGGAACCAGGACAAAGAGTGGAGAGGACAAGTTCTATGATGACACTTCATTAATAGCAGATAAATTTGTATGACCTGGCTATATTTTCAGACATTTGAATATTAATATGCACTTTCAGTAAGGGTGTGTTATCAACCTCAGAGTGCTACAATAGTTAATACTTGCCTTCTCTTTCTCATGAAATGTTTTTAACCACTTAGAGGAAGAAAAGGGACATTTAATTCATTTTTTATTTTAACTCAACTCTCAAGGAATGATCCAGAACAGAGAAATTTGAGTGGTGACGCATAATGAATTGGGACACCCATGTGTGATGGATCTGTTTCCTGTTGACGGCATAACAGGGAGTTGCATAATGTACCAGAGAAATTTGTGGGCAGCGTGACGATGATGTAGAAAAACCAACAGTGAAGCACAGATAAGCACTGGAAAATTTGTAATGGCTGAGGAGGGATGCTCTACAAGAATGTGGGTAAGTGATTTACCGGTGAGGAGGGAAGAGGTAGCACCAGCCACCTCTTCAGCTGTTGTCCTTCCAGAGGCTATTGGTTTGGAAAACAACTTACCCATGCTTCTATCCTCAGACTCATTATTATTGAGTTCATTTTGACAAAAATATTTACTTTTAAATCAAGTAAACACAGATCTCAGGGAAATGTCATAAAATAATCTTTAAGTTAACAGACTTTATCTTTACTCAGATGAATTGTATGAATATGCTTAGACGCCATTTAAATGTGTAAATATACTTGTCCTTTGCACATTTTTGAAGCAAAATACAGCAAAAAATTTGGGACATTTTGGGGACAACCATATTAGAGAAGCAGCCAGCATAATTTAGACACTACTATAATTTAAATATTATGGATTTTAAAGAGACATTATAATAAATTATTATTCAATTAATTACCATTCCTCACAAAGACACATATTCACTTTCTCTCCTATCAAATTTATTTTGTATGCAGTGCTGGATCCACAACTTCCCTTTCCTTTAGGTGTCTTTCTGAAGTATGTGTGCCATGACATAAATATGATTCATGCTTCAAGAAAGAACAGGAATAGGAAGAACAGCAATATCACAAAATAAGCACCAATTTCTCCATGCTTTGAATAAAAATGCAGACTTGATAAAAATAATTTATTTTTTCCAGTAAGCCTGGTATTGTACTTGATACTTCCAAATGGGCCCCTTAATATCACAGTGACACAACACTTGTAAACCTAGAATTATGCTGAATGTCACTTTTACAGTTGTAATAATAACATGTAATTTACCCAAAGTTAATACTTGTTCTCAGAAAGTTAAAATATCTTTTTTAATATTTTCTTTTTGTGTGTGTGTAGAAGAGCCATACTGTTAAATACCTAAATAAATAAATGAGAGATATAGCACATTAGATGTCTCCTAATAAATTTTAGCATGTGCATACAACCAACCAATCGAAAATTCCTCTCTGCTTGGTATTAAAAGTATGATGCCACTTTTGTAAGAAGTTTGCCATAATGTGCTTAGAGAAGCTTTTCCTTTGATTGCATTCAGTATTTGTCTGAGATTCCATTACCATCATGCTGTTACAAATGTAGTTTGAGGTGGAAATGAGGAAAGAAGGTATGATATTATTAGTAACATACTAGTAGGTTATCTTGAGTCTGTTAGCCTTGTTTTAAAGGCAGAAAGCAACTAGAAGCTGTAGCAAACATCGTATCTGACAGCATTAACTGAGACTGGCAGTTTTCTGAAGCAATATTGCATAGACTGTAAACACTTGAGAGTGCAAATGCTTTTTACTAACACGCAACTCATAGCAAAAAGAGGAACATGTGTTTAAAGGAAACTATGGTAATATAAATAAATAAATATTAATCATCATCATCATCAATCTTCCAGCAGTTTCCCATAGAATTTTTTAAAGAGGTAAAGACAGACTGCTGCTGACCTGTTTAAGGATCTCCTTCTTTTTAAACTGAAAGTCACTTAAAGAAATTATTGTATAAACCTACTGTGTCAAATGTAATCAAGTTGATTGGTAAATATTAGCATGTTTTTCTATCACTGGAATTTGCAGCAGAAGCAAGTATGTAGGATACATGACATACAAAAAATAAAAGTTTGGCTGAAGTTGCTTAATAATTTCTTTCTCTGTTATCCTAAACCAAGAGTGCCAACCTTCACCACTACTGAAATTTAAGGGCAATCACCACGTCCCATCAAAAACTTTCTGTGTTTCCGGATCTGTGTCTCAAGTTATTTCCATGTCCAAGAAGCAATGTACTTCATCCTTGAAGAACATTTATAACTAGCCAGGATGGACATATCTCCCGAAGGACTACATCCTGAGAGCAGCAACCATTGTTTTGCCAGACTGGACAGTCTCAGGCAGTATAACGCTTCTTTGTTTCAGGAATGAAAAGACTTATCCCTGCATATTTGCACTCACTTTTACTGGAACAGTGTCTCAATGATCACTGACAATTGCCTGGATGAAGATCTTGGTATGGACTTGGATTTGCAACGGAGCTCAGCTCCCACCAGTGCTCCCAAAATCTGCCTGCCTTGTGCCTCAGAACAGAACCTAAACCAAAATCCAGCACCGTACCTAGAGCGCCCCTGAGCTGTTTTGAAACTTTGGGCTTGATCCCAACCTTCCTAACCCTATCCTGATTTTCAGAGAAAGAACAGGCATTTATGTGACCAAAACCTGCTTGCCATTTCTACAGCTACCTCCTCTTGTGCTTGTCTAACAGCAGCCATTTGCTGTTCCTTTTGCAAATTTGCACCTCATTTAAGGCTGACCTAGAAATAAGCAAACCTGAACACAGATTGGGAGTAAAATTTGATGCAAAAAAGTAGAGGAAAAAAAC
Source organism: Baryphthengus martii (assembly GCA_013396935.1). Taxonomy (NCBI): domain Eukaryota; kingdom Metazoa; phylum Chordata; class Aves; order Coraciiformes; family Momotidae; genus Baryphthengus; species Baryphthengus martii. The sequence goes on along the minus strand of VWZK01016887.1, from coordinate 290,987 downwards.
AACAACAAAAAAATCCCAAAGTGTTGTGGTTTCCTTCTAGCTATTTGTTTACAACCACATCCAACTGCAATTTCAGCACTTCAGTGATATTCATATACTGGCATTCCTGCAGGAAAGGTAAGGAATGACCAAGATGCCTCCCTGTTTGCTTTCCTAGGAAATACAGCACTGCATTTACAGCTTGTCAGCCTCTTTCCCTGAAGCGCAACCATGTGGCACACCCATTTGTACAGCAAATACATGTCCCTATTCCCTAGACCTGTGTCAGAGCAGTTCATATTTAACGTGTGTGTGTTTGTGTGTGTCTGAGAAAGGGTAGTTACCATTCCCTACTGTCTGTTAAATGAACTAATGCCAATAACTAGCAAAATGTCACACTATTTCACAACCAATACTCCAAGACCCACGTCACTCCTGAAGATTACTTCACTAAAGCACTTATCATTACGTGAGCTTGAAAGCTAAGTCTCCCATGAGGGAACATTCCTTGGTATTAGCCAAACCATCAGACTAACAAACACTTTCTATAGTTTTAACATATGGATTACATTTGAACTGACAGTGAGTTTTCTTCTGGACTGATACCCTGCCGCCTCCGTACATGGTCATGCATATGGGGCTCTTTTAAGCACCGCTGCCCTGAAATAAACTCCTACTATTCCTACAGGATTTCACACCAGCCAATTTAAATATTTTAATAATGAGTAAAAAGTTTAAAATGAAGATAAAATATTGTGTCAAGCCACAGACAGTGCTGACAGTTCAAAAAGAAAATGCTTTCTTTGCAGCATCCATCAGCACATCTGCGACTGTACACTGTGCTACATCTCTGAATTGCTCAGGATTCCCCCGTCTTCCTCTCGCCTGTCCAAACCAAACTGTTCAGCAGATGAACAGACCAAAGAGACAGGCCAATGGCAACATCTGCCGCTGAAGGTCCTGCTGAAGGTAGAAAAGCAGTGGCCTTGCCCAGAGAGGTGACGTGCTGCTGGTGGCCACCATGGTCCCTGCCAGCAGCTTTCTGGAGATTCTCAGTGAAAGAGCTCACTGCCCCAACTGGGCCAGCGTCAAATCCGATGCTGCAGCTTTCCAAAGATGGTGTCCTACTTGCAGCACCGCCTCCCACGGGAACGAGAGCCACCTCATCACACAGTCACATCATTTACACCCTCCTTGTGCTAACATGGGGATTACAGAAATGAACTATCAGCTGGAAGAAAGAAGGAGTAGATGGTATGGTGCTTTTTCAGCTATGTGTGACACCCTGGAAACATTCACATCATGCAGCCTGCAACTCCAGCCCTGCAAGGAGCACACAATCCCGGCTCTCTTTGTGAACTGTAACCAGGACAGCCACAGAGCAGCTTAAGAAGAAAGTTACTCCCATCCTCCACACATACATGGCCCAAACTGTCCATGACCGTGAAATGGTTCCTCTAGGCCTAGGGACACAGTGCTGGCCACCATCAAAAGTATCAAGGAACTACATGGGTGACTGGCTTTCATCCAGGAGGGCATTTCAGAGAGCCCAAAACCAGTTCCGTTACTTTTCTAGAGAACATGTGGCACTGTGGGCTGATGTTAAACCTCCAAACTTCCTCCTGGCTTTTGGAACTTCTTTTCAGTAAAGATAAAAAGTAGACTAACAGAGTCTCCGGACATCCACAATGTCCTGGCAGAAGGAAATGCTTCAGATTTCATGGAGATTTGGGTTTCTGAGTGACAATCACTGTTTCTGTTTTGATTTATCTAATTGCCATCTGAAAATGAGAAACTTAGTGACATATTGTGCAGCTGATTTGCTTGATAATACCTTTTTTAAAAGCTAATTTCTCGTTTTAGGATAACATGGTTACAAAATGAGGTGTGTTTACTCCATTAACACAAGACATTGCATTAAATCAATACAAGAATGAACTAACAGCAAGCTGATGAACAGATTAGTTCTATTTAGTTCAGTTTTCGCGTGCCTCCTCCTTTTGCACAGTTTATTGTTAAGTAAATTCAGCTGTTCACAGAAATTAGAAAATGATATGAAAAAGCAACAGCTAACTAAAAATGAGCTGATAAAATTAGGAGGGTTTTTTGCTTGCTTGGGCATTTTTGTGTTTTTCTTTTTTTTTTTTGTTTTTTTTGTTGGATTCAATTGTGAGGGGCTTTAGCCAAGAAGGAGAACAAAATACAGGATTGTAACTAGTAAGAATTCTAACTAATCATAGCAGTTTTTAATCCAAAAGACAAATTAAAAAGGCAAAAAAAAAAAAAAATCACCCCTCTGCACAGCGATGTAGCCTGCTTCAGTGACTATTGCCATGTCTTATAGCTAAATTTGTAAACATTTTCTGTGCTGATAGAGAAGGGTGCACTTTGCATTCCTTTCTCAGTATGGTAAGGCTCTAACTTATACCTCTGACATGACAGCATCGGGAAACACGTTTTCCCCTTATTTGGTAGCACAGAGCATCTGGAAAGGAAAAGGGACATACTTCATGGTACCAGCTGCGAACAACTATCACAATAGACCTGTCTACCAAAGCTGGCACACCACCCAGTTTGAGTAGGGTATAAAGCAAAGCTGCTGACATGCCTACGGCTGCAGAGTATCTGAAACTCTTCAAATATAGAGGAAAAGGTGCAAGAGAGAATGGAGGGACTTGCACACGACGTTCAGCAAAGAGCTCAGGATTCAGCTGCCTGCTTTGCTGCTGACTTCCCTATGAGTCAGTGCCCAGTTTTCCAGTTCTCTAAGAAGGCCGTAACATACAAAAATACCATCGTGCTTCCCAGAGGCTGCAGAGATAGCAACACAGAGAAAAAGGGAAGAACTATGCTATTTTTTCCAAATAGAGAATAGAGTTGTAGGTCAGCTCTATAGCTGCATCGAGGAATGGATTTAGCTGCTAAAATTATGGGGAACGAGGCAGAATTTTAGGAAACTGCCCTCCTAAAAGCTGTGTTGGGAGGTAGCTAAACACCACAGGCACCAAGATTGGTAAACTCGAAGCTCAGAAACTGTATCAAAAATATTTAGCTCTGAACAGGAGCAGGAACCTCTGAGGTTTGGCCACTTTGAGCAGCTCTGTACCAATCCCATCTGAAAGAGCATGAGCTGTCTGCCTGTGTGCTCCAGCAGCATCAGCCTCCCTCTAGAACATAACAACAGCACTTGCGCTTCTCAAATTGTATTTCAGTTTCTAAGATACAGCATTAAGAGGCAATGATTTGGTAGGAAAAGCAATCATTTAGTGGGAAAACCTTTAACACAAAAAGTAAAAGGACAAAGTGTTTTCTTTCCTCGGAAAAAAAATATTCAGCCACAGCTCCTAGAGAGATTCCTAATTGCTGCACCAGAGCCCAAGGCTTTTCCACAAGGGACATGCAAACTATGGGGACTGGTAAACAATTATGTCCAAGCCAGTGAGTGCTTCCTCCTGCGCATGCAAACACCTGGGAACCGGGACTGCCACTGCAGCTCATGGTGGCTTGTAACATCAGCTGATTTGGAAACTCCTGGTGAGAGTGGTGCCAGGAATGGAATGTCTCTCAGGGTCCAGCTCAAACTAACATGTAGATGATCCTCCCTCCTGATTGCAGCCATACTTGTGGCATTTTTTTAAATCTTAGTATCCTAAGTTTTACTTGTATCCAGCTCTGGTCACATACATGGAAGGGAAAACAAAATTAAAAAATAAGGCTTAAGTTGAGCTTTAAGGAGGAGACAACAGATATCGGGTAGAAGGCTGCTAAAAGAGATGCCATTATCATCCCCTGTGGATAACCTTCAGATGGACACACGTCCCTTGCACAGCAGTCGGTGTGGTGCTATTACTAATACTATAAAATAATCACTCTCCATCTTTTCAGAAGCAGCTGGTGGAAGCCTTCCTGTTAGGACTTGTTTTGGAGGTGAAGAACTCCCACACACATCCTCACAGCGGTACATTTTGCAAAAGAGGCATTAAATTGTTGTTACAAAAACCGTTCAAAAAGTGGAGTTAAAAATTCAGTTCATTCCTGTTCCTTTGAACAACAACAAAGAATTTTGCAGACACCTGGGTTCTCCATGGAACTAAAGAGGAGATATTTTTAATGCCATTTTCTGAATAGAAAATTAAAATAGAGAGCTAAGGTACTTTTCGAAGGACAAGAAGACAAACAACGCCAGGCTCCAGAAGGGAAATTCCTTAGAAAGTTACTTTGCGGAAAGCCCTTCTCTCCACTCTCAAAAATTTTGGATACTCTGCATTTAGAAACACAACTGCAGCTTTCTGTTTTTTCTGTTTTCTCTGTCCATACATATATCTGCACACCATTTCCCAAAATAGATCAATTGAGTCAATCTCATTTCCTCAGATCTTTACTTGCTGAAAGATTGTTTTAAGGAAAGAAAAGCGAAGACAAACAATTTCTTTATGGGTGCTTTTGAGGAAAGCAACTACACAAATGGTTATCTGGCACAGGCATGACAGAAGATGACAACCAAGGGAGAGCATTCAAGAATTCTCAGAGGATGAAGCAACTCCTACTGTTTTGAACTGCACACATGAACCCAGAGTTGGACAGCAAATGCTCCCTGGGAGGAGCTGCAATGGGATGTACTGCCCAGTGATATCGCTGATGATGGTTTTGCTGTCATCCTGTTTCTCGTGAACTTTTTCAGAGGAAGCAGCTATAATGAGTTTGCAACGTCATTGCAGCCACAATCTTGAAGAAGCCCTGGGGAGTATGATGGAAGCAAATATCCCCCCTGTCACAGAAAAGCACCATCACAGCATTAATGGCTCTGACTGTGCAACTGAGTCTGCTCCAAAGCTCACTCGAACTCCCTTGTAACTGAATCCAGGTTTACATCTATACACTTAAACCATTGAGGATTCATATAATCTCCTGTCTTGGATATTTGAACCAGCTATCTTAACAAAGATATGTTCCAGTGCAATCAGATTGCAGCAGCTTGATTCTGGATTTACTGTATGGAAATCCTGGAGCCATCAAACTAGTCTAAGTGATCAGAGCAGCATCTCCTAGATTCAGACACACAGGAATTGATTTTTCTATCCTTAAGATGTTAAAGTAACAACTGTAAAAGTACTTCTCAATGTTCTAACATGTGATACCTCTTTTAATCCTTGTTAACTATGTAAAAAAATCTCATTTATATATTGTCATTTGTCAGCATCAGTGAGGCATTCAGTCACTAAAAAAAAGAGACATATGCAAGAAAATCCCACATGAAAATGCATTTTCATTACGAAAAACAAACAAGTCAAAGAAATACCAGTCACAGCAAGGCATGTCCATATAGTCAAATATACCCCTTCAAAGAAACAAATTGCTGATTACAAGCAACACATTAGTGTCCAAAACATTATGAACAATAAAGCCCGTCCTTTATTCTTTGTCACACAGTCTAATTAACTGAATACTGAAATGACAGGGAAAAAGAGGGTTTAGTGATTCATTGTCAAATACCATCATAGCACAGGAAGTCTGATTCTTACATTACTTCAGGCAGCAAGAGTTTTTACAGATCGATTTTATTCTTCTACTACAGACAGTACAAGATGGTGCCTTGGTTTGTCCTTTTCTGGGCAGGTTGATGTCAGCCACACTGCACAGGCATTCACAGAAATGCTGTACTCCCACTCTAACTGAAATTTATGCCAGTTAGACATCATTAATAATTGTCTCAAAATGGGTAATAGTAGTTGAAGGAAAAATGACTATACGGGATTTCTTCTGTACATTAATTTCTCCAGTAGGATCACAAATGCCACGGTTTTACACCTAGATTTTAATCTAGGCAGCACCTAAGAAAACATTTTCAGGTAGATTCACATATATTTATGCATGTATAGCAGAGGTTTGAAAAGCACCATAGGCCTGCAGTAAGTAGAGCTGGCACAATTTGCTTCTTAGGTACGATAAAATATGTTTTGAATTCAAAGATCCCTGATAGTGTTGTGATTATTCTTCCCAGAGCAGATGAATCATAGATGCTAGAGATTAGCAAGGCAAGTAAGATCACCAACACCTACCACTCTTCTCCATATCAAGCAGTTATTCCTACAGCACAGGCCCGCGAATCACATGAATCACTAGTGATGTCCATTTACAGACGCAAAACAAACATCCCTGTCAGTCTGTGCCACCCTGTTTGATCTCGTTTGAACTTAAAAGCAATGCAAGGTCAGGCAGGGGCACGAGCTGGATAGAAAGATCACCACACAATGCTGAGACACCCAGCAGGATATGGCATTAGAGGTACGCCGAGTTTCTCTCCCTGCTTACCGATCTCACACAACTGAAATCACAGCCAATTCAGCAGAAATGGATGACGTCCCGGATCAGCACTAAACCAGTGCCCCAGCATGGTATCAGGGGCCGCTTGTCTGCTGGATGTCTCACTCCTGGTTTGAGTCAGGAAAATTTTCCACCACCTGTGATCATTAAAGATTGCTCATGCTTGTGTCAGGGGAGGGTTAACCCTCCTGACCTGAGCAGGTAATTACTTTTTGCCTATTTAATCTCCACCTGGAGTTTCAGTTTCCTTACTTTCTAGCCCAAATTACTCTGTGTTCCTAAAGGGCACTAAAAGTCACAATATCTGGAAGCGATCCCTAAAGAGAGCGATAGATCCTTTGGGAATGGATTGTACTGAATTACTGAAGAATTAAAAACTACTCATGTCAGAATATAAAAATCATTCTTGAGAGCATATATTATAAAATCCTGATTCCTTTCAGGGTTCATAAAGCCAATTCTGAATTTATAATAGATAAAGGAAGCATCGTAAGAAATTCCAGGAGATCAACAGCGATGGAATGCCAAATTCTCCTTTCCTGTGCATCAATTCAGCATCACTGCAGTTTCACTGGTTCCAGAAACCTTATATTCATTTCACCCAGGGCAAGACTGAGAAACTTTCAGGTCTCACCAGCCTGACTGTTTCCCTGTTCTTAGGTCAAAGTACAAAGAAAACACTTCCTAGAAATATAACAGTACCTTCAAATAACAGTCCCCCTGCAACTGTGTGAAAGTAAAAACTACTACTTTGTAGTAGAAGTATCTTCTACAGGTTTGATCCTGAATTTTTAGTATCTTCTTCAGGTTTGATCCTGAATTTTTACTGTGAATCTGGAATTCACAGAAACACAAGGTGGAATTTACTTAATTTTAACATAATGCCTGTTTTTGGTTTTTATTGACCAAAGTGATTTGAACATGAGGGCAGCTTTGGTCAAAAGGCTGGTGAGCCACAGCAAGCCTTGTCTGAACTGTAAGTCTAGTCTGAAATCTAAAACCAGTTAAGTTCTGTTTGTCCCAGCTCTGATCCAGAGATGCTACACAACTAAAAAAACCTCTACATCTGAGTGATTTCTACTCTGTTGTTTGTGCTACTCTCCAATAAAAAAAGAACCCAGTGCAGGTACCTATTAATTGTTTTACATTATGACTCCTACAGGAGGGGAGAAACTTGAGCCAAAAAATCAAAGAAGCTGAACTCATTTCCATTTGTAAAGAACTGCTTTACTGTCTGTCTGCAAATAAATCTCCTTAGTAAATAGCTCCAAGGTTGAAGCAGAGAATATTGTATGGATCAAAGAATTCATGTCTTCCTGTGTAAAGTGAACAGGCCGCAAGCTCACTTGTTTGTCTAAAACAATTAGGGCTGGTATGAAAAGGAGGGGGCAGGGACAAATAAGCTGCAGCTGATTTTACTTTGCAAAATATTTTGGGAGGGGGGTTTCAAATTAATAACCGGTCAGGACCCAAACCAGTCTAATCTTTGTCAATTGGTGCCAAATTATGCAAGGTGCTGCCAATTCTGGTTGTCTAACAAATCAGTACCAGTGTACATTACTTCGAGGCTGAAGCCTGATTGATTCTGGTCATTATTTGGGCTGATCTCATTTGCACACATGGAATCAATATGCAGTCCAGATGTTCATTTGCAGTGAACCACTGAGTGAAACTACTCATCTACACGCAACTTTAATCCTGTAGCACAGCACCACAGCCCTATCACTTCTTCTCACCAACCAAAGGATTCATCCAGTACAAAAATCTATAAAACATTCTACTCATATTTCTGTCAGCTGAATGACTTTTACAGTACTATATAAAGCTGACAGATAACGCATGCCAGTCCTAATTTGAGATAGACTTTTCTTTTGGGACTTTAACCATTGAACAAGCAAACAGATTGAGCAGTAACATTTATTACAATGCATAAATCATTTCCCTGCAACTGCTACAGGTCTTGCCTTAGGGCAAAACTTCTGAGTAGCCTATGAATCCTAATATACTGGATACATTACTAAATTGTATTGTCACTCTGTCATTTGCTTATCAGAAGCAAATTCATAAAGTTTTTCAAGGGTAATTCTGACAACCTTTTTTATCACACGTGTAGACTTCAGAAATATTTGCCAGCAACATTTTTACCAATAAAAAAACTTTACTTCATTTTTAAAGCATAGTTGGTAATGATAATTTTGAAGCGTTTTGTCCTGTGTTAAATTTAAGTGAAACTACTCATTAATTCAGCATAGACCTTGGACTAATTGTATTCCACCCCACCAATATTTACTGAAGTAAACCCACTGTCATAATCTACACAACTGTTCTTAATTCTACCACAAACTTGTACAGAGAGGACTTATAAATCCACATGCTGCAGCAATATAAGCAATGGGAACTTAGAGTGAACGCCCTGTATCAGATTTTCAGGCAGACGAAGGCTCTCTTATATCGTGAGATACATCATGAAAGATCCTTCAAGTGTGTAAATGAAACTGGAAAAGGAGAATCTGGTGCTTGAATTTTACGATTATGGGATTAGTGTACTAAGAAGTAACACTAAATTCTTTTGTTAGTGAAATCTAAGGTGGGGTAGTTTAAAAATCTCCCCTTACAAATGAACTGCAGATGAAATAACTACTGTAAATATTGAATCATTCCTTAAAATTGCTCAACCATTCTTTAACTAACCTGTAAGCCAAATTAAAAAAAAAGAACTTTGAAAGCAAAATCGATTCCCTCTTTACAAGCAATCAATGAAGTGATTGTCACTAACTCTTCTTTAAAGTTGTTTATGCTTCCTAGAGAAACACATTTACGTTTTAACTACCCAACTTAGATTTTTTTTTTTTTTTTTTTTTTTTGACTTAAAAAACAGTCTTTCCTCATGATGATGATTCCATACTTCAAGATCCATCTGTTTCCTCTGGCTCCTCTGCCATTTTGGCCTCAGTGGAGTCCTTTTAATTGCATTTAGACTTATCCTGGATTGTATGAGCCTATTCCCAAGGATGTCTGGTTTTCATCAGGTAATGACCATTAATTCTGGCTGAATTTCCTTCTAAACTTGTTGAACGGCGTAAGAAACAGAAGCTCTATGTTTTTTCTTGTATGCCCTATTGTTTTTGAAATCACAGCTTTCTCTGGACTTGGACTGAAGGTTTGGTTTCTCTAGAGCCACAGAGAAAGCCCTCAGACCAGAGAATACTTTCTCTCTTTCCCCATATTCTTTTGTTTATAACTATTGACCTTGCCTTGCTATTGCCACGCACATTTCATTCACAGAGCTCCACATCATTCCCCAGTATTTGCATCTGCATCTGTAGCTGCTCCTTCCATCACTTACAGGAACATAGGAAAGCACAGCTTATGGTACTGCCACAGGTCCTCCTTTGGGCCTTACAAACACAACCTCAAAAGGCTCTGTAACTTAAGGAACTTTTATAGGCTTCCAGTTCTGTAGCCAGAGCTAAAGCCTTGCTATGGTGAGCTTTATTTTTATGTGATCTGGTAACAGTTAATAGAGGAAATAAAACAGCAGAACACATCTTAGTAAATGCAATCTCACTGTCTGCAACTTACCTGCGCATATGTATGCGCGTATCTTGAAGGACTAATTTTATTTTCCAATGTAGGCAAAAGTGATTTTAATGTCTTAAATAATTGGATTGCTTTTGTTAAATAATGCTGTAATGATAGGAAAAAGTCCTAAAATTGATGACCTGTGTTGTTAGAAATGAAGTTAATATTGTAGTTCTACACTGGGCACACTGCTGCTTCATCTGAAGCTGATTCACAGGACAAAACATAAACCCCAATTTTCACCACGTGAAGAATGATAATAATTTATATCATAGTTGGACAGTGGATGAAAAGCTTTGGGAAATACACATCATAATAATGGGTTACGCCATACAGAAAATTCAGGAGGGTGAATTCTGTTCATTTGGGACCATCTTCCAGAGTCACTGCAGCTTCATTACTTTGCCATGGTTACCAATCAACTTTAAATCCCTATAACCAATATTTTACTTAAGCTGCACTCTTAAAAAACTTCTGTGGGACTGCAAGGATTCCTTGGGGTAAAAAAGGATTTTGGCTGCCAGAAGCAGCATAATGCCAACACCACCAGGGCAGAGGCTTGTCTCCCACCCTCTGCTCTCCCGCTGTTTGGTTTTTTTTACAAAAAGAAATAAAAACCCCATGGTTTCTATCTGATCCTAACTGTTTTTAACAGTTCAGGAATCTCTGTTTTTATCCTACTGCAGAGATAACTCTTCTTTGTGTGTTCCTGATTGTGGTAAGCACACAGTATCTCAAAATTACACAACCGTACTACCAAGGCAGTTTCAGTTGGTTAGCTTCGACTAGTGAATTTTAACTAGAGCACAAGACTTACGAGGAGCAGCTGAGGGAACTCGGGCTGTTTAACCTGGAAAAAAAGAGGTTCAAGGGAGACCTTATCGCTCTCTACAACTATCTCAAGAGAGGCTGTAGCGAGGTGGGTGTCAGTCTGTTCTCCCAAGTAACAAGTAATAGGACAAGACGAAATGACTTCAAGTTGTGTCAGGGGAGGTATAGATTAGACATTAGGAAAACTGTCTTCCCCAAAAGGATTATAAAGCATTGGAACAGGCTGCCCAGTGAGTGGTGGAGTGACCATCCCTGAAGGTATTTAAAAGTTGTGTAGATGTGGTGCTTTTAAGGACATGGTTCAGAGGTGATCTGACAGTGCTGGGTTAACAGTCAGATTCAATGATCTTAAAGGTCTTTTCCAACCTAAGTGATCCTACGATTCTATGATTTGATCATGAATAATCTGTACATGTTAGGAACTCAACGTAACTTCTTGACTATTTCCAATGAATACAATAATCATCAAATTTGTAAATATTTTCCCCTACAGTTTGTACCATTCCTGTTACTGAAAAAAATACAGTTGAGTAGCCCTGAAATCTAAGTTCTTGCATTGGAAGTGTACGATTAGACTGAACTGTTGTAGTCTAAACACATAAGCTTCATTATTTTTATTATTCTGAGGCAGATAATAAACATCTACATCTATTTTTAATGAAGTACAGAAAATATGCAGAACCATGTCTTCTTAGGCAATTGTTTGAGAAAAGGAATGAATATTTGTATATGTGCTCACTGAATCCTCTCCTCCCTTTTTTTTTCACTTTTGTCATTCTGCACATTCTTATCTTGACATGCAAGACTAAAAAGTTAAGCAAAAATAACTTCCTAAGGTCTCTTCTTGCATTGACAACCATGGGTGGATTCTAAGTCAAGCCTGAATTGGGGCCCACTTGAAAGAGTCTTGCTGCGTAGAAGAGGGAAACAATCTTCCTAATGAAGTGCACAGGACAGTGCCACTGTATCAACAAACCTATTGAATAAATGCTTCCTTGAGTTTTAGGTTGCTTTTGTGGGCATGACTATTAATAGTATTATAAAGAATAGAGACTGAAGCTTGTGGGTTAAGCTCATTTAACTAACAGAACAGTGAACTATTTTATATAAACTATATCACATTTTCCTTCCAGCTCTGCTGGATTTTGTACTAAATGAACATGGGACTCGGTTGTGTTAATTGACGTGTGCTTAAAACTGCATTTTGCCAAGCAGCAAATGATCAGTCTCTCAAAGTTTTAGTATTAGATTTGTAATAAGCAGATCTTCTAGGCAAATACCAATCTATGAAGGAGAAATAAATAACAAACTGTGCCTAGATGATTCTTTGAACCTTGGCTTTTTAATCTGGTCATCACGTAAAGGGATCTTGCCCTCCTTTCAGCTGAAAAAAGAGCATTTCCAGAATGTCACCTGACCAGTCACCTGAAGCCTGTACCTCAGGCTTTCCTTCAGCACCGAGTAATCTGATGTTTCTAAGCCATATATTGTAATGCGGCAGTTTCCTGGGAGTTAGTCTCTTGGGTTCAACAAAGTGCTTCCAACTTCCTCAGATGACAGCATCCCCAGCTGTCAACTTCTTACTGTGAAGAAGGGCTTTTATTAGGCTTGAAATTCCCTTCCATTAAGTCATGCACTGAAGTCTGACCTTGGCTCTGCTCAGTTAATTCCACATCCGCTTCACAGGGCTTCCTCTGCCACATATTCACTCAACTGGACTTGTTCTAGTGCCATCAGCTGTTCAACTTCACAGTATTAGATTTTTTTATTTTTTTTTTCACCTGAGCCAAAGATTTTTCATGAAACTTTCTATCCTGCCTCTTTTTTTTTTGAACATCAAGGTTATCAGAAATCCAGTTGCAGACCTTGAGGTTATGATGCTTTGTTATATGGCAGTTAACATCAGTTAACTGATCAGTTCCTGATCCTGCAACTACGCGACATCCAAGCAGAAGTGAACCTTCCTTGAGCTTTATCTGGCTTTCCCTAGATTTAATGCAGAGCCACAAAGTTTCTAGAATAGTTGCCTCCGCTAGACCAGTTTTTCTCCCTCTCTGTGATAAATTAAGTGTAATAGTACCACATATCTCAAAGAATATGAAATTCTTAGCTTTGATATATTCATAACTAACTTCTTAATTTTTAATTAGATTGTTATGTAGAAGCACTAATGTACTTCTGTAAGTGACACTTTTGCTGGCAGATTTTAAAAGTGTCTGTTACAAAGTCAAAGTTTAATTAGCTTTTGCTGCAAATAAAAGACATATTAACTTATAATTTGCTTAGAAAGCCATATACTGCATGATCATTATTTTTCCAAAGGTGAAGCCACTAATTTTTTAATACGGGATTTTTTTCTCATTTCCTTCATACAAAAGTCCCTTAACTCTTTATGTGCACTGTAAATCACTTCTTATGCCTTTGACCTCATTACAAATCAGAATCCCATATTCAATGTTAATGAAAAGAAAAATTTATATGTAATTTCTAAAGCAAATTTTTCATGTGAGTGCCAACATTCATTGGAACATATTTGCCATCACTTTATGGCCTCTTGCATGTAGCAGACGATGGTCCACCTCTGAAGGAAAAGGTTATAGTAATAACAGAAGGCTCTGAATGTGCATTTCTCAGACTGTTACTTAATATTTTTCTATATTAAGAAATAATTATTTCATTCATGTAATTGCCACAGGTAGCCAATAGAAAATGTGTGCAAGCAGAGTATATCAATCCAAAAAAGGATGTTTTTCCTATTTTCTATTTACAATGGGAAATGACATCGACAAAATGGAAATGGGATGTAATTAATTCTCTGGGAACAGAAAACTGATGACTTCGTAATATGTATGATCCCATGACCCTGCACATATTACAGAACATATAACTGGTTTCTTTTGGAAAAGTATATATAAGACACAAAAGTCATACTGCAATTTCAATGGCATAAGTACAATTTTGTATGAATTGAATTGCTCTGGATGTACCCAGCTAGTTTATGAACTAAGATTAAAATCTGGCCCATAGGCATTTTAGTTTCACTGCAGCTTTTCTAAAGCACAGAATGACCCAGAAACACAATTGCTTACGTGTATATAAAACTCATATATACTCATCTTTATCATTCGTTATTCTAAATTCACTCATTCTCTTGGATGGTAAGAATATAACTGTAAAGTCTATGTCTTTGTATTTTCTGCAATAGAAATATTAACAATGATTTCTGATTCTGTTTCCCCTAGGCAATTCTACAAAGTGCAACAGAAAGACACAATTGAATCTCTACACTCACTTTAATAACAGACATATTATTTTGTGTTTTAAAATTAAATTGAGTATTCTTACTAAGCCTGTTTCTTTTTCTTTTCTTTTTTTTTTGTAATAACTGAAGCACTGATATTGAATTCAATGCTCTTCAAAGCAGAACTTCTCAACAGAAAGAAAAACCACAAAGTAATGAAAAAATCACAATGACACTCATAACAGCTCTCCTGTAATAAAAGAGGACATCATTTACTAGATGCAAATGCCCTCGTCAGACAACCATTCTGTCAGCTAACTTTATGTGTCAATCTCGATGTCATAATCCACTACTAAGCTTATAGATACCTTAAAAACTAGCATTGGTAAGGTAAATAACATTTCAATAAAGCTCAAAATATTAAGAGAAAAAGAAACACGTTTAGAAAAGCAGCATTTCCAAAGCTTTCATATTATATAAATGACATTTTAACGAGGACAGACTAATGTCCCATTGAACATCTGTATTCTTACTCATTTTTCTGCAGCCTTCCGCTATTCACCTATGAGGTCAGACTTTATACGAAAGGTACATTAATTATGATTAACAGATGATATAACAAAACAGCTAAGGGAGTGTTATAGGATCTAATAAGTGAAGCAGTTGCATATTATCACAAGTAATACATTCTGCCATAGTGCCTATAACACTAACATTGCTTATATCTCTAGTTACACTTTATTAGCCCTTTGTAACAACTGCTGTACTCTTAACAGAACATGAGACCATATCATGATCTCAGAACAGAGCTCTCAAAAATCCAGAAACCACCTCATGCAGAAAATAATTATACAGAACCATCTAATATTCTTGAAGTATTCCTTTCAAAGTATTCTAAAATCTGACAATAATGGAAGTTTTCAACTTATGAGGCCAGCTACCCAACCACACATCACTCTTTCACAGTAGAACAAAATGGCATATTTTTAAAATAGAGGCTGATTTGCACTTACGCAAAACAAAGCAGCACTGTAATTAAAGTTGGGTCAAAGGTGTAGTTCCCATCCTAAAAACCTGCCCCAGAAAAAACAGTAATTTTAGTGAGGAAAGTACTTAAAATCCTTAGATCTCTGAAGTTTTTGAAAACGAGTCTGCAGCAAGTAATATGATGTCAACAAGTATTTTTTCTTCTATTCTGCGTATGGCTTTAACTCTAGAAATTTTAATACCCTCCAATTGCATTGAAACTAACATTCCACATTGGATACTGCATTTCCTATTTTTTTCTTCCAGAATACAGGGTGAGAATAATTTGCTCTGTTTAAGATCACTTAACACTTTATAATCCAAAGCATGCCCCAGAGGCAGGGATGAATTAACTTCGTAACTTTGCAGCCTCAAGTGTTACCACTTTTATAATTTAGTTTTCTGACAACTTTTTTTTTTTTTCCAAGTTTCGGAGCATTACTTATAAATCAAATTAGAAAAAAAAATAATTCTTTCTCTTTTAGCTACTTTGCCAGAAAAATTATTCTAAAAGCTCCAATACTGTCTCCAGGTAAACTTTTCTCACTTTCACTGTGAGTCCCATAAAGTAGGCCCCAGTGCCTGCAGAAAGCTCTCAGTAACTTCTCATCCCGAGTTCACTTTGTTATCCGAGTCTGATTGTTCAACAACCCTAGTTAAATACATATATATTTGTATGTAACTGTCAAACTGACCAGAGATTATGGTAATAGTAATGTCGTAAATCTGCCCGACAGAAACTACTGGCAAATTCTGTCATTTATCTCCAGAACAATTCTATTGAAAACTCATGGATTTACTTGGTTTTAATAACCAGAATGAGACAAAATGAAACTGTCAAAGATTTTGAGTATTTTGCACACTAACATGGATTAACCTTCAAGGTTCTTATTACCATTTAGATAGATATTCCTAGCTGCTGACTTAGGTCAGTAAGGATTCAAATCACTAGAAAGCTTCACGTTACACATGCTGCGGACAGATGCAGCAGAAATGTATGTATTCTCTGAAATAAAAAGATCAAAAAATCCACTGTACCTTAACGGCAAGAGAACGTTTTCTACTGTGGAAAAGGCTGCAAACTGCTTAAATCTCTTCTCACATTTTGCACTCCCGTTCATCATTATTTCTCTTGGACTGTCAAGTTTTCATTACCATGATATAAATGTAAATGAAAGGGGTGCTTTTAAAAAGATTTTTTCCAAGTTATTTTTTCTCTTTTTCTTTTGTTTTTTGTATTTTTTCAGAAGTAAATCAAGGGTCCCAGTTATTGCCATCCACTGGTAGCACTAATATCATAATCAGATGACAAGCTTTGCTATCAAAGATGTTTACAAAGGCTTCAATTTATCTGTGAGTACGTCAGCTCTGCATTGCACTCTCTAATTCACTCTCTTTATCTCATCCTCTCTCCCGGAGGAACAGATACTGCAATATTATTGGTATGCCGTGATCAAAATACTACCTTTTCTTCTGGCTGCAGTGCAGAAAGAGAAGAGGACCGTTCTGCACAGTACCCCTAGATCGTCACACAGTCCAACTGTTGTTTATTATTAATATATGATTACTCCTAAACACAACCTTATCACTATTTGAACACTGCTAAACTGAAACATCTAGAAGGCACAAGAAGACACAGTACTTCAAACCTGTAGAATATCAATGCTTCAGAGGTGGTGATGCAAATGGATGAAAAGCAACAGCAAAATATATTCTAGCACTTGTATAATTTACGTCATTGCAGGAGAACCTAAAATACTATGCTACTAAATGCATGGAATATTTAAGTTGAGCCAATGTGAGAGAGGTCAGTTTTAGGATTAAAATGAAATACCTCACAGATAAGTTTGCCCCAAACTTATGGCATATTATGTATTTTTATTATAGTATTTAACTCACTGCTGAAGTCACTACCTGATTTCAAAATCATAGAATTGTTCAGGTTGAAAGAGACTTTCAAGATCAGCAATTCCAACTGTTAACCTAGTCACCGCCAGGTCACCACTAAACCACGTCCCTAAGCACCACATCCCTAAGCACCACATCTACACATCTTTTAAATAACTCTAGGGGTAGTGATTCAACCACTTTCCTGGGCAGACTGTTCCAATGCTTTATAACCCTTTTGGGGGAGACACCTTTCCTAATATCCAATTTAAACCTCCCCTAGTTCATCTTGAGACCACTTCCTCTTGTCCTATTGCTTGTTACTTGGGAAAACAGACTGACTCCCACCTCGCTACAGCCTCCTTTTGGGTAGTTGCAGAGGTAAAGTCTCCCCTCAGCCTCCTTTTCTACAGGCCAAACAACTCCAGTTCCCTCAGCTGCTCCTCATAAGAATCGTGCTCTAGACCCTTCATCAGCTTCGTTGTCCTTTGGACATGCTCCAGCATCTCCATGTTCTTCTTGGAGTGAGGGGCCCAAAACTGAACCCAGTATCCCAGAACCCTCACCAGTGCTGAGCACAAGGGGATGATCACTTCCTTAGTCCTGCTGGCCACACTACTTCTCATACAAGCCAGGATGCCATTGGCCTTCTTGGCCATCTGGGCACACTGCTGGCTCACGTTCAGCTGCCTGTTGACCAAAACCCCCAGGTCCTCTTCTACCTAACAGGTTTCCAGCCACTTTTCCCCAAGCATGTAGTGTTGTAGGGGGTTGTTGTGACCCAAATGCAAGACCCACCACTTGGCCTTGTTGAATCTCATATAACTTGCCTTGGCCCACTGATCCAGCCTGTCCAGACGTCTCTGCACAGCCTTCCTACCTTTAAGTGGATCAACCAACCCACTTAACTTCATGTTATCTGCAAACTTGCTAAGGTTACTCTCAATCCCCTCGTCCAGATCATTGATAAAGATATTGAACATAATAGCCCCCAACACTGAGCCCTGGGGAACACTACTCGTGACTGGCTCCCAACTGGGCTTAACTCTATTCATCATCACTCTTTGGGCTTGACTATCCAGCCCATTTTTTATCCAGCAAAGCATACACTCATTCAATCCATGAGCAGGCAGTTTCTCCAGGACAATGCTGTGGGAAACTGTGTCAAAAGCTTTACTAAAGTCCAGGTTAACAACATCCACAGCCTTTTCCTGATTCACTAAGCAGGTCACCTTGTCATAGAAGGAGATCAGGTTAGTCAAGCAGGATGTGCCTTTCATAACCCCATGCTGACTGGGCCCGATCACTTGGTTGTCCTGTATATGATGTATGAACCTTTGGGGGAATCCACTTTCTATTTCTGGGATTGAATTAGAGGAGGAATTAAAAATATATAAAATATATGTTTGAAAAATTGACAGATGCTGTCATACCCAGCAGTAACACCGCATGCAAGCCAAGGTCAAAGCAATATATAAACTTTAATATATCAGTTCTCTGACAAAACCAAACCAAATCTCTGTTGATCCAGATCATTTTCCTTGAGTGTTTCATGATAAGCCATGGTTTACATAGTTATCTATTATGATCATACTTATTTCCCATTTTCTGACATCCTCTAGTCTTGTAGACACTGAGATTTAATCCAGTGCACCCTTGCCAAATATAGCTGCTATGTTATCTTCATAACACACTAAAATGCATATCTACTTTGTTCCAAAGAATACCTTGTAGGCAACTGGGTCAAAAAGCAAAAATTATTTTGTGGTAATTTAGCGGCTATTGTTAGTAGTCAAAGTTAAGAAATACTGTACATGCTTTGATTGAGTGTGAGTAAGGATGATGAGCATGAAAGTTGATTCAATTGCTAAAGATGCCAAGGAGGATCTTCTAAAGATTACAGTGAAAGATGGATAATACCAAAGACTCAAAATCAGGAGTAAATGCAGGTGATGGAATGAATGCTTTGACGGAAAGGAAATGCCGTAATTCTTCCTTCAAACTAACAATATCCTTTTTAGGACAGCAACCTATTTAGGTGACTTCAGTTGCAAGGAACCTTATGAATGTTTCTGCACAGTATTTTCAGACCAATCATACCTGAAGCCTTTAAACTCATAGACACAGACAACAAAATATAAGAGATTATTCTTAAAATGATTTTAGTAGGAGAAAACTTTTCTCTTAGTACTAAATACAACAATACTGTTGAACAAACAACTTAAGCTCTACAGGCTACACAATCACAAGATATTTAATGCAAAGAATACGCTAATCCCGTTTCAATGCAGAAGCTGGAATTAAAAATGTGTTTCAGTCACACTGCTTGCAAAGCAGGAGCAGCAAGATGCCTTTTGCCATAATTTCCTTACAAACTGTGGTCAAAGATATTCGTGTTCTCTAATGAACCTCCTCTTGTATTGATAAAAAATAAACAAGTTTCTCCTTTTATCCCATCAGCCGTACATGTGTATCTATTACCATTTTTCAAGCTCCAGAAAATCATTTATGCAAACCAATTGTTCTCTGTTACAGTTTTCAGGGAAGAGTGAAAAAGTAAGTTGATCTCATAACTGAAAGACTAGTCTAGGTAGTTTTGGATGCAGTGTCAACACAATAGCCCTGAAACAAAGAGGAGGTCCTGTAAAGTCTGGGACCTATTTAATCAGTGATAAAAATATGCTTGTGTTTCCTCATCAGCTGGATGAGGAAATACTCCTAAATCATATATAAGTAGGAAATACAGAAGAATACAACTAACTCATTTGAACAGCATTTACTTTCTGCCTTAGGTGCCATTTCTAATCTGTGCAGCCTCTTAACTATATATATTTGCCTTCTTTTTTTTTTTCAGTGAAACTAGATATGAAAATAATCCCCACCCCAAAAATCTGAGACCAGAAAGCAAGAGAGAAAAAGACAGAGAAAGAGAGAAGACAGAAAGGCAACAAGACATCTGCAAAATAATAACGTAGAAACTATTTAAGTTCAAATTAATAACGAAGTCAACCTAGAAAGAAAGCATCATCTAACTGCTAGAAACAAATAAATGCATCTGATAATGTGAGTCTGGCTGTGCCATGTAGGCACTTATCCCTTATTATTTGATTTGTAGGAACAAGTAATGAAGCAAGCATACATTTAGACAGCCTGAAGCAGATGGACAGCATACTCTGCAAAACAAGTTAATGGTAGAGGCAGGTATATATGCATAACTCAGCAGTCAAAATGGCCTCAGCAATTACAGACATTTAGAACCAGCTTGTTTGCTTTGATCTTTCCTATGGAATAAGATAGCGTTCTCACATCACAGCTTAGCAAAGCCAGTGCCCAAAATCACACAAAACCCTGATCACACTTTAGGCTAATGGAAGAATCTCAAAAGCAAGTCAAGAGATTGAATATACCAGCATTTTTCTCCTTTTTACAACAGCATTGTTTCATATTCAAGCACTTACACAAACTGTTTATTACCACCTGGAGGTCTACAGGCAGGTCAGCCTTGGTGCATGAAGAGAGCAAGCTGAGATACAGGAAAACCTGTAATCCCTTATTGACTCTATGGAGGCAGAAAAGAGTTGATAACCAACAGTTGTCCTACACCCAAGTTTACACTCAAATGTAAACCACCAAACTGGTAAAAAAAACCCCACAGCTACAGATGGAACAGGAAATTTTATATCAGTTAAAACAAGAAATATCAGCAGTAATTGGAAGTTCAAATCCCTGTTGGTATAAAATGAAACAGATCATAAACCCAAGGCATAAAAATCACTAAACATCAATAAATTCAGTTAAGCAGATATATCCCTATAATCAATCAATGTCATCTTAGAGAGTCACATACTAATCATCATGACTCACAGCTATAATTAACCCTATTAATAAATAACAACGAACAAAATGCCTATATCCTAATTTTTAAAAATTGCTTGTAGAAACAAATAAAGCACACACATAATCACTCCAATAACTTCATATTTCCTGAATCAAATTCACAAAAGATGTTTAATCATCTCAGAGTCAAGTTTGGAAGCAGGAGAAAAGAAGTGGTGTTCTGAACACCTCTTCCATAAATCTAAGGACAAATGAAAATAGCAGAAGTATTTTTTTCTTTCTGTACTACTAGTCTTGTGGTGAGATCTCCATGGGTCTTCCAATCTACCAAATCCCTTGTTCTGGACACAGAGGTGGTCTCCAGGACAGCTAGCAGCCTCTTCCTGCGTTATAAACATCTTTTATGCAACATCCCCTGATGGGCCTGCTCCTTCCTTCATGTTTGTGCTCTCTGCCTTGCAGCATTTCCATGGATGTGCCACTTTTGGAGCCAGACAATGTGCTCCTCTCATGGACCACATAGATGAAATTCCTCTTGATTTCAGGTTCAGAAAGTTGCTTCTCCACCTCTGGAGTGTGTGTGTATCCTCTACCCCACTCAACCCAGAGACAGAACCCACAGACAGAAAAGCATGGCAGAAAAAAACCCGTACTTCTTCCTTGA
Organism: Baryphthengus martii; assembly: GCA_013396935.1. NCBI lineage: Eukaryota > Metazoa > Chordata > Aves > Coraciiformes > Momotidae > Baryphthengus > Baryphthengus martii. The sequence goes on along the minus strand of VWZK01016887.1, from coordinate 269,616 downwards.
GTTGCTTCCATTGTAGCAGCTACTGAAATGGTGACTATATTCAAATTTCTTATAACCTACTTTCAAATGCATGTCCCTTGGTATCTCTTGTACTTTCCAAGATTGTATTATCATAGAAGTTGCCAAGTGACTGCACCAGAGAGATGTCTCATTGTTTCTATTAATAAGATAGTATGCAAGCTAGCACTGAACATTTTTGAAAAGCCAATAGCTTTGTTCTTTTCAGTTTATTATTTCAGAAACAGGAGTTGCTACACAGACAAACAACTTTGTATGCCTCAAAAGGAAGACGATAAGGTGCACAAGTTAGAAAAAGAGTAGTGTAAAAAAAAGTTCTTTTAGTTACTAGTCACGCCATGGTCCTGTTATCTGCCTATATATGGATGATTGTGTTTTAAAAGCTGGGTTTGCTTTTGGATTCTTCCATTTGGTCACAATATTTACTGCTTTAAGATCAATTCTCAAAAGAGGATAAATACCCGTGACTTCATCGAAAGTGACTAGGAGCTCTAACTTCTCACTCTTCCAGAAAAATCAATCATCTAAATCAAAAGTAAAAGGAAGTGTGCCCTCAAAACCAAAAGCCACGAGTTAGAAAAAAAATTCAGCCACAGGTTATTTCTTTATTCTGAAGTGGAGATCACATCTGCCCAGTTTTTCTAGGTTACAGAGGCTCCTAGCTGAGATATGCCCTATCAAGACAGGGACCTGGACAGGCTTGATCGATGGGCTGAGGCCAATGGTATGAGGTTCAGCAAGGCCAAGTGAAGGGTCCTACACTTTGGCCACAATAAACCCAGGCAGCGCTAAAGACTGGGGGATGAGTGGCTGGAGAGTGGCCAGGCAGAGAGGGACCTGAGAGTACTGGTCGACAATCAGCTGAACAANCAGCCTCAATCATTCTGTGATTCTGTGATTGTGTGAAGACAGAACATAAACATGGACCATCTAAATGGACTGTGCTCTGTTTACTTCTCCTCCTGTGAGTCAGTGTTAGGGAAGATGCAGGGAAGTCTTCAGCTCCCAGTACCATGTGAGCAGCAGCTGTGAAACAGCAAAGGAACTTCGTATTGGCCATCTTAATGTGATCATATCAAAATTTGTTGAGTGATTTCTTCCACCCCTATCCCCAGTGTCATTTCTGAGTGTCCCAAGGAATCACAGATGGCAGACCAGAAAGTGCAGTCTGGTCATGCAGCCCATCTTGTTGTGGCAATGCAGCATTTTCCTTTACAGTAACCTCTTGATGGTATTTGCCGTCAAATCACTTTTAAATACCTTTACTTACTCCTCTGTGAAAGCGAAAAGCAAAATCAGTTCTGTTACTTACATGAAGAAATATTTCTGCTATATTTATTTATGACATGCCCTTGCAGTAGACATCAGAAAAATAAAGAAGAGGAAATGGATTCTGAAAACAATTGGGACAGTTTTATAGAATATTATTGCAATTAATTCTCATAAAATCCATCTGCCACACCAAGGGCTTGTGTTACCAGGAAAGCATTTGTAAAGAGTTCAGAAGGAGAAAGAAATTATAGTATCCCTTTCCTCTCCTTCTCACACTTTGCAACCTGCCTTTCACAAAAAAAAAAAAAAGTTACATGAACTTTTCCATGCATCCAGCTTACCACAGGTTTTATGTGAAGTATTGTGCAGATTTAGAGGAAATACTAGATACTACTATACCCAAATGAGGTTTTTTCCACCCAAATGATGCAATAGGCAGTTCTATGCATCCTAGAGCTTGCCATAACAAACAAAAACTTTATATTTCATGTTCTAAAACTAAATCATGGAAATGCAAAGCAACAATTTCTCTGTGCATCAGTCTCTTGTAATTTGGAGGCAGAACACAATGCAGAGACCTAAGCCCTAGAAAATAGCTGATGGACAAATATGTTAGCATGAATCTCAAGGAAACGGATGAAAGGAAAGAGAATGCATAAACACAGGATAAATCACAAATACCTATGATAATACATTATTGCACACTTCTGCTTCTTAATTTACCTGTATTGCTTCTTTAGATTGCAGTTGTGTGGCATATGCTGGGAATCTATGTTTTCCTCTGCAGTCAGTGTAGAGAATCAGACACACCACCTACCCCAGAGTGGGATCACCTTCTACAAATGTCTACAAATGTCTACCCTTATCTATTTATCATCAAGTGGACCGATTTGATTCACTGAAATTAGATTTCTGATACTAATATCAGGACGCTATTACCAGGCAAGATAAATTCAATCCTGAAGTGTTCCACAAGTGTCACAAAAAAAATTTAACAGCAATTGTGCACACCAACCTCAAAAGGCCTCTTTAAACCTACTGTCAGGTGCCCACTGTTTTAATGACAAAGATCATGAAAGGTAGCCCTTCCCTGAACCTAGCTGCAGTGGAGTTTTTTTGCAAAAGCACTGCTGATGTGAAGGTAGTATGTATCATATCTGAAACGTGCCCAAGTGTCAAAAATAAACAGTAAGGAAATCATAAGCAGAACTGCAAATTAATTCGTATTTAGATATTAAAAAAAATTTAGTAAAGGCAGAGTTATGGAAATTCTAGTATATTTAAATAGGGATTATTTACATTTCTAAGCATTAAGTACAGACATTTGAGAAATATGAGAAACATTTCATCCAGGCTATTATCTAAAAATATTTCTCACATTTAAGGGTTTTCTCTAGTTTATTAACTAAAAGTTCCTACCAGAAATGAAAAACTGACCTCACTGAAGTGTCATCACAGTAGAAGCTTCAGAGTGAGCCAAATGGAAACATCTTAACTTAGATAATTATATACAATTCAGGTTTCTAAACACTTTCTTTAGGATTCTAATTAGCCAGTTTCTGAAATGTCAATGCCCTTACATGTATACACTCCTAAACCGATGTGCAAAAATCGCACAATCAGATTTAACTACGGCCAAAAGAAATTACGCAAAAAAAAAATCAGAGCTACTTTATGACACCCTTTTCCAACTGAAACCTGGCCAGAAACAACAATACCAGTAACATTCCTAACTGGTCGGTCCAGGCAAGTTTCCATTATCTGGGCAGTCAGTAACTTGGTGCTAAATTTATTAGCATGCAACTTTATATTAAACAGCTGAAGTCAAGAATGAAATCATTGTTCAGCAGAACCATGAGTGCTCCAAAAATGGCAGAGCAAAATCAGGTGACTTGTTAGCAGTTCATACCGAAGGGATCAAACATCACTATGATTTCTGATGGTTTTATCTGAACACTTGCAACTACCCCCAGCCAGTAGAATGTGCTTCACTTCCTGCTCTTTTGCAACATCTGAAGTCCCTGTGAGAATTAAGTGGACATCAAGATAAACAAAGTATAGCCTGATTTGACAAAAAAAAGACCAGAGAAATGATGAATCACTGACCCAAATGTCAGCAAAGAACATAGGTATTTGAGAGCATGACTAACAGGAAAATTAGCAATTAGGAAGACTGTGTATGAGATTTTTTTCTGCCTTCAGAGTTTTTGTTGTTTCTCTTATTACCTCTCCAAATCTAAAAAGAAGAACTTCTGTGTACGTTCCTTGCATTTCAGACCCTGTAGGGCCATTTTGGGATGTACCATTGCAGACAGTATGTCTGGCAGGAACACATCTGTGACCAGGTGCCCATTAAATCATTTCCTGAGCTGTTTTAGACCTCTTCTGAGGGCAGTTTTGGTAGCATGCCAGTTCTGCTCTAAAATCTGCAAAGAACCACTGATTAATTGGGCTTTTGCTATTTCACTGTTGTAAGGAACTGCACTGCTTTCACATTCTTATGGGACTCCTTGTGTGGCTTCATTGGCAACTACAGTAAATTTACCCCTATGTCTATATATATTCTAAAGTAAACAAAGTAACTAATGAACTGGAAAAATACTGTTTCAGCAGTGAAACAATGCACTGATTCCCACTGACAATCATATTCTGGATTCGCTACCTTATCTGATGTGCTACTCAACATCCCTTTAAGGAGTCCTCCCCCAACAGAGCCTCACGAATTCCATGTTAAATCTCATTCACATTTATAATTTCCTCTTTACTTTTCCTTGGGTAACGTCTTACTATTTCTCTTCCACTGCACTTCAATCACATTTTTAATATAGGCAGGTGGCTAAGTAAGGGGATACTGAATGCTCAGTAGATTCCATCAGAGTAAAACAATCAGATTCAACTCTGAAGTATATTTTAGGTCTATGCTTCAGTCCAAAAAGTGGGTAGTGTCAGTATTGCCCATGCTGACTTATCTGGGTAAGTTTTAAATTTGCACACTTCAGAATCGAGGCCAAGAAAGGTGGCTGCAGTACAACACCCTTCAGCAAGGAGGAGAGAGCCTGCCCGCTGCTCAGGATGCTAAGCTGGCACAGCCACCCCAGGCCATAGCGAACAACAGCAGCATTGCTAATGGGTGCACAGTTAGTTTTGTACTGGGACTTCTGAGATGCAATTGTTGCTGAATAAACTTACAATTTTGAAAATATGTCACTCCAATGTCACAGACACACAGCTCTCCTTTGTACTTTTCAAAATCTACCCTTTAAATCCGTTATTATTAGTCAAAAAATTGAGATTTGCTTTCACTTAAGAAACATGTATTAGATATACTGACTGGCCAGCACTAAGTAAGCAACTGAAGAAATAGCTGTTGGGCATCTTGGAAAGGCAGACCCTGACTTCTAACCTCAAGGGAGGTGGGAGCCAGAAAACTCATAGCAATCCAAGCATCAAGCCTCCTGAAATCAAGCTATTTTTATGTATCACCAAAAAGTGACTACAAAGATGTAGTAAATGTCACTGGGACTCCAGGAGTGACTCCTGTGTGACTCCAGAAGGCCTTAAGACACAAAGGTACACAAGCCAGTAGCTTTAGCTCCCCTGTGTGACAAGAATTTACCATGGCAGCACGACTGAGCAGTCACTGAAAACCTGCCACTACAATGGTTAACAAATATCTCGAAGTATTGATTGATGGAATGCTTGCAACTGGGCTTTTTTCAGGGGCCCAGAATGAAAGACAAAACATCTCTCTTAAAACGAATACCACCAAAAGCACTGACCTGCCCTATTAGGAGTCCTACTGATTTGAAGCTTAAAAATTCTTCCAGGATTAGAACGGAGCTCACCATATCCTCACAGCACAGTTCTGCTCTCAAATGAGGGCTGCCAAGAGTTACAGATAAATACAGTATATTTTCCAAAGCTGATGACATTCCATAGTGCATATTACTCTGTTCTCTCCTGAGAACTTGTCAGGTAGTCTTGAAGGAGGGCAGGTAGAAGAAGGTGGCACCTATACTGTCTCTGAAATATGTCTGGTGCCTGAATCCAGGAGTTCACTTCCATCTCATCATGGGCATAACCACATATGCAGGGATTGCAGCTACTACAGTTCAAAGGGATCTTTTTTTCTCACTTGAGTTTGTTCACAAACCAGGTTAGTTCAAGGTAAGGAGAGCTCAAACGATCAGATGCAGAATAACCCAGTGAATGTAAAAAGGGGCTCGTAGTGGTTTTGCTGCTCTTTAACCTTAAAAGTCACATCACAGTGGGGAAAACACTTTTCCTGCATCTACCCAGAAGTCGACTTGCATTCACAAAATGCTTCACTAAAAATGTGCTGAATGTTTCTAGTAGTTTTGACTGTCTTTCTATGTGACTGGCCTTGGTGAGCTTCTGTAGCTACAGAAGGAGTTTAGTAGTACATAAAAAGAAAATAGCAGTAGCAGAAAAAGCATAGCTTCCACTAACGTGAGTAAAGCGATTTAGAGCTGGATCCTATATTTCTGCCTAGTTTTGTCAAGGCAAATGGAGCTCTGGCCATTTACACTACTCTGCGACTGGTCTCAATCAAAACTTAGCAATGGGTGCGTGGGGGAAATCAACCTAAAGAGTTATCTTTATTAGCTTTAGGAAAGGTAGAGAAGCAGGAGGAGCAGTCCTTTCTTCCCCTAAGGCCTTCCAAGAAACATCTCAGAAACAGTGAAAAAAAGAATAAAACAGTGTCACAAGCAATAAGAAATGAGAGCTATCAGAAAAAAAAAGATGTCAGCAAAGGCAAAAAAACAAAAGTAAACTCTTACATTAGTAAGTTGTTTCTGGCAATTGACAATCTGACCAACTTGGTGCTTCCAGACTATGTTTAAAAGTAGGAGTCCAAACAATGTTGAAGGTATTAATGCAGTATTTTAGATATATAAATAAACATATATAGTTAGATACACATAAAACCAAAACATTGTATGTATCATTGTGATATTCTCCTTATACTGAAATGCATTTTGTACAAGGTTTCATCCAAACTCACTGGAATCAAAAGAAAAGCTTCCGCTGATTTCAAGGGACTTTGGAAGAGATCCTGAGAAGCTACTGCAAAACAGACTTCCCAGCTATCTTCCTTGACCAGTAATTTTTTTCTTTTTAAACTCATAATTCAATTAATATCTAATTTTTTTATACATGAATTTGATCTTATCAACACTGTTCCGCCCAGGCATAGGGACTACATTATCTCCCTTTATCAAATCGCAGTGAGAGGAAACTTTTCCACCCTTGGGCATTTTTTCCCTCTTGCAGATATGTCTGTGTTCCTTTATCTGGTCCTTTTTTGCATTCACTGTAAATCAAAAACTCTCCAGAGGAACTTCCTGGATTCTCAGTTATTGAATAAGGCTAATCAAGTTCCCAGAGAACAATCTTGCTTTTTATGTCTATCCGCATCTGCAGTCTCTTCATCAAAACAGTCCTATTCAAGATTCTTAAGGGCTCTTCATCAAAAATATTTTAGATCTTCAAAACAAAAGTTTCTGAGCGCCAGGTTCACTAGTCTCTTAACTTTGTTTTAACTGACTTCTTATACACAACTACAGCAACACTACACTACAAGATTGTGTGCTGAGTGCTTCAACACACAGCTCTTAGATCCAAAAAGCTCAGTTCTCTTTGATTACATTAACTTTTTTAATCCAAAAGGTTTTTGGTGAAGCATATGTTCTGCATCATTAAAATCAGATATTCTGGCTTTGATCTTTAAGTTCTCTCAGTTGACTGCTTCTCCAAACTACAAACTATGCAAGCTTTTGAAGTTATCTCCTTGCTCTGTACAGAAAACCTGAACCTTCAGCCAGATTTGATAGGGTTACAAGATAATAACCATATACCATTGTATTTACTTTTTACATATTAAACTTTGTTTTAGGAAAATATCTACCAGCTTTGTTGGAAAAACCTTAGATACAGTAACTAGAAAACAGAGAGAATTATCTACATAGTATTAAGATACTTGCAATTAAATCCAGGAGCACTCTGTTTCACTGAAGACTATCTTTTACACTCAGTATTTATCAAAGCAACTGGTTTTTGTTTTGTTGGTTTGTTTTTTTCTTACCAACTCAATAAGACCCTGGAAAGACAGAGATGGAAAGCCTGTGGATTTACAGTAGTGGAAAGGGCATACAGTGAGTGTCAGCAGACAGACTATCACACAAACAAGTTCTCCGCAGCCTGGAAAGCCACAGAACAATTGTAGAAGTTGAGGTGTGGTATTACAGCAAGGTCAGTTAAAGAAGCAGAGCTGGCTGAAAATAGCCAAGGTGGCCATTTGTCAGTGGACTACAACAGGCATTAAGTGGCTTCCAAAAATAGTGGGACTACTGGTACCATGACACATCTCAGTGATTCTGGAAACAAATATCTAGCCTGGCCACAAAGCCCAGCCTAGGGATTTCGGACATGAGGCACCCAAGATTTCAATCCCATTGACTGGATGCTAAAAGCTTTGGCTGAAACTATTTAGTTCTCAAGATTTACAGATAACAGTAACAGGAACAAATATTCAACCAGATGTAAGAAATGCTGGTTAAAATGAGAGCAAAAGGAAAATTCAAGATGGAATTATTAACACTGATTGGAAAAGACAGTTCGTGACTCCATGGCAGAGGAGGGACACCCAGTCAGTTCCTTGTTACATTTTAACATGAGAATGGAGATGGAGGAAGTGCAATTGGACTTGAACGACGATGAAATACACAATCCACGTAGAGTGAACAACTATGAATTCATAAAGTGGAATAAAAGTACAAATGTTTTTGATGAAATAACATAATTCAGTATTAACATTCATCAAATAGTATTTGTCAAGAATAGAAAATCAAATGAAATGCATTCCCTAGTAAGTACTGCTCTGTGCATATGAGTAACTACGTCTCTGTGTGTCTGTAAATAAAAAAAAAACCTACACATTCTATTTTAATTTGGAAAGTTATTTTCATTTCAAGTATTCTCTGCATGGGGCAAATGACTTCTGAAGATGAAAACATTTCCCACACATGCTTCACATCATGTAACAAGAGAAAGATCACTCCCAAATTGAATCTCTCATTCATGCCTTCCCACCCCCCTCTTTTTTTTTCCTCCTACCCCCACCTAATTTAAAAAAAAAAAAAAAAAAAAGAAAGAAAGAAAAGAAAGAAAAGAGAGAGAGATGTGTTTGGCAAATCAACAACAGAAATATTTCAGATACTGTCCAAGCCATACAATCCCAAACCAATTCGGACTGAATCACATGAAAAGAAAAAGACATCTTGCGAAGAAAAGTCATTTCTACATGCCACCTTTTTCCAATTACTTCCCAGCAACAATTTAATGAGAGTTGTAAAATACAGTGCATATCTACCACTACATGATCATTGCACTCAACACTTCTGAAACTCAGGTAACCAAATTTACAAGCTTTCTATAATGCCTGTTCATCCAAATACTTTCGCATATGAAAAACTATTCAAATGAGTAGCTCCTCTGATGTTTATGGCTCTGTTTCTAAAATTTTATATGATGGTCCTAATCTGGCAGATGTTTAATAACTCAGCCCCATTAAAACTGATGAAATTCTAAACTCACATAATTTCAGTAGAGTTTAATTGCAGAAACATTTAGTACAATAAAAGAAAATTACATAAGTTTAATTTCCATTTTTCTTGTCTATAATTATATTTCCATTATATACTTCCTAGATTAAGCTAGATCTATACTATCTAATAAAGATAATTATATGAAATGTTCATATAATAGACTAAAGAAAGTAACAATTAAAAGCCCATAATTTAGTTATTCTACGTAACTCATCATTCTCAGAGAATGAAATATTGGATTAATTCATTTACCTTCAACGAAGCACTGACAAGCACTCTTCTAGAGACAGACTGCATTTTCCTCCTTCAAGTCTTTGTTTCTTTTGCTATCTACTTCCATTTAAAAAAAAAAAATCTTGCCTAAAATTCCTATCTTGTCATGGAACCTTGTTTGTTGATCACATAGAATCCTTCCATAAATAGTTTATAAAGTACTATTAAATAATTAAAAATACTATTAACATGTTACTTTTTGCACTCTATAGAAATTGATAAAAAATATGCAGTAATTACTCAAATATATGGTAAATGTTTAGCTTACAGGAACTATATATGCATGAATTTTTATTACACTTTTGCTCTGTTTCACAACAATACAGATGCTACCTATTTTCTGCATTTTTAAAACCAAACACCTTTGAACAGTATTTCTGGTTTGTTTATGTTGCAGTGTTGTTAGCCTCACTAAGAAAAAGCGCATACTCTGTTCTAGCAGTGCCTTCTCTTGCCTAATTTGATTTTAAAACAGTAGGGAAAATTTTTATGTACCTAAGCAATAATGATGCAGCCTTGTAGATACTGGAGAAATTGCTTAGATGACACCTGCACACAGATTAGAAGAAAGCAGAAGAGTGATCTTGGAGAGTATATTTCAGGGGTTGCCTGCCTACAGGTCAGATGAATAAATTCTTGTCTTTGTAGAGTTTCTAGCACGACATCCTACTATATTACACTTTGTAGGAAGAGCAACTTCTATCCAGTTATAAAGTTGCCATAGGTCTGGAGAATGAATGCTATCAAATTAAAGGAAAATCAGAATGTGAGCCTGATCCAGCGGCTATGGAAAGCTGGTGGAAGGTAATTCCACTGCCTTCAACAGGCTCCAGACCAAAGCCTGTGTGTACAGCATCACTTACGAACTGCATACATTAGCTGATCGTTTGTTCTCAGCTTATTCTTAATCCTATTTTATAAAGCTAATGTTCATCTTCTAATGACAATCTAATTGCTTGGTGCCATGTTTACTAGTGGGAATGAATCACAAGCTGTGTCACTGTGAGCTCCAGGGAGCATTCCAGTGATTGGGAATTTAAAAATTCCCTATCTGTAGAAAGGCAAAACTCGTTTCTTAACTCTCTGGTACAAATTATTTCCAGGTGCTGATAATTATCACTCATAGAGTTTGATATTCTGGACTCTACATCTAAATTTATACTTGACAAGTTAAACTTTTCATCATGTGCAGCAGTCTCCTAAAGGCTGAGGAAAAGGATAGATTGTTGATGGTTGAAACCAATTCTACTTAAAATAGCAACACTTAATTACAAGTCTTGCTGTTTATTTCTTTTCAAAGTATTTGAAATATATCTTTTTCCTAAAGGAAATAATATTGTATATTATAAAATGGATAAGTATTATTGCATCAGCTCACGAAATTGTGAATAGTCAAATAATTACTTCAGAAATCTCAGAAAGGACTCAGGAAAAAAAAATTCAAAAAACTAATGTTTTCCATTATGTAGACTTCATGTGGTTATCTTACTGATACTGCTATATACATGTGAAAGACACGTAAAGTGTGCATGTGTTAACAGAGATATGATGCATAGAAAAGCAACAGATTTAAGCTCTAGATGTTTAAATGTATGTTTAAATACATAAATGCAAACACTCATGCTTACATATTCACATATTTTTGTCACTAATCAGATAAAAAAATTATTTAAAGAAGGTGAAAATAGGGTATAGCAAGCACAAATTCAAAGGAATTTACAGAAGCAGCACCCTATAGCCACGGTAGTATTTCTCAAGTATATGTTGCTAATTTTAACCTCCTATATAGCTATCTGTAATCTTCCCATAGTCCCCTTTTTTGCCCATGTGGCACGCTGTGAAACTAATGAGAATTAATTTTGAAGCAACTCTGACATAAGTTTATTTCAAAGGTAACTGAAGAGACTCTCTTAAAGTGAACATTTAGCAAATGCCACAAACCCCAGTGCATCTCATTGCGATATTAGAATCATACATAAAATCATCATACTGAGCTGCATCAGTCATTCTTACACCGGCTGCAAAATTGTATCTCCTGAAACTCTAGAAAAGATCAACCCCATGATCTCCTGGGGCAGGATTATTTTAACAGACATGCCTTAAATCAGGAAGACGTCTTTTTACATTAAAGACTGCAGTACGGGAGGGCGAGGGTGCTGCTTGTTTCCCCAACAGCAAATACCTGCAGACTCCAAGCTCTCAGTACCTGCAACATTACTAATGGTTAAATTAACAGTGGCAGGACTTGAAATTGAGTCTAGTTGATCTTAGTGTCTCACAGATTAAAGTATTAGTCCATTGAACCATGTTACTAGACTTCACTTTAATCTATTAGAAACTTCCTTGTCTTTGTTCAATAAGCACAGTAGGAAAAAAACCAAAACTAGAAATCTTGGAAGAGTGACAAGCAAACATGCAGAAATTTCAAGAGACAGTCTAGTCAAAGGAAAATAACTACTTAACACTGACTGTCTGCAAATTAAGCTACACTGGGCTGTGCTAGGCCAGATCCTCAGCTTGTATAAATTATCAGGCCTTCAAGGCTGTGGCAATTTTCATTTGTGAGGCTATGAAAAAATACTTTGTATTATTTTGATGCTTTCCATGATAGAATGAAAAATCTGGGAGAACTGCAAGGAAAGCATTCGGTTTCTGGCTGGATATAGTGATGCACAGGCAAATTAAATCGGCTCGGAATCACACAACTGTTTGAAGACGGCACATAACATAAAATGTATCACCCTTTCGGTTCTTCTGCTCTCATTATCAGCCTTACCGATCAGCATACCTGGCATCTGAAGAAGAAATACCATTTGTTAAATGATAGAACAGGTATTGAGCATGTATGGATTTTATGCTTGTATTTTCATCTTCACTGACCCCACCTAATTCTAGTGGTTTAACTGATACAGCCCTTCCAGGTACTTTGGTCACTGGGGAATGAGAGACAATTTCAGAGCCTGATTCAGAAACCAGGCAGGTGAACACCCTTCCTGAAATCACCACTCATCACCCTTCTTTCACGGACTGCAAGAAGAGCCCAGATCGACCTACACTGGTTAAATGCCTAAAATTGAATGGGACAGTTCAGATCTCTGACTTTTACTCTACTGTCTGTCAGAAGTGAACACAATGTTAACGCAAAAAAAAAAATATTTCAAAAGTGTCTTTGTCTAGATGTAGAACTATGGCATGAATTTAATTTTCCACAAATCCCAAACGAGAAGCCTGAGAGAATACATAAACAAAGGCAGAGAACATTGGGGTTGAACAGCTTGCAAAGTGCAGGAGAAATGTAAAAGAAATCAGAGATACCATTAGAAGCATGTACAACAAAAGAAATATAAGCCAGGAATAGCCAGAAGCTTACTTCCTTCATGATTCACAGAGCATATTGCAAAACTGCAGTGAGTTGGCATCAATTTGTCAATTTAAGCTCTGGTAGGAAATGCCTGATAGTAGGAGACCAGCCTTAAGAGGGCAGAAGTAAAGCGAACTAGTATGAAAGGTAGGAGGTGAAAGACAGCAGGAAGAGCTGCTGTCAGTAATGGATTTGGTCTCTTTTAATATTCTTTCAAAATTACACTCTCTCTTTTCTTTCTGTCTCTCACTATACCACCATGTACCCGCCGAGTCCCTCCTTAAATTGCATCCTGAGAACCATTCCCCGTTTGTCTGACCTCTGCACCAGCACAATCAACCCAGGGAAGGAACACCCCCACCGCTATGCCTGTGTTTGAAGGAAACAAAGATATGCTGGAGTAAGTTGTTTCTTTCCCATTGGATAAAACATTACATCTTAAATTGCAAAGGAGTTAATGCCTCGCAGCACATGACATCACTGCATTTAATCATCTCCAACATTCTCCCAAGTTCACTCAGGACTTAAAAAGGAGAAATCACTTTACTTCTGATAATGGGATCTTTTACTTGTATACGTTTGTTGTTTTTTTTTAAAGGATCGCATTCCAGAACCATTTCTTAAGATATGCTTAACACAATTTAGCAAAAGCTCTGTAATCCAATACTTACGAAATGAGCTGTCAGGCATAAAGTATGCCAGAATCTCTTAAGTCCACACACAGCAGGACACAAAACTAGTAGCAACTGTACTGAATTACAACCAATAGGAGAAGTCACAGGTCACTGAAGCCACACAGAGTCCTGCTATAGCCAACAATGAAATTTAATGTACTTTCCTTGTCCAGAACCAACCGCTATAGAGCTTCTGTAAAACAGATTAATGATAATAGCAGCAGAAATAGAAAAGAAATGCAAGAAATAGAAGCCTGGCCAATATTCCATTTGTAATTTGTCACACTATCACACAATAAGAATTCAGCATGCCAGTTTACAATTCAAATAGGCTTCCTTCAATTTTTAAAAGAGTGGACTGTACACATCAGTCAGCATGAAACAAAAATGCTCTGTCGGGTTAATTTCAAATGCATGTTTTATTTGTTACTGTTAACTTATCACTATCATTATTTCTGATTTTAAAAGAGGCATCCATTATTAAATAAAATGTAAATCGTGATCCCTAACTGGAATGGTACTTGTTTCTGTAATCAAGCAGCATTCTCCAACTCACAGTATTTTGACTTTACACTAGCTAGTTAAATGGTAATTATTTTGTTATTCTGTTAAAATTTTTTTGCGTCATGTGAAAAAATCGAGACATTACCAGCAAAAGCAGCATACTTGGTTAGGGCTTTACGCAGGGTCTATTAAAAGCAATAACAGGTTTTTTTTCATTTACTTCAAAGGCCTATTGATCAGGCCAGCACTATGAAAAAAAAAAAAAGGTTTCTTTATATAAAACATTGTTTACCTATAGTTCATGAAATTCCTCCTGGCTGTGAAATTCAGCAGATGGACTATCAGGGGGACGCATTTGGCCTACTGCAGACTAGACACTGTTTCTGTCAGAAGGTGCAGTGCTTTGATGATGCAGAAAATAAAGCCCATGCTGTTTCTATGTTCTATTAAACGGAAAGCCATTAAGACAGTAGTTAAGTGGTCAAGGCCTAAAATTAGATTTGCCACAAATGCCAGGAACAGGAAATATTTTCAGTATTTAAAATACTGCTTCATAAAACAAAAGTTACACTGAGTTTCTGAAAAAATACAAAAGGCCATAGAGCCAAAAAATCATTTAGGTACCCAAACACATATCTAGCTGTAACCACAAGAAGTCAGCGGCTCTAGCCACTTGCTTACAGTGAAGCATCTATCGCTCCATCAGCTCAGGGCTGATCTTTGTAGGATTCTGTCACTGGAAAGACCTTACATCCTGAGCTGTGCTGAAACCAGGGCTGATAAGACCTAAAGTTGCAAAGGACAATCTGTGGGGTACTGTAAAAATTCAAATTGAATTTGCATCTGTATCACCACAAAATATCTCCTGAAGCTCCAGCCATAATTTATTTAGATGAAAATAACTCTCAGAATTCCCTTTATTTCCTTGTTATATAAAGCTCTGACTATCCTGCTTCTTCTGTACTCCATTGTCTGCTGCTCCCCAATTATCATCAGATGGGTGTTAGGGCTACGCTCTACCTGTATCACCAAAACGATCTGTCTTCAAAATAATCAAAGGATTGCTGGTGGATGTTCTCTAGGTGGAGGCAAAAAGGAAGAGGCAGATCAGGGGGAGGTTTATTTTTTTTTGCTCAGATCATTTCAAGGATACAATTCACAACAAAGCCTCAAAAACCACTAGGTTGACACAGCAGTGGACAGGCAGGGTTGTGGAGTAAGTGGTTGGGATGGGAGTGTCTTTGTGTGGCTTAAGTGTCATGGAAAACACTACCAGGGCAGGTGGGTAGTTCCACCACAAGTTAAATTCTCAATACAGCTTGTAATTAGGTTCACTCACAGCATCTGCTAGGAAAAAACAGAAGCAGTTTGTATCTTTTTTAGACCTCCCTCATGCACAGGGGTACCTTCTATGAGGGTTAGCCACAAAACTCCCACTATTTACCTGGGAATCTGCTGGGGTTCATTACACCTATTTGTGGGTGATATCCTAAGTAATGCATGCTATTTAGAGAAAGATGTTATTTTTCACTGTCTTCAGCGGAAGCTACTTACAAAGGGGCATAGAAAGGTACTAAAAACCAGGAGGATCGGCTGGCAGTATGATGAACAACATGTACTAATTCACCAGTCTATGTAAACCAAGAGTCGTTTTACTCCAAAGCAAATTTCCCGTGACTTTGATATTTCCTTTGAAATAAGCCTTTTTTTTTTTTTTTCCCCCTGCATTTGATCATTGATTTATATTTATATACAGCTTAGAGTGGGAAAAACTTCTAAGTGTGTCATATGCAACCCCTGTATAGAAATAGAGGAGATTTACACACAGGGAAAAAAAAAAAATGTTTTATTGAATCAAAGTGTAGATTACGTACACAATGAATATCCTATATATTTTCCAGGGTAGGATTAGCAACTAGGAACTCTGAAGTATTACTGCCAGTTCTTGTACTGATTATATTCTGTGTACTTTGGCAGGTCACATAACCTTTCTATCTCTGACTGTAAAATGAGGATATTACTTATCAGCCTCACAGGGATGTCGCGAGGATTAGTTAATGCTAGAAAAAGGACATACAGTGCTTTACTAAGTAAAATCCATCAAAAACACATGCACAGTAAACGATACCAAGTAATATGACCTGAAATTTAATTCAGTTACGGTCTACAATAGTCAAAGTCTTTTGGATAAACAAAAGTCAACTTAAATTTCCACCAAAATTGAAACTAAACCTAAAATGAATTTTTAGTAGAGGTTCAAAAAGAAGCAGTTGTTTTAAAAGGTTGTTGCTATTATCTCTTCATCTTTCTCTCTAATTTCTGGTTCTAACTTGTGGTCATGAGGAGCAGTTCTGATACCCTGTAGGAAAGCTTGTTCTTGTGGTTATTTTTGGCACATCCTGCAGGTTCAAGAGACATTTGGGTAGCTAAGCTTAGCATCTCAACTTCGGAGGACTTCTGCAAACCGAGTCGAAGCCCATGGTATTTGCCAATTGCTAACTGTAATGTTTCATAATGTTTCAGTGTAGGAGTTTTGTACAGAAGAAAACCTTCTTCACATTATTTGAAAATGTTAAAGGCAGAGTGAGTGCAAGAGAATGAGAATTGCAGCTCCCTGAGATGACATTCAAGTGGATTCTGAAAGAGGGTAGAGTTCTTATTCCTAAATTATGCTTGTAACAACTTCAGTGTATACCACCCGGAAATGTAGTTTTTCAAATGCACTAATGTAGTTGTGATGAAGTAGTAGTAGATGAAGAGCAGTGTTATTGTTTCAGGGCTACAGAGCTCATCGCTATCCAGTGACACAAGCAGGCCAGCTTATTTATTGGCCAAATTCTGTTATCTGCAATGCTTTTACTCGAAGCTTTCCTTGAAGCAGTGAAATACCCAAGGGGAATTTGGCATTCAGACTTGTAAATGACAGCAGTTTTGCTACCTGATCTGAAAATCACTCCCTTCGTATATCTGAGTCAGAACTAAGGTTACAGTTGTGCTATTTCCATAATTAGGGACAGTTCTGATTTTTCAAGAAATCTAATTTAATGCTGTCCCTGCATTGCACTTTGTTTTGCCTTTTTTTTTTTCAACACTGTCTCTGAATTACAATTTTAATTTTTTTAGCTGTTTGTTAGAAAAATACAGCTCATAAACTAACTAGGGCTAGATGCATGACCCACCTCACCAACACAGTCTACAGATGGAATTTTTGATCCTTTGCAGATAAAGGCTTCATCAACTTCCATGTAGCTAATATGTCACCTATCAGTAAAACAGTAACGAGTTCTCCTTTTACAGTTTTCTATCATAACTGATACATCACTATGAGAATAAATTCATTACTTTTTTTTCAGTCATATACTCAGTTCCTCCAGCAACATAGCCAAATTTTGGTTCTCATACAAGTTGGTAGGAGCTCACAGGTTCATTCACAGAAGTGGACTAACTATGCTATTTGTAGTTCCCACTTGGGCAACTTGAGGAATGTGGTTTTATGAGCTGTGTTTCCCAAATGATGTGATATTGAAAAGGTAGCCACACCCAGTGAAACGTATTGACCGAGTGACTAATTTTATCACCCAGTGCAAAAAATAAACAGAAAAAAAACCAAACCAAAACAAACCACCTAAATTCAAAGAAAAGCACAAGAAAATGCATGTTCATATACATTCCAAACATATCTCCAAAATAAATCTATTGTAATGTGCAGTATAAACGTGCCTTGTATTTATATATTATTCTCAAGTTATTTTTTGGTTAAATATAAGATTGTGTATTTAATGTATTTGATCTTTCACTCTGCTGCTCCATTCTTCTCTTGGCAAATCACAATTTGGCTGTTCAAAATTCAGTCTGAATGTGTCATAACTATTCAGTTCCTTCCTGCTAACACCTCTTAACATTTTACTCTCCTTTTTAACTCAAAAATCTTCTTTACCTATTTGCCTTATGCTTGATCCCCCATTTCCCTATCCTTCCTCTGTATACTTCTGTTTCCTTTCTTATCAAAAGTATCTATTTACATGCTGGGTTTGAAATTTTCCCAAAGGCTGAATGAACTGTTTGCTGTGCTGCTCTGATTATGAAGTACAACAGACAACAATACTAATAAAGCTAAGATAGGGTAATTCAGATCTGTTGAAGAAAAACTAACAACAACAGAACACAATGGAATAATCATTCCCTTAACTCAGTGATTTCCCTGCAGCAGAAAAAGGCTTTCTGGATTACATACAAAATAACCTTGGCACAGCTTCATATAAGTGCTGGGGCCTACTAAGGAAATGTTTGATAGAATGCCAACAATGGGCAATAAAACTGAAGTAAATCAGATACTAAATGGGCAGGACGCAGCTTTCTTTTAGAGCTGTATAGCACCTAGCACATATTCATCACAACCATGCATTATTTCATTTTTTTTAAAGATTTCTAAAAAAGTGTTACCCATATTCAAAGTAGTTCCTTTTCCATTAAGATTGTTTGCCTGTTTCTGATCTCAAGTCACTTTTCAAAAATACAAAACAACAAGTCCTTCGTTACCAGTGATATAATAAATTACATTAATTATTGCTCTTACCTTACAATTTATTTTCTGTAAAACCAAGACAATGTCTCTTTTGTTTATAATCTTGGATGTTCAATGATGGTTTCAATTAGAGTCTTTTGTTTATACACATATGGACTTCTGAGATTTACTTCCTACAAACAATTGTAATATTGTGTACTGTACGCATAATAATCTAAACTCTGAGTGCTAGATTCAGCTCTGTTGCAGGTGAGCGTAAATCTAATTTGTTCTGATTCTGACATCCACACTACTGGGCCAGAGAACAGAGCGGGCTTAACTCCATAAAGTTAAAGCCCTGAAAATATCAGATCATTTAGGCTAGATTTCTGTAAAAAGCAAGGGATTACATTTCTCATAATGATCTCTGTAGTGAGTCCAATATCTTGTATTTGTCAGAGTTCTTGCAAAAAGGCATTTAGTCTTCATCTCAAGTATCGAAAAATGGACACTCACCTTCCCATTCCAAGAGTACTTTTTCGAATGGACACCAGTCATCGCTACTGAAATGTATCCCTTACTTGTCATTTGAATGCATTTAATTTTGGTTTTCAACACTACTGGCTTTTTTCTTTACAAGCAGAAGAGAGGCATGGCGAACAGTACTCAGTACTTTCTTCCCATGAAGATACTTTAATGCCACTACCCAATTCAGCTTTTAGTTTCCTTGTTGTTATGATAAGCAGATAATGCTCTAAAGTTCTGTTGCTCTCTATAAGACATTTGCCTCACTCAATAGTTCTGTGGCTCTTTCCTGCTTGTTCTTTCACTGTTATTTATTTTTTAAATTTATTTTTTAGAAATGTTTGTTAGTATTTCCTAGTTAAGAAAACATGATGCAACGGAGCACAGACAGGTCTGGATTTGGATTCCAAGCTATTTGTGATCAAATATATGAAGCCATATTGTAGAGAAAGCTAATTGTATTTCAGTTTATTTCCAGTAAAAGGGCTGTAGAGAAAGCTGGATTATTTTTACACTGTTAAGTAAGACAAGTGGAAACATTTTTTTTAGAGAAAGGCAGAGACCACAGAGCACAAATGACAATGGATCTTTGTGTTACCAAGGTGGTGTTGAGTGTTTTACTCCCAACGGACTTTTCATGGAGTTGAGCCCATGGATCAAGCAGAGAACATGGTCCTAAACACTATCAAAGGAAGTCAGCAAGATAAATGCCATTTTCTTTTTTTTATTGGTCATGCTAGGCATGGCCTATTATCTTTAAAGGAACTGAACAGTTACTGTAGAGAAAAGAACAAGGATACTATCTCTACCCAGACTTGTTACAGTCTCCAGCACAAAGACTGTGGGAGGCTGCTGATAAACAAAGCAACTGCAAAAGCTAATGTAGCTCCTCTGCAGAAAAGACAGAAAAGGTAAATATTTTAAAATGGTAGTTCATAAATTATTTTCATTCACACTCCCATCAAAAATCCATTAACAAGGACATTTTTCAGGCAAGTAAATTCTGCCCTAGGAACACATGTTCAAGATTTTTTTCAGACTTAACCTAAATTAAGGTCAGTGACCTTAATCCCTTCCATTGTGATTGCCTTGTGCACTAGGAATGCAATAGGATAGAACAGGCTAATGAATGAAAAACTCATTCAGCTGCAACCCATATTCATTCATCTCATTCCGTCTCATTCTGAAAAGTCCACCTACTTACTACTTCATCTACTCCAAAGACATCCCATCTTTCAGCCAATCACTGCTGGCAGTGACCCTATTCTCCCTGCCACCCAGTCCTATGCAGGGAAGTAAGCTGGTCAGACCCTCTGCACCTTACCAGCTATACTAAGGTACTGCTTAGCTGCTCTCAGGTCTTCCTCTGTAATAACTCCTGTTTTCCCAATTCAATCCTTTCTCTTAATTTATACTGTTTAAAACTCATTCAGACACCTACCATGGTCTTTTTTTTTTTGCTCTGTAAAAGCAATGTCACACACGGCCCATCTTATCTACTCAAAACACATGAGCCAAAGGATATTCTCACTCACCATTCTGACCATCTCAGGTTTCCTTTTCCAAGTACTTTCCACCTACTCCTTCTCTAACATAAAACTGAAAATTCTTTTCCTTCTGACGTCCTGAATTGAACACCTTTGCCTTGATCATGTATTTTCTCCTATTACAAAGAGCCTTAAATTAAAATGAAACCTCTTCTGAGAAGGCACAGTACCTTATTACATATTGCACTATAGTAAGTTTCTAAATTTAATTGCATCTTCTGGATGTCACTGCAATTCTGACTGCCCTTCCATGGCAATGGTTAAAGAGGACAGCTTGTATTTTGTTGTGATTGTGGGGACAAATCCACCTGTGCCAATGCAGAAAGGTGAAATTCTTTCTGCTACACGCTGCCAGTGGATGGGTCAGGGGGGAAGGTAGGAGGCTTGGGCTTTCCTCTGTTTGGGTAGTTTAATCAACAGTCCTTTTTTTTACTATCTCAACCCTCCACCAGACCTATATTTATAACCTGAGGAAGACCAGAATATTCCAAAGTTTGTAGTCAGAAAATACTGAATCACAGTCATTTAAATCTTCTCATGAAAATGTTCCAGTTAGAGGACTACGTTCACTGGAGTGAGGATACAGCTTCTACAGTTCCATATAGCAGAAGGTTCCCTCAGCCACAGCTGACGGAGGTCTGGATCCTTGCTCCTGTGCACCCTGTGACTCCCACAATCCAGGTGAATGTCCAAGTACTGTAGTTACCCAGAGAGCTATTTTTCACAATATATAAATAAATGTAATCTTGAGGTTTTAGTACAATATGAAAAAAAAATAAAAATAATGTGAATCCTCAAAGCTTTTTCATTGTTTTTTGGTTTAGAGAGCTATAGCTGTGCTGTGATTTTGAAAGCCCTCTGAATAGATATGATACCATTTGAGTGAGAAAATAGGAGTGGGAAAAATCCTTTTGCCTATTCCTCATATAGCTTTAAGAAAAAATTATGGCATCTTCTCTCAGATTTTCTATTGCAGATTTTTGAGTTGTTATTAGGATTTGGAGAAGTTGCTACTAGGTGTCTGCATCCCAGAATGCGTGCTAGTGGCCCTTCTCATATGCACGATACTGGTTACGTTCTCCCCAGCCACATTTTCCAGGTTTCACAGGTACTCCCTTAATTTTACAGCAGTACACTGCTAGCCATGTACCAACACATAACGTATTTTGTATTTTACAATATTAGAGCCTAAGGATTAGTTACAAACTTTGCATTAGCATATGCTTCAGCAAACCAATTTGACAAACACTACTTCAGGAACGTCTTTATTCTCACATGGACAATCTGATTTACACACTTAACATAAAATACAGTTCTGCAAGTAAGCTACCATGAAGTTTTTGCAGACAAATAAACATGGATTTTTTTTTTTTATTGTGTTGACAATGCAAGCAGTTCACTGAACTGAGCTGACAAATGAGCAACCCAGAAGTACTGATTCATTTCCCAAGACAACTTATCTTACTAGCAACAAATGGTACTACAATTTATAACTCAGACAGAGATGACCAAAAAGGCAGCACGTAAGTTTTGCTCCTTCCAGCAGATGGGCAGTTTACAAATGGGAAGGCACAGAATTCCTGTATGTTTTGCTTTTTATTTAATGGACATTTTTGAAGAGTATCTCTGTCCCAGTCTTTTCCAATGTCTTCCTGTTATCCTCCAATGTCCACGATCTGTAACAGCTTTCCATGAGGAAGGATGCTGCTACTAGCGCTTTTCTGAGGCTGCTCTGTAAACCATGGCAAAGGAGATTTGGGAGTAGAGATTAATTTTTAATGACCGAAAGTTTTTGCATAGGTATTGCCCGACTGTGTAGGACTCCATTCTGCATTAATTGTCTCTAATGAAACGTCACAGCATTAAGATTTTTGAGATGGCTACAGTGAAGAAGATACTTCTAGAGCACAAAAGTGTTGTCTTTATACAGTGGGAAAATACAGGGCACAAGTAGAGGGGATCACCCAGCACGAAGGTTTCT
The DNA here is from genome assembly GCA_013396935.1 of Baryphthengus martii. NCBI lineage: Eukaryota > Metazoa > Chordata > Aves > Coraciiformes > Momotidae > Baryphthengus > Baryphthengus martii. The sequence continues at coordinate 247,329 of VWZK01016887.1, read as the reverse complement.
AGCTGAAAGCTGAATTTATCAAAATACCTTATGTTAAAATGCGTGATAAAAATCATTTACAGATAACCTGAAAGAACAAAACCGAATTATTCATCAAGAAACTTGCCACATCCTCAGTTTTCCGTTATGCATTGAGCTTTCATAATCAGTTTCACAGGGTTTGTCATCGTTAAAGTGTTTTTTATCTACATTTATTTCTAAGTTGTGTGGCTTAATTTTATTACTCTTCAGTGCAGTGAAAAATGAGTTTATCATATTATTCATATTAAGGAAGAAGAAAGTCTACAAGACCATCCCAGCTCAAGCACTAAAGCCCTTCCAGTTCCATATAAATTTGAGGTTATTAACTGCAAGTAATAACATAACATCGCTGTGCAAATATTGTTTCCCTGCTCTGAGAAGCACTATCATTTCAAGAAAGCCTCATTCAGAGTGTTTTCCTGTTTGGTTTTTCACAGAAATTAATGTATTATAGTCAGTAGCACAAACGGTGGGAATTAAAAAAAACAAAAACCAAATACCTAATTTTTAAAGAACAACTATGAAAAACGCATGCTAATAAGGGCATTTATCATCAAAAGCACTATAACTCCTAGAGGTTATCCAAGCGGACCCTTGAGAGTTCAAAGAAACAGAGAGATTATTAATATTATGATACTTCCAGTGAAAATGACTGAAATGATTACTCAGGGATTAAGGAGAAAGCCATTTGAGTAGATACTGCTGTACATCTCATACAATAAATAATAAAAATACAATTCTGCAGAAAAACTATAATATAAGGCAAACATCTTAAAAGGTAGATGCTAAATGTGGTTTTGTAGCTTGATTAAAAGAGCATGTACTTCCACCTCTTTATTTATTTACTCTTTGTTCCAGTGGTACCACTAACCCATCAGATAAACAAGCTGGTCGGTTGGTTTCACCCCACCACGCAGTGTCAGTTTTTAGCAGGTGTGCCTGAAGGACTCTTCCTTTCTGCTCTTTGAATTATTTTGTAGACACTAATGAGCATCCCTCTTCAGCTTTAATTACTGGTCCCTGACAAGTCAACATAATAGGAATCAGCTTAACCAAGCATACTCCCCAGTGGCATGTTCAATTACTCAGGTTGTACTTCTCTGCAAGAGGTCTGAGGGGTTGCTAATTTAACATTGTCAAAAAATAAACAGAGGTATTGGTTACAGTTTATCTTTTGACCCTTATGTCACCAAATCTAGCAAGATACCTCCTCCTGGAATGGAATAGAAGATTAAACATTTAACAATTAGATACTGGCTTTACTTTTAAAATAAAATTAATTAATACCTGCAAAGTGATTTAAGTCAAGCAATGCTTTATGAAGACAGAGAGATACTGACACTTTGATAGCAAGTGTTTGTTGCTCTAGAATTAAACTTATAAAGCCATTTGGGTTTCATTTTTATAAATTACAATTAAGTGCTAATGTTTATTCATTGATGTTTACTGTGAAAATAAAGTACTAGGATTAGTTAATTCTATTTTTGTCAAGCACAGACAACTACTTTCCACAACCATAGTATCAGTGTAAGAAACACAACTAGGAGGCCTTTTATTTAATAAGCTTGTTAATAAGAAATCAAATGGCATTTTGGAAAAAAATTAATGTGAAGACAGAAACAGGGGCAAGAACGGTCTCTGCAAAAGACTATTTAAAATAAAATGTTGTAAGACTAAATTATTAATTTATCTCCCTGTAAAACACCACTAGCTCAAGATCTAGTTGTATGGTTGAGCACAACTATTTTCAAACCTGTGCTCTCCCACAGCATAATTACTCTAATTTTCATCTGATGATGGATACTACTTGTAACAAATACGAAGAAGTAGGCCTGTGTTAATAGCTAGAGATACTTTGGTTTTAATTCAAATTTTGTAGAAATAAATAGTAATTGTATTCAATTTTTAAAAGTCAAATTACCATCTAATCTGGCCTCATCGATTAAAAAAGGACCTAGAACCTTGGCCAGTAACGTCGGCCTCGAGCACTGCCCTTCTAGTGACCTCAACAGGCTTGTTTACTATTTGTCCAGGAAAGTGGAATTTTATGGCAGAGGTGACTATATTGTCATTATGAACATCTCATAAACATCTACAGGTATAAATATAAGTGAAGTTTTTCTTATTAATTTGTTTGAATACTTACCAGAAAAAAAGTTTAAATGTCACTACAGTTTTACAGACTATTTCCAAAGATAAAAATATTCAAAAACTCGAATTCATGCTGAGGCTTAAGAAGAGATACATATGCAGTTTAAAAAAATAATCCTGTATGTTTTGATTTTTTTTTTCTTATAAAAAGTTAAGAAAGCAAAACACTCCAAGCAAGTAGGCAACCAACCCCAGTGACACACTGCCAAAGAAAGGAAGTTGAATCCTCATGCGAGTTTTAGTGAAAATAGTCAGCATGGGTTTGTGTCGTTTCCTTTCTCCATATTTCACAAAAATAAAGTCTGAATTTTGCAGTGCCCAAACATTGATGCAAAAGTATTGCATTTTCTCACTGTAACAAAGACCATTCCTCCTGACTGACTGTTCTATTCAGTAAACATATATTAAAGCTTAATGCATACGACAATTAAGTAGGTACTCATTTTATAGTAAATCTACATAAACACTTTGGACCACAACTAAGAATTCAGTTAAAACCTGGACCAAGGACTTGGAACATGGGAACTTCATGTGCACACCTTGGCTTAGGTAGAAGCAAGACCACACCCTGTATCACTTAGTATTTCACAACTATACATTCAACCTCTTCCAACCTTTCGATCATTTTCCATGTTTGTTCCACAGTTCTTAAACAACAAAATCACATTTAATTGTGGTGTCATTGTTATGTTTAGAAACATTTTTCTCAATAGAACTGAAATTTCATTCAGCTTATAATCAGCATTATTATCTTCTTTTTTTCCTTTTTCTTAGTAGACTATGGCTCATATAGTTACAAAAATGAAGCTTGAATTTACTTAGGCTGAAACACCATAAGCAGAATTATTAATTGCAATGGCTGTTTTTTGCGAAGATGTATCACTACAAAAAGCCAGATGTCATGCTCAGTTTCTGGAGCTCAGAGTAAGTTCCTGGTAATAGAGTGGTTCTGGGCAAAAGATACACATAACACTACGATGAACATACACAACAGCACAGTATAAATACACATAATCGCTTCTCATCTCTAGAGTTTCTTCACAGGGAAAAATACAAAAAAAAGCCCAGAAGATTATAGGGATCTAGAAAAAAAACCTTTACTGCTATTAATAATTCTTATTGAACCCAAAGTATTCTTGATAAACAGTAGAGATAAAAGCCTCTGCAGGATGCACGACATGCCCAACAAAGCTACAGCACAGTTATATCAGCATCTAACAACACAGTGTGAGGGTTCTGCAAACAAACACCATATGGAAGAACAGAAATCTGTATTTAACCTAAAGCTCTCTAATTGCCTGGGTTTTAAATTAAAAGATCTTCCCAGCATCACAGAAATGATTCTTCTATTGCCGAGCTTCAGAAGTCTAACCCTAGGTTCCCTCACTGTCAATGGGAAGAGGCAACTTATAATGCAAATATTCACCTCCTAGAACCAGGCTCTTTCTCAACTACTCTTGTGCTTTGGCATAAGGTGGTTGGAAACGAGGATACACCCTCTGACACACAGGAGGCATGTTAGATACTTCCATTAGGCAAGAGATCTTTTCAAATTAAGCAATCAGACATTTTCCCAGCTAACTAACATTCTGGAAACATCTAGGTAAAATTAATCCAATCCTTAAGTTAGCTTTCTTAACCTTCATATTAGGTACAGAAACTGTTGTAGTTTGTTTTTTTTAAGTAAGAAAAAAGGTTCTTTTACCAGCCTAGAAATTGAGGAAGACACAAGAGCACAGCACAAAGCACAAAGCACAAGATTGCTTAGGTACTGACACATTACAAAGGAGACTCTAAGTAAGTTTCCTTTATCATCATAAAGAAAACTTCCCCAAATAACTGTCAAGAGTGGGAAGCCTAATCCACAATGACTTAGTCATACTTTCAAATTAAAGGTAGGAGGCCACACAGAAAGAGTGAAAAGAATCACTCTTGTGGTACGTTTTCAGCCTTGGACAAAAAAAAAAACAACACCACATCTTTCCAATTTTCAGGGCAGGATGACATGTCCTTAATGATTAGCAATTTTTCTTAATTCTTCACAGTGAGAACAAGGCTAACCAATGTAAAAGAAAAAAACAATCTAGGCTCAGATTGCTACACTTATAGCAGTGGTGGAAAAACAATCTTTCATAATATAGTCACTCTTAATCAACTAAATTAGACGCAAATATGTCATGGCATCAGCTTGTCAAAAGCCTCTTGCTACTGAAGATGCTGCACCAGGAAGGTTAATTCTCCCAACAAATTAGACAGACTGGGTTCCTATTTCTTTTGGTGACTTTTATATGGCTGAAGTAGGTTCTTTAAAGCTGCTGCACTATGACCTTTTACTTTCAGCAGCTGTCTGCAAAAAGGGCCTCAGACAAACAGTTCAGAACCAGGGCATGACATGGAAATAAGACTTCACAGCCTTGGGCTAATGTGGCTCAGAACAGGATAAACATTTTTTTGTCTATCTTTCAGGGTTTATCTCTTTTATGACTCACGTTGAGTAATTGTTTCCACATCCTTTTCTGTCATAAGGGACAGGGAACATGCTTGTTCAAGACAAGAGCTTTACATGGAATTTAGGAGGAACAGTATGCAACCTAGAGCTCTTGCTGCTAAGCCTTTGGTTGGATTGGCTTTTTCTTCTCCCTTTCACCCTGCCCCTCATGTTTTAGCCAACAGACCAAGTTGGTAGTTGACTGTAGAAGGAACAGTCTGTATGAGGGCTGCTGGCAGTGATAAATGAGAGTTATAATTGATATATTTCATTCCAGTGTATATAAGCAAAATCACAGACTGATAAGATAACATATAAAGAAAATGGCTGAATGCAATCTTCTTCTTGATTCAGCAGATACCAATCTCAATTCACTTTTGTTATATGAAACACAACCTTAGCTTGAGAAAAGAGGAATTTAAATCTTCCCTTCAGAAGTTCTACCAAGAACAAGAGCAGTATACTTACATCATACGAAAACACACCATAAAATACAGTTCAAAAAGCCAGGGTACCAACACGATCTTATTTACATATTTTACTGTTTTATTATGTATTTATATTATGCACCTTGATTAAATCTTATCTCTTGATTCTATTATCATAATATGCCAGTTAAAGACACACACAATCTCTACCCCCAAATGATGGGGGCGGGGAGGGGTGGTGGGTGGAAATTAAACACAAAGCCGCAAGAAAAGCGTACCAGCAGCATCAAACCACTCATACTGGAACTACAAGTTCTCCCGGTTCATTAGCCAATACTAAGCAAAGTAGCAAAAGCAGATTTGATGATATGCATCAATGCTTTTTGTCAGCATGTGAAAGCCAATCATGTCTCATTTATCAGAGCCAGCCAAAACAAAATATGGCTCAGGAAAGAGCAAGGTGCCCCAGGTGCAGTTCAGGAGGCATTCGTGAAGCTCATGCTACAGGGCACTTGCAACCTCACCACAGGTCCAGCTCACACTACAGTAAAATCCCAAGTGTCATCTCCCACCTACTGACCTCTCTGAAACTCTTCTGCTTCCCTACGCAAGCCACAGCATGGCTTTTAGGGCACCCATATTCACGTGCAGTCTGGTAGAAATGAAGATGCCAAATACGAAGATATTTAGGACTGGGAAGAAGAAGTGTTAGGTCATTCACAGAGGAAATGACAATGGATAGCAACTATCAACGTGCACAGTTTTCTGTTAATACAGAGAGAATCACTCACTCTCTCTACAGAAATAAAAAGGTCATGACAAATCCAAAACCTGTGGTAACACTCCTGCTTTTAGTGATTTCTGGAAGAAAAGCAAATCAACCTAGATAAATTGTCACAGGTTACCCTCCTGTAGTTTTTGGCTGATTACCACATTTACCATCAGATTAGATGTGCAAACTCAAGATCAGATGTAGCACAATATAAATTCAATGATCTAGCAATATCTAGTTTGATCCCTCCAAAATACTAGTGAGAAGAGAGTATGGATACATAATAATCTGGTAAAAGAAATGGGGGGGGAGAGAGAGAGAGAGAAATAAGAATAACAATTTTTACTTAATCATTAATAAAAGAACATTAACTATATTTAGAGCTGGGGAGATACCCTGATTCTTCAGTGAAAAAATCTGATAAAAGGAAGCTCCCAAATCAGCTGTTCTGCAATGCAAGCGCTCTGCCCGGATAGGTAAACTGTGCCCAGATAGGTAATAGCTCTTTGCATGTTATTACTGATTAAGTCATACAATATCTCATGTGACATTTGCTCAGCTGAGGTGATTTTGGAGCAAATAATAGAGAACGAACAAAGCTAATGGAATACAAGAGTAGAAGGTTAAAAGTCGTACTCCACATAAAAGTACTTCTCTGTATCTACTTTATCTTTTTTTTCCCCATATTTTTTTTTTCAATCTTTTCTGTGTTATAGAATTGGCAGCATATGACATGTAGACAATAACTAATTTTTCAACTAAATCCAGCAGGTTTTGGTTACCCAGTTATCCATGCCTAAAGTGATGCAATGCAGATGTACAAGCCAGTCCCTTTAATACTTACTTCATTAACAATAAGCTCTTCAGTGTGAAAGTAAAGGACTCCTCCCCCACATAACTCTCTAATAAACTATCAAGGATTTTCAGAGCTTTTAAATGAATGTGGAAATGCTATCAGATGTGTTAGGCATGACTTCTTTTCTTGCTACAGTTCTTTTATATATGAGCACAGGGGTACAAGACATCATCAGTTTAATGAAAGACAGGAAGAAACTATTCTGTATCAAAGAGTAGTAAGCGGAAAACAAACAAAGTAAGCACATATGGAAATCAAGAGCAGTCATGGCAAATTTTTCTGCTTACAATAGCCAGAAGTACCCTACTTTCTTACATTCCTAAACAAGACAAGAACAAAAACAAAGACCTAGAGAAGTATCTCATTAAAAACATCATTTCTTCTCTCATTTTCCTCCTATTCTTTGTTTTGCCTTTAAACAACTTTGTAATGCAAGACCATCACACCTTCACTTCAACTAATCTTGTAGGACAGAACTATTTCAATCTGCTTAGACTTCTTCTTTTTATAGATAATCTGGTCAAATGATATAAAGGGAAAACCTGCCATGATGAAAGAAAGTGAAGAGCTGAGTAAATATTGAGTTAAGCAGCCTGCCTATGGAAGGTTCACAGAGAGGGTATCATCATCCTTTAGTACATACTAAAAAGTCCTCTCTTCCTTTTGCTATTATACATAAAAAAAACCCCCACAACAACAACAAAACAAATAAGGTGTGTTTGTTCCTGTAGCTACATGTACTTACTACTGGGTATAGAGTTACCAAGTGAACTGAGAAAGGCCACTTTTGGTGGTTCAAATGGGTTTAAATTCATCAGAACTTTCAATGGTTATCTGGAAGGAAGCACTACAAAATTTATTATAATATTTCCAAAATATGTCACCTTCAGTACATCTACATTGTGACACTTTATGGAAAAAAAAAAATAAAATCAAGATTCCTGTGGTACAGAAGGAGACTTGTTCCTATTCAGAGATGTAGCTGAATATCTGTCCCTAAGAGACACAGAATGATCCCCTTCAAAAGATTTTAATCTCTAACAGAAATTTAAAGAATAACATGCATTCAAAGGAGAAGGAAAAAAAAGCACGTAAGGCAAGGAAAGTGCTCAGAGTGATGATAGGCTGACAGACTGCAACATCTATCTTCACTTTGAGGAACGTGTAAAGAGAAATTAAGAGTGTGTACACTCGATATGTTTTTGGAGTTGATCCCTCTACAAATGTCATGCTCAATTTGAGTAGGTATTTATATACATTAGTGGTGAGGCACTGCAATGAGCAAGCACTGTACAAGTTATTATGCCTATATTGTGCTGTCCTTCTCGATACTCTACACAGCTTTAGAAATGGTGAATACTGTCTATGACAAACTAACTGGATAGGCATGCACAGAACCCAGTTTAGTGAGAGTCTCACAAACTGCAAAGTGTTCTGCTCATTAAAAAAAAAGAGGCTGGAAGTTCACTAAAAAGTTATCAAATTAGTAGCTACCACTGTTCAAGAATACAGGAGACTTAACCAGCCATCCCTGTATGTTCTACAGCAATGTTACAATCCTATCTCCTTTTACTTGTGAATAGTTTGACAAAATGATAAAAATTACAGAGCATTTCAGAAAACTGTTTTCTTATCAACTTCAATCTCTCATTTTTAATGCAAAGAACGGAAGGAAAAGCAACAGTATAATATACTTGCAAACTACGTAATTGTAACAATTTTGATGGGTACTTCCAGGGTGCTGAGGCACTCAGAAGATAAGTCCTGTTGGGAATGTGTGATCATTTTCATTTTACCATCCACATACAGCAAAACACAAAAATACCACATAACATTAAAGATGCATTCGCATACTGGGGAATCCATCAGACTCAAATGGAAGTGTACAGACACAGGTGGAGCCTCGGCATTGCAATTCTGCACTGAAACCCTGGCATCAAATGCTTAAGAATAGTTACAGTATGGTTAGTAAATGTAACAAATTCAAAGCAACTGTAAAAACGTGTGCAAAGATATATACTTCCATATACACAGACTATAGGAGCACTAAACTATTAAACTGGGACTAAATTCTAGCTTTCCACCATTACTTCTTAATCCAAATAACATCAAAATACATTCCTTCTAGGGCCAGTGAATCAAATGTATGTATATTTGTTAACACTAGTAAGCAATTTTTAATCATTTTTGTGATCTACATTATACCATTTTGTAATCTTCTCGAGAAAAGACTTTTAAATTTATAATTATTGTAGTTACTTGGTGTGAATTTATGAAAACGGGTATTTTGTCTTCCTTCCTTCCTTACCCCGTTCTTAAGCTGATGTTGAAGCTCTCAGATATAAATCTGATTTCTTCTTGTGTCAATGGAATTACAAAGGTCTTTTTACTATTAATAAAACCAAAGCAAAGAATTTTCTGGAATGCTTATACAGGGATAAAAAAGGGGTTGGCAAGATTAATTTTGCAGAGTTTGATCCTCAGCGATGTGGATGTCTTCCTGAAGAGTACATCCTGGCTTTCAGTTCTGTCAGTCTTTAAAGTCTGAGCAACTCTATCTATCAATTGTTAGGAGCAAAGAATTTTTTTTTGTTATTTCAAACTGCCAAAAGCTGTGATTTTAAAAATTTGTTACACATTGGGGTTATGGTTTGCTTCACCTGGATGATAAATTAATTAAAAATAAGTTCATCAAGTCCCTTGATTTCTGTTAATTGTGATAAACAACAACAACAGAGCCTTACATATTTATTTTTAGGATTGTTCTTTTAATATCAGCAAATGCACTGCAAATCTAGCAGTTGCTCAAAGTCAAAGTCAGCTAATATTGTGCACTCTGAAAACACACTAAGCTTTGGTGAGACAGACAGGGTAGGTAGGGGAAGGAGGAATGTCATCAATTTACATATGGTGGATATGCACAGCACAGTTATCCTGAAGAGCACCAAGCTTTCATTCCCTTGCCTACCTGTTCAGTATGATTAAATTGAATGTCTTATAGATAGCCAATATCATATTTGAACAGCTCATACTTTCATTAGCAAGTTAATACTTGCATCCATTCGTGAATGAGGTGACATTGGTGTAACAGAGAGAATCTACTGGAGTTGTCTCTTTGTTTGGTTTTGCAGTCTGTTTGCTCGCTTTAAAGAAAAGAATTAATGGTTTAGGTGGGTGACATTTTAAACAGTTTGGGTGATTTCAGAGTGCGGAGTTCCAGGAAGGTCCACCAAGAAACTCTAGCCAGTTCAGACCCTGTCACACCCTGCATATGAAATACTGAAAATAAACTGTCTTCTGACCTGTACGGAAAAAGGGAAAAAAAAATAACAAAAATAACCCCTCCTATTCCTAGCAAAAACCTGCCCAAAAGACTTGGCTGACATAAGAAGGCAAGAGAGCATTTCCTTCACAGAGTGCACAAACCACAATGGAACATAAAAGAAACTCATGCCCAATACACTCCCTAAAGCTCACCACCAGACCCAACATTAATGTACCAGTAAGTGACCAACCTAATGATTTTGCACAGTTGCAGCGTAACATCTACAGGATGTAGACAACATTACACTATTTATCTTTAGTCACACTGTTGAGTTGTTCTTAGGCTCAGAATAGAAAATATCACAGATACTGAACAAGGTTTTGACTGAGGTTTTAAATGCTGTCATGCCATGATGAATTCCATGGTCTGTGGCACTACTTTACATTTCAGCTCAGAGGGGAAGAAATCCCTGGTTGGGACATCATAAATATCACAGTTTAAATATATGTCTTCAAAATTCTGTACTAACATTAGGCAGCACTGGAATTAACCACACTCCTAATTTCAGCCTTCAGTTGAGTGGTGTCTTACGTCAAAGGAATTCCCATCTAATGTACAGCAAAGTGACCATGGGTCAGAGTGGCAAATCTGAGCCTTTCACTCCAGCCATCGTCCCTCTCCCTGTGACACTCCTCAGGTGAATTTCAGTTCTGCCCCATGCCAAAAACTTAACAGCAGCAATGTCCTGAGGTGACAGCTGTCAATAGTCGGGGCTCACCACATCAGTCACTGGGGTTAATTAACAGCTCTTCTTTGGACTGTTGATGTATTGAAGTTCAACCATTGTGGCTGGCTTGTTAACAGTTATGCAATCTCAAGGTGGTAACAGAAAAAGATTCACTGCGATGGTGATGAGTAAGTTTAAGTAAGTCACACATTAATGTTTTCTTGGCCTCGTTCCTTTTTGTAAGTTAGCACATCTAGTCATATACATTTTATGCACTTTAAATTCCTTTTTTTTGCAGATGTTTAATAGTAATGGTATTACTGGACTTATGCAGCAGCTTCACTTCAAGACTACAAAATTAAGTTCAAAAATGGTATTATTTTTACAAGAACAGGGTGGGGGGAAAAATCTGAAATGGCTGTAAACAATTTGAGTTTTAGGTTTTATTCTGTGGAAAAGTCTTATCTGAAAATGTTTCAAGACACTCCACCTCTGAGAGAGGTATTGATGTGCATATGATGATGTTTAACACCACAGACTCACAACAGGAGATATTTATTAGACAAGTGAACTAATACATATGGCAACTGTGATCTACTGAAAGGAAAGAACAGGACCCAGAAGATCTACCCAGAAGAAGTAGTGCTTAATGCTCTCTCCTAAAGCCCCGGGATAATAGCACTAATAGGCACAACTCCACTAGGGATTAACAGCTCATTCCAAGCAGATTTCCAAAGCACATGCCTATGTCCACACTGGCAGTTTGCATTCAGGAAAAAAATAACGCTCTTAGCTTTGAAAAGGTAGTCAAGTTGGACAACAAATACTACATTCATTATCTGATCAGTGAGTACATAAGACAATTTCATCTGCAGTTTTGCTGCTGTGGTCAGCAAAAAGCTTTCAGTTATTTGTCCTATTGCAAACAAGTAGGCAATGTCTACTTATTTTTTCTCAAAACCGTAACTGTATTAATTAAAATCTATGCTATTGTTCCAAGAACTATATGCTCTGACTTGGAGTAGTATCTAACTTAATGGTGGCTGTGACTGCACGATAGAGGACAAATGAAGAAAACAGGGAGAGAGGAAAGAGGGGGTTAGGTGTTAACATTTTTTACTATTAAAAATTAGATGGTTTTAAAAGATGAGGAAGCGAAAAAGAAGCAATTGGAGGCACAGGGAAGAACCTAAGACACAGGCAACAATGAAAGTTCTCTCGCTACACCAAACCATAATTTAAACAAATGGGTCTTCAGAAGGGAAGTAAAATTAATATAGGCAGCAGTGAAAGCTATATAAAAGGTAAATATACCAATGTCAGATAATAGAATGGCAATTAGCCAACAGTTTAGAGACAGAAGTCCCATATCAAAAGGAAGATAATTTAAAAAACACATATTAGCTTGCTTCTCATCCCTCTTGCAACCATGGCATTGACCCTGCAACAAGATCCTGATGGCTGGATAGAGCTCAGCGAGGCTACTTACATCTTATGGGGAAGTGAAGTTGGGGTTCGTGCTAATGCATTACACAAGTGAGAGAAACTGTGTTATACACTGCAGCTAGCTTAGATCCATGAGGAATTCAGAGCAAATATGATCAAGATGACTATGTACCTCATGGGGAGAGCCTTACAACGCAACTCTGCAACTGTATTTCACATCCATTTCTATTTCCCATTTTAGAAAAACTTGGCAGTTAAGGACCATCAAGTTACCAAGCAAGCAGATGGAAGGGGCACAGGAAAACTTTGTCATTTTCTGGTTTTGACTGCTAAATCATAATGCTTAAATGCTCCCTCACTGTCAGGATTTTTTTTTTTTTTTATGATGATGATACTGATAACTCTTATGAAAAAATGTATCTCAAAAGCCTGGAGCAACACACTAGATTTCAAGATTAATTCATGCTTAGAAGTTGTTTAACAAAATGCAAAGTGGTCTTGAAAGCATTGTAACTAAATTTTTACTGGAATTCACCAAGATAAGCACTTTATTTTCTAAGTGTATAATCAAAGCACAGAAAGGAAAGATGAAAACATGCACAAAGCCAGTCCTCATGGATCAACATCAACTCACATTAGGAACACACTCTTCAGGAACAAGTGACAAGCTGCTCTGATTTTTGTATTTTACTCACTGGCTCAAATTCAGATTGTACCTCTCTGTCAAGGCTCTCACAGGTAATTAGCAGTAAGGAAATAATGGCCTTCAAAGCTTGTGTTTAGTATTGTTCCAGTCCAACTAAACATACTGCTTGGCAAAAACAGAGGACTCCTTCTCTTCCTTCCTGCACTTTTTCCTCCTTCCTGTCCCTTTCCATCCCTCCAAAACTTTCCAGTCAGTCTCTGATGTCAGTGGACCCATTAAATAAATGACAACAAGCCTCTGTGCAATGTTTCCCTTCTGAAGAATTTCAGTTGCCATGCCTGATTAGCTGGAGAGGCAGCTTTTTGTTCCTCACTGCAGATTCTTCTCACTTCTTGGTTTTGTGAAGCCAAAGCCCCCATTCCGTTTAAACTGCCATTTACTGTCATACTCTAATAAATTGGGTGACTTTTCAAAATGTATCCAGTAGCCTCCAGCCTCACACTCAAAATGTTTGAGCAAACCTCTGAATTTACCTCCCATGAATGAAAGAGCTAATTCAAAAGATCTCCACTAATGTGTAATTGAAATTAATGTTAAGGTTGCTAACAGAAACAGAAGAGTACAGATGTTGAATTTTAAACCTATTTGGGAGCAACCCACTTTTAAACAACATGGAAGAATGGCAAAGATATTTCAACAGGTTTTTCATGTGCAAGGCCCTGAGGTAATAAGTAAATGTATTGCTTCCCTTTCCAAGGGATGTAACTTCCTTTAAAAAAAAAAAAAAACAACAACAAAAAAAGCCAAACAAATAAACCAAAACAAAACAAAAACACCGAAAAAACAAACCCACAAAAGAAACACAAACCAAACCATAAAGAAAGGAGGTGATGTTCCTTATAAAAAGGGAGGGTTGCATACCTTATCTGCCTTCCTATGACACTGCTGACATCAACAGCGAAGGCATGACTACAGTGCTAGTGTTTTGGTGTGTTTTTTTTTCTTCTCCATTAGTTTTATAAGTTTGGCTAGGATTTACATGAAAGGTTGTTGATCACCTAAGGCAAATAGCATGATCAAATAGATTAAATTAAAAGTAACCAGCCTCAACAAGCAAGACACAGAAGGCGGATTCTATGAATGACATACTCACTGCTCTACCTGCAGACTGTAAATCATCACAGGCTCACTTGACAGTGCCAGACATAGGCAGATCAGCACTAAAATATCCTGAGTCCAAACACTGGGGTTTTTTTCCAAACAATTGGCCTCTTGGAAGTGGAGAGTGAGGGTGTTTTTTTGCATGATTCCCCCCACCCCCCATTCCCCTCTTTCATATTCAAACACTTGGGGCAAGGCAATTTGACACTGGTTTCTGTAACAAACCTGGTCAGGCAGGATTTCTCACACACCCTGCACAAAAGGCTAACCTCTCACAAAGTACTTATTGGAGATTTACGTCAAGGTTGAGTGAACTGCAGCCAGGGAACAGAGCTCCAAATACTGTGTGAAAGGCTCTGGTGCTAATCACTAAACCAGTGGGTTAGTTAGAGAGGAACTGGGGAGGGGGGGAAAAAAGGAATAAAACCGATATTCTTTATAGCGTATAATTTGCAATATTCAGCTACAGTATTACGAGGAGAAAAAAAAGGGCATCACTTGTAATTGAAAATTTCCTCGAATTATCAAAATATTGAAATGGTTGTATTAAACAAAAAAAATCCAAAACTAAACTCAGATTCACTATTCAAAGGAGGGTATGGTAGTCACTGTTAGGAACTGGTTTCCTCATTTCCATTTTTTCAACTTTTATTCCGTATTTCCAATCACAGATTAAGGGGTGACTAGGTGACGCTATAACTCAAGACATTGATCTCAGTTGCTGCTGCTGGAGATATCTTCCAGAGAGAATCCAGTGTTGGATTTATATACAACTGTCAGAGGCTGAACTGTATTAGATAAGAATCCTGAATAAAGTGACTGACAAGTACTGATAGACCTTGTCCAGGCTCGATAGCAGGACCTAGTTTGAATATATTAACTAAGTGATTCTGTCCATCCAGCGTAGACAAGCCATACTGTTGTGCCTAAGTGTAATTTATGGTATTAAGTGTTTATAGTACATATTGCTTTACATTCACTGCATTTGAAAAACAGCCTAACCTTTTCTATCACGGTACCTTTACAGTCTAGGTTAGATGTGTTTTTTTACATTTAAAACAGTATATTACACAATTGGTTCAGCTGAAATTAACTCCAAGGAGAACTCAGGTGTTCCCCAGACCTGCTCTTTGGTCATCATTTGTCCGAAAGTGAGTTCACATTCATCTGAAAGTCCCTTTTTCTTGTCTACATAGTGGAAGACATTCAGATATTCCTTAACAAAATAAGAAAGAATAATCTAAACACTAAGTAGTCTTTTACTCTTAAACTCTACAAGGTCCTACAGCTGTATTTAGATAGACACATTACAATTTTTGCAAGCTATGTACAGGCCACTTTCCTCCTGAAGGGTCACAGCAGCCAGATCTTTCTGATCCAGAAGAATCTTGTTATTCCCTCTGCAGGTATACAGTGGATAGGAAGGTAAATTTTATTTTCTCCACTGTGATCCACTGTAGCACAAAAATTGACTTACTATTTGTTTTGCAAATGTTTTAACATATTTGTGAAATCATCATTATTTCATAAAACAGTGTGTTTATTTATTACATAGACATTGTATAGACACTTAATTGGTCCAGTTGCTCAAGCAACTTTATTCCATCTAATCTATCCTCATATCACAACACAGAGGCAACAAGCAATTGTGTAGCAGTTTTCCAGCTTACTGGAAACTTCAGGAGAGAAAGGTAGCTACTAACTGAGATAAGTATTAATAGACAGTGTTTTTTTTAAAAAAAAGCAAAAAAACCCAAAACAAACCCCACATAAATTCATGTATTATTTAAGAAATCAAAGTTACCATTTTGTAACTGCTGTTATAAAGATCGAAATGTTAAGAAAGACTTTCCTCATATTGCTGCAAGAACACCAGCTGCTGAGCATTTACTGCTGCCCTGTAAAACTGGGTGAAGAAATTCCCTGCTGCAATAAAAACGTCCATAAACCCATAAGCAGAAGACATATCAGTTCCTTTAAAGAAGAAAAAAAAAGAGGTACCATTAGCACAGCCTTTCATTCTCAGTGTGTCTGAAGGGCTTAAGGCACACTTTGCTGCCTAAATATAATCAGTAACAACATTACCACACTAGTACCCTCAATAAGTTTTAAAGTGATGTATGACCTTTAAAAAAAGATGTCTTTGTGAAACAGTATTTGTTAGTTGTGTTGGGAAACACAACAGAACAAATTGCAAGGGAAAGTATTACAGATTGTTCAGTGGTGAAGAGGTTAAATTAACTTTAAAAAAAGCAGTCAATCATGCAATTCAACAGTAAAATAATTTTGAAACATCCCAAAACTACCATCTGAGCACATCCGGAAAATTCAGCATGATGAGGTCTTACTGGAGATGGTGTTAATTTTCAGTGTGACTAGGTCCTTTTCAGTACAGTAGTATGAGAGTTCTGCTACTTTATTTCTTTGGGGGTTTTGGTTTATGGACCGATGCTTAATGCCTCTACTTTCCACGCACAGCTCTGCACACATAGCATGGCACAGCACCCATCATAGTATCCTTCACAGCTTTCCTTTGCAAAAACTCTGCCTGTTTGCTTATGCTCAGTGCAGAACGAAGAGAAAACACTTCTCTGTAAGTCCCTCAAGATACAGGCGGTTTTGCTTGTTTTAATTTGTCTTTGAATGAATGGCATTTGGGGGCTGGCTATGTTCAGGAGATCTTTGAACAGCAAGTAATGTAGAAAGGTATTACACACTTCTAACAAAAGATTTGGAAAACTCTGTAATGGACAGTATGGGCTGGCTTCTGGTTTTCCTTTGATTGTCTCCAGGCAAGCTTTGGCATCTTGTAGAAGTGCCTCAATGAAAACCACTTCATTGTATTACTACACCTGAGTGTGAAAGGAGTTACAGTAATATGGATTGTGTATCCAAGTTTACTCAGTTGCTTTTTGCCTGTAGGATTCTTTACACTATAATTCCCCCAAATGTAACATGCAGAGACTCATTAATATCACCCAACTTCAGTTACCTAACTTACAGGGCTAAAATAAGTAAGTAATCTCCCCAGGATTCCTAAATTGTCAGTCACAATAAGGAGAAATTATTTGAGACGGCAGATATGCTTCTGCTTTGATTTGTATTCCAGAGGTACCTCTCTCTCTTCCTCTGTTGTGGAATGAGCCTAAGAAAACTATTCCTCTTACTTAAGTATTTCATTGAGGGTCCCATAGGTGATACAAAGATTCCTGAATTCTGAAAGCCCCCAGCTCAAGATTTTTGCCCATTCTTGCCTCCACTCTGTAACAGCTATTGCACATAGGAAGGTTAATGAATCATAAGAATCCAGTTACGGAGTTTTTTTTCTTTCTCTCTGAAGAAATCTATTCTTTTTCAAGTTATCCACACCCATGGCTTAATCGTGAACAATTAGTAAGACTCCACAAACCAGGTTTCCAAATTCCGAATTACAGTATATACCAGTAACTGCAAGGTGTAGGTCATCTAAATTAGGTCATGGAAAAAGTACAGAAGGACTGAACATGAGTGGGGAACCTACATACAACCCTTATCCTACTGACAGTGGTAGGAGAGCAGGAGATCAATCTAAGACATAGCTTAGTATGCCAGTGAAAGGTCTTTAAAATTCAAATACACTGTTCAATGTCCAATCTAGATGCTTCCTTTCTTGCTTATTCTAAGCATGTATGATTTGCACAGCCCCTGTCTATAACAGAATGACTTTCACGTGTATATAACAGAAAAATTGTTTAACAACTGGTAACACTGCACACTTTACTCCCATGAAAAATGCTATGCAGTGACCTTTTACTGCTGTTCTATTCATATAACCTCTTAGATACATGGAAGAATGACTCAAGAAGGTCATTCCTCCCAGTGATAATTAGAAAAAAAATTATAAACTTTTTCAATTTTCAAACTTTGTGTAATGGTGCTTCACTTCTTGATTCCTCAGTTGCTGTTTTAAATTAACACCACTGAATATCTCACAGGAATCACCAAGAATGTTAGGTCAGAGTTTGCATTTCTGTATTTAAACAGCTGACTGATGTATAAAGGCTAGCAAATCACTGATAATCACTTGGGGTCTCCAGTAACTTAAAATGAACATCAGCAGATTATTTATTATGCTTTGAGATGAATTTCACAGATTCAGAGCAAAAGCAAGTATACTAAGAATGAGAGATATAAAGAAATAAAGCACTAAAAGTTTGCCTGAGATGCAAAAAAGATCTGTATTATAAGACTTTGGACAAAGCTCTTTGGACTGCTTTTCCTAGTTAAATCTTTGATATCTGAGACATGCATTCTCTTCAGATCCCTTATTCTCTTCCCTGTCCTCATGGCCCTCTTATAGACTGGGCCTTCTTCACTTTTCAGTACTTAGCTCAAGCAAGAGTAAACACTCCTTTTCCATACACACACACCCCTCATGTACTAAAGCAATTATCCCATCTTATCCAAATAAGCTCATTAAATTTTTCTTTCCATCTTACTGACTTTTTTGCTTCACAAATATCCTTTTGTTCCCTCTTGATTTTAGTTTTATCTCACAAAGCCATCAGTTTAGCATGTCTTCAAATATTCTTCCAGAGAATATCACTTTGCTCTATGCAAAGACTAGTACTAAAAATACAGCTTTCATCTTCAATTGCCTTACACTATTCCCTTTGTAAAAAAAAAAAAAAAAAAAGAAGCAAGAAAACAAAACTATTAATAAATAAAGCTGTAATTATTCCATGAGACAAAGTTTTAAGTTTTAGCTTGCTGTCTTGATTAAAGCCATACTAGTATTTCCTATTAACTGACAAATTACATTTTGGAGACAGAAGAGTCATTAACTGCAGATATGCCAAAGTTTTGCTTCTTACCTGCAGTGATAAGCTGTCATTCAGACAAAGCAGAAGCAGGCACTCCTTTTATTTTTATCGCCTCCTGTAATTGCTGTGTAGTGGTGTATGTGTCTAGGCTTCCTTCATAGTTACTGGAGATGAAGCCAATACAATAAATGGCCAAAAAATGTACAGTTCTCTGACGATATAGAAATGTTTTTTTAGATGACGCAACTCATTTTTTGTACTTCACAATTGTGTTGTTTAAATTTGCATTGGCTCCAAGAATCCTAGACAGGTAACTCAGGCACAGACACCTCCATCACGATTAGATGATACAAGTCCTTCCCTGAAAGTCCATGAGATGGGGCAACTTCAGGGACACTTTTTTCCCCTAAGATCTACGGATCACTTCCTAGAACATGAGTCCCAGTCAAAGCCAAAACTCTCATTTATTTCACTGAAATCAGGTCCAGGTCAAATGTGGTAACAAAATAATAGAGGTTAACAGACCCAGAGAGAAACCACTGCATTTTGACCTCGTGACTCAGCAATGACACCAGCATGGTACATGGGAAGAAAGAGAGGGATTTTCTGTCATATTTCAGCGTAAGGGTGGTTGAAAATGACAGTCAAAGCTAATGCCTTGTTTCAGTTTTAGGGCCACAAATTTATTCTGCTTTTGTATTTAGTCAAAAATTTCTATACCTGAAAGCAAGTTGCTGGATTTCTGAACACTACAACAAATTTCATATTCTGAACTTGTACATTAGCCTTTTGAATTAATATTCCAGCTTAAATTTCGATACATGTCAAACAGAAGATGTTAGGCATACTCAATGCAGCTCTCCGCATGCACATAGCCCAGTTCTGGCTTTCACCTTCTAACAGGGAGTATGTCATCTGCAGTGAATGCCCTATCTTCTAAATGCAATTCATAGTTCTCAGGCCATGTTCAGATGCTTCCTTAGAGAACTCCATCTGTTTTGAAGATTTTTTTTTTTCCTGCTGTTATCATTATCCTCTCTTTCTGAGCAACTTCATAAACACTCCTAGTGTGTCCTTTCTATTCCTTTTGTAGTCATAATACCACACAGCCCTTCAAGCTGTCAAATGATGGTAATGTTGGTTAAAAAATAAAGTCAAATTTCACACAGAAAAATAATAAAAAAGTCATCCACTTTCCTTGCTATCTACAAAGCCAAATCCAAAGTTGGTCTTAAACAATTTAATATTTCAACAGGAACGGCACAAAATTTTCATTCTTTTTTTGTATGGCTTTGTATTGGCATAACTGTTAGCGCATTTCAGCCATTTGTGTTTCCAGTGTTATTAATGAAGGGTAACTTGAATCTTGCAACTGTTTCTCTTAGAAAAGGCTGTGAGGCAGATAGACATTCTGCACATACTAACAAGTGAGTGACACAGCTAGGCTGGTCATGGTAGAGTACTCAAGAAAATTCTAACAGAGGAGAAAGGCATACATTTTAACTTTCCATTTGCAAATATCATTTATTTTAATACATTTCCAACACATTTTCATATCTAAAAATCTTTAGAAAAAATAATGGTATCAGGAGGTTAAATAGATATCATTCTTCAAGTCACCAAGTTTCCATATGACTTACCATTTTGATGATACAAACTGAGAAAGCATATTTATATTTTTTGTCTGTTATTTAAACAGTTCAGAAAGAAAAAATGGTAGGCCAAAATGTTTGACAACTTTTTGCTAGCTATTGAAAACAAATCTCACTTTACAACTGTGATATCACTAGAAACCAAGACCAGCTGAAGCGCTTCTGACAAGAGCAACATAATTAATACACTTCCATTCCAAAGAAAGCCTAAGGAAAATCCATACTTTCGATAATTCAGTCTTGAGTACAGATGCTATCAGTACTCTGAAAACTTGGCTGATCTCCAGATGGAGGTTTCTAGTTTAGCAGGAGAACAGAGCAATAGCAGCAGCACAAGTATGATTCACCCAAGGCACTGGTAGGCATAGCCAAAAAACAATATGCATGTGATTTCTATTGAGAAACGTGAATAACTTGTGTAGGGTGGACACAAGTGCTAAGAGCAACCTGAATCCACTGATAGCACTGTACAGTCTGCAGAAAGGTCAGAAAACCAGTAAGATTTTCCTCCACGTAAAGATGGCACTTGCAACTACAGAAGGATCACATCAACTTCACCCTGAGAGCTATGATTTCTTTACACTTTTAAAACTTCAAAAATAAAGAACATTTTCTCTCCAGGATTCATTTAAGCAATGCTTAACAGGATGATTAGGTTATAGGCGGAGGTTATAGAGGAGAAGCAGAAACCTCTCAGATTTCCTTCCCATTGTTGCTGTGATTCCATTAGCTGAATCAATGTCTCTACGGCCTCTTAAGTGAACTACATAACTTCACTCATACAAATATGGCATATGCTATATATAGTCAAGGGTTTTTTATATAACATATGGGTATATTCTGGGACTATATATAGCTGGGAATACCACACTCCCATGTCTTTGCACAGTCCAGAGAGAAACCTCAAGACTAAGAGGAATTGGTCAGGATGAAATACCCTTTCTGACATTTCACAAAGGGCAAATACAACTGTTAAGTTTTTCTTTCTTCATCTAGAGAGATATTATAAATGTATCTGAGAAGGCACAGACTAATCTCTTACATATATCCTTGATTCAGTCCATCCCCTTTCTCCTTTGACACTGACTATAGACTTCTTACTCATTTCAGTAAGTTTACATTTTTTCCTCAGTTATTTCTAACAAACCACAGTTACATGGCAGGGAGATGAAAGGTTGAGCAAGATTCTCAGGGCTCATGAGTAAAGTCCCTAACAAGGCACAGCTGATCTACAGACAGACAGACAAAGATATCAACCATGTGTTGAAAATAAACAGTTGCAGTCAATTCTCTAGCGCCGGGAAAGTGGGGAATAGCACACTGGCAATGTCTGAGCAGTGAGAATGAAGCTGCCACTTCTCTGGACCTGTTTTAGTCGGGTGATGGGAATATGTTGTTTATACAATCCTGATTCTCACATCTATCTGCTGTTCTCACCATCTTGACCTGACATGAATGGTCTCGAAAGCATTTTTTCATGTCAAAAGTGTGATAGCAACGCAGGAAGGCGATTTGGACTGCAAAAGAACAGCTCTGATGGACAAGAGATAAGTGTATACCAGGCGTACAAAATTTTACCTATTTTTTATAAACCTTTCTGCTACTGAACTACCTCATATACAGTGCTCTCAAAGCAATTTACTAACATTCATAAATCTCAATGTTCTTTGGAAGCTACTATGTAATAAAAGTATGCATCAACAGAAATACAAAAGAAATTTGCATTAGTCCCAAATCATATAGCATAAGAGAGAGTTCTTGGCTCCTCCAACCCTATCAATCATACCCTCAGCAACTTCCAAGACCATTTACCAAGCTACATAATGCACCTACAAACATTAACCTGTGAAGAGCCATTACTATCCTGAGGTGAATATGCCCATCAACAGATCTGGTAGGCAACATTAGACTAAACATCTGATATCCTCCTGATTATTATGAAGCAGTATTTTCTTAGCAGCAATTTCATAGAATCATAGAATCATAGAATCATAGAATTGTCTGGGTTGGAAGGGACCTTCAGAGGTCATCTAGTCCAACCCCCCTGCTGAGAGCAGGGACATCTACTTTGCTGCTGCAGTCAACATAGTCAAACAGAATGCTGTAAACGTCTATATTTCATCAATTGTAACATATGTTTCAAAGTATTATAAACATGGGAGTTATCAGATACCATACAGCATGATAAAAATGCAAGACTTTGAAAGGATAAAAATTACTCTGGACATATACTTCCCAGTATATGCTGCAAATAATAACATTTACCAGCAGGAAAATAGAGAGTCTTGATGTTTTCAGTGAAGCAAAACCAGCACAAAAACCAATAGGTCCATCAAATGCAGGACAGACCAGACTTAGCATGCTGCAACATGGTGTAGAAACACAATATAAAGACAGACTGAGCACGCTGGATGCACATTAAGCCATAAAAAACATAGGGGAAGCATGTGGCCAAACCATACAATAATGGTACTACTAGTGGTAGTACTTATTGTAGCTTAATGCCCTCCATAAGCCATCATAGGAGCACTGCACTACTTCATCAATACTGAGTTTTCCTTTCATTTTTGCAAACTTCTTGCTGTCACGGATATCAGTTCCTATATACACATCTGCAACAAATGTCCATCTGTTAAAATGTTGCTACTAGTGCAATAGCTTTCTGCACAGAGTAAATTCCAAATGTAAAACAATAATTAACTTTACATTGTGGAAAACTTGTTTAGCTTTTTTCAAATGAAATTATATATAACCATACTCAGAACAGAGAAGGCAGCCTGTGTCAATAGGTATCTGCATTGTTCACAGACTTTGCAGGTCATTACGAGAAACATCAATTTTCAGAAAAACAAAGACATTTACAGAAAAGAAAATAGTATATTGGGAAAACAGTGATTTTCCATATTACTTTCACTTCAAGTACATATAGAAATTCATTGGTACATTCTTTACATCCTACACTTCCTGTTAAGTCAATAATCCAATTGCTGTAGGTAAAAAAAATGGGCTTGTCTTATTTAAAAGAAAATCAACAGTTTAGTCACAATTTTTATGAAGGCGTAACTAATGTTTAATGACATACCTTGTGAATATTTTTAGCACTATCTGTTCAGAATAGATCACAAAATAAATGAAAAGTAAAATACTTGTCGATATAAAAAAAAAAAAAGATGCAGAATTAGGGCTGAAATGAGTATTTATCATTATTTAACTAACCAAGGTTCCATGTGTTTGAGCACTGACTGAGAATGTATTTTATTACCTATGAAAACACTATGCCTATTGAGAAGTCAGTTGCTACATCAGTTTTAATCAGAGAAACTAAATGCTTCATGAAAACAGTCAAACACGTAAGAATCATTAACCAAAAGAACAAACACATAAACTTTCATTATGGACTTCCCTGGCTAATCGAGGAGGTTACTAAATGTGACGCCCTTCTACAAGAAAGACCAGGAGGAGGATCCAGGGAACTAGAGGCCTGTCAGTCTGACCTCGGTGCCAAGGAAGATTATAGAGCATACCGAGTGCCATCACAAGGCACATACAGGACAACCAGGTGACCAGGCCCAGTCAGCATGGGTTTATGAAACGCACATCCTCATTCACTAACCTGATCTCCTTCTGTGACAAGGTGACCTGCTTAGTGAACCTGCCGTGGAGGTTGTTAACCTGGACTTTAGTAAAGCTTTTGACACTGTTTCCCACAGCATTATCCTGGAGAAACCTGCTGCTCATGGATTGAATGGGTGCATACTTTGCTGGATAAAAAAATGGGCGGGATGGTCGAGCCCAAAGAGCGGTGGTGAATGGTGCTAAATCCAGTTGGCAGCCAGTCACAAGCAGTATTCCCCAGGGCTTACTATTGGAGCCAGTTCTCTTTACTATCTTTATCAATGATCTTAGTGAGGAGATGGAGGGAACCCTCAGCAACTTTGCAGATGACACCAAGTTAGGCGGGTAGGTTGATCTGCTTGAAGGTAGGAAGGCTATACAGAGGGATCTGCACAGGCTGGATTGGAGGGCTCAGGCAACTGATACGAGGTTCAACAGGGCCAAGCGGTGGGTCTTACATTTGGCTTGCAACAACCTCACGCAACTCTACAGATTTGGGGAAGAGTGGCTGGAAAGGTGTCAGGAAAAGGACCTGGGGGTGTTGTTTGTCAACTGGCTAAACATGAGTCAGCAGTGTGCCCAGATGGCCAAGAAGGCCAACGGCATCCTGCCCTGTATGAAAAATACTGTGTTCAGCAGGACTAGGGTAGTGATCATGCCCCTGTATTCAGCACTGGTGAGGCCTCACCTTGGATACTGGGTTAGATTTTGGGCCCCTTACTCCAAGAAGGACATTTTGATGCTGGAGTGTGTTCAAAGAAGGACAATGAAGCTGATGAAGGATCTAGAGAACAATTCTTATGAGGAGTGGCTGAGAGAACTGGCATTATTTAGCCTGGAGAAAAGGATGCTGAGGGGAGACCTTATCACTCCCTACAGCTACCTGAAAAGTATCTGTAGTGAGGTCGGTGTCAGCCTCTTCTCCCGTGCAATAGCACAAGACGAAGTGGCCTCAAGTTGCACCAGGGAGGTTTAGATTGGATACTATGAAGATTTTCTTCACATAAAGAGTTGTCAAGCATTGGAACAGGGTGCCTAGAGAGGTGATGGGAATCACCATCCCTGGAGGTATTTAAAAGACAAGTAGATGTGGCACTTAGGGATATGGTTTAGTGGTTATCTGGTAGTGCTGGTTGGACTTGATCTTGAAGGTCTCTTCCAACCAAAACAATACTATGATTCTATGATTGATTACTATTGTTTCCACAGGTAACCTGGGCTTATATGCTGAAATAAAAAGTCTACAAGGTTTCAGGAAACAAATCTTCAACTCTAACACCCAGCAGCTTCACAAAGGCAAAACGTTACAGCTCTAACAGACAGCACTGGCCCCAGGCTGGTCCTGCTGCACTGAGGCAGAGAAATCTCTCTATTCTCCAAGTCAATCATCCCCACAGGAAACACCTACTGTCAGCATAGCTATGCCTTGGCAAAGATTTGGGAGACAAACTCTGGACCTGAACAAACGATCAAGGGGTGAAGAGAGAAGACCCTTATGGGGAAAAACCCCAAAAGCTCAAGTATCACCTGTCCTCTACACAAAAAAGTTTGGGCAGGTTGGTTTGGTTTTTTGTTTTTGTATTGGCAATTGTATTGTTCTTCCTGGACTCTAGCCAATCTTTCAGGGGAAATTTTAGCTAAAAGAAAATATAATTTTAATTTTAAAGTTTTAAAGTGCATTATTTTCTAACTACATTATTTATAGGCTCAAATTATTATGGATATTTTGTAAACCAATGGAAATCATAATTATCAAATTGAAAGCAGATGCAGGTCAATGCAATGTAACACTTTACATAACAATCAATAAAAATGTCATTAAAAAAAACCTACTAAAGGCACCATATGACATTCCAATGGGAGGAAAAAAAAATTTC
Organism: Baryphthengus martii; assembly: GCA_013396935.1. Classification (NCBI taxonomy): domain Eukaryota; kingdom Metazoa; phylum Chordata; class Aves; order Coraciiformes; family Momotidae; genus Baryphthengus; species Baryphthengus martii. The sequence continues at coordinate 221,422 of VWZK01016887.1, read as the reverse complement.
TTCATTTTCTACTTAGACGCCTCGCTTCCTTTATCAGCAGATGGCAAGCAATTTACTAGTTCAATCCATATGTCTGTATCTGATAGACAGTGTTTTACAAGTCTGAAATTAGTTTGAAACATTTTGATGTTGGCCAGACTACAGAGGAAAACAGGATAACTTTGTCTATTAATGAAAAGTTGGTTTTGTCATAACAAATACTTCCACAAGCTACTACCCATCCAGACTCATTCAGTCACTAATGGAATTTGTACCCAAAGACATAATCTGTGTTTAACAGACTAGCAATTTGTAGTTTCATCCATTCCGTGCTTCTGCTGTGCTCCAACATGTCTCCTTCCACTAGCTGAGGTTTACTTAGTGGTGCTGACGAAAGCAAGCAAGGCCATGAAAATATTTTTGGTAGGAAGAATATCAGATCGCTAGGACCATTTATGTGCACGGTAGTAGGCAGTCAAGAGAGAACCTGTCAGAGCAAAGCCCATGCAGACCAGTACCCTGGCTCCGATCGTGGCAAAGTGCAGATGCCGAGAAGATGATTTAGACAATTTTGCTTAATCTCTCACCACCAGCAAGCCTCCATTTGCAATGCAGACAATGTATATTTTAGGAAAGGCAGATCAGAAAGCCTAGACAGTTCTTGTAACCGAACTGATGGTTTGGTATGTTCTTTTCTCAAAGAAGGCTTTGAATTTGGAGAATTTCAATGATTTTTACTACAGAAAATCGAGTTCCACAAAAGATTGATGGGGCAGACGGCCAAACCAAGCTAAAGACGACAAGAAAAAGGAGGTTACAGAAAAGTTTCCTTGCAACTTAGCCAAGCAAAAAGCGAAGCAGATCTGCACTGATAAAAATAGCTGATAGCAGGGATCCAGAGGCATCCACAGGCAGGCAGAGTACCAGGCACACCCTGCAGCTCTCTAGGAGCTGGGAGCCCTTCAGTGTGGACAGCTGGATAGAGATCCTGTTAACTTCCTAGCACTTACAAAATTTAACTTCTTTGCCAAGGATTTACAGAATTGGTGCAGATAACGCATTTCTCACCTCAGTGTTTTTAAAAATGTGCTTTCTATACAACTGTGATGTACCTGGGGGACTGGTGTCCAAAACGGCTTATGCTTCACTTTCTAAGGAGGATGTCATTAAGAAAGCCTTCAAGTATCATTAGCAATGATTAAAGCTTCACCTCAGGCTGTCTGTTCGCTCACTGAAATGATATATTTCAGAAAAAGTCCCGTCTAGTGGTCTACACCAATGCCAACTTGGGGCATTGAAGTCGAATTAAACGCCTCTCCTGAGATATATGCAGTTGGTCATGAGGTTTGACTTGAGTCTTACATGAGTCAGCTGAACATTATATCAAGAAACTGAGCGACCAAATCTAACAGACATCAACGACCCTCTTAACTTGTGTAGAAGTCCCTACATCACACCTGCTCTGACAGTTGTTACGGATAACCACTGCAAAGACCTCTGCCCTTCCACCGTTTAGTTGGCTATTAGAAGGCAAAGGCAAACTGATTAACTGATGATAAAGTTTACAGTCTTAAAGGCATGAAAAGATCTATTTAAAATTCCACCAAGATTTAAAGCTTCTGCAAAGCAGAATATAATTTTCCGTAATGGAAAAATCAGTAAAGTTGTAACATACTCTTTGCTTTAAAAATGATTAATATTAGTCCTACAAACCATTTGGCTAAATAACTACAGAAATTCTATGTTCAGTGGAAAAACCTTTTCACTTTTAATTTAAAAAGAACTCTCACTTTTTAAATTTCATTCTAACTTTTAAACCTCATTTAAAATTAGTAAATAAACCAGTAAAACACAAATATGCACACAAACCTAGGTAGGTGCCAAGCTGTTTACAAGCCTTGATGCCTAGAGGATTTTAATCACATTTTCCATTAACTCTCCCCACCCCTCAAACACTGCATAAGGTCAGGTTTACAAGAGTTTTAAACAAAAGGAAATATTTAAACTTCTAGCATACCTTAGTCAAATATAAATGAATTTTATTAATATACTAACAGGTACTGTGCTACTGTCAATGAAGAGTCTTACAGATGTTTGTCTTCTTTACCAGTCACAGGGAAGAATTCTAAAATGATCACCACAGCTGAGTCCATTAACTGAATTGTGAAGAAAATGCTTTTCTCATGCAACAGGCTGACTAAGCGTACTCTGCACAATACAAACTTCTAAACAGATCTGGAATACATCCACTTTGGGTTGGGAGAGAAGCTGCCACGAAGCACTGAAAAAATATGGAGTATAGCTTAGTATTTTCTCTTCTAACTCAAAAGCATAACCTCATGAATAGGAAAGCAGCTACTATCAGAAAAAAAAATCATAAATGTGTGAAGATATTCTCCACATGTCTTATAAAGTGAATAATAGCGGTATACTAAGTTTTGCTTTGATTTGAAAGCTTTCACCTTGCGGTGTCTGCCTCACAGCCTTTTAGTCATGTACAGACTGGAATAGCAAGAGCTTTGAAGTGCCCAACTTCCACTGAAGTTTCTAACATTTTTTTTTTTAATAAGTCTGAAGAGGTCTGCGTGTGATTTACTGTAATTTCAGAACACACTCAGAAATTCACCTTAACAAAAAAAGATACAGTTTCTTCATGAAAGAATGGGAGTAATTTGAGTACAATATCACTGCTGGAGCATAAAGGGAGAGTGGCATGAAAATACTCTGGCAACATGATCAAGTCAAAACTTCAAAGGAAACAAGACAGAGTTTTGTATTGATAAGATTCTTTTTTTTTTAACCAGTAAATACAGTTTAAGTGATTCACAGCTGATTTTTAAAATTCCTATAAAGCAGCTGTGATCAAACTCTATTTGTAGCATCATAATAAATTTGCCCCCCACCTACTAAAATTAGTTCTAAGCATCCAAAATTCCCATTTGAACATCTGACTGAACAAAACAGGCATTGCTCCATGCCAAAAACTGGAGAAAATAGACCTAAAATATGCCGTTTTCTCACCAGAAATTGTAGGCTCCCAAAATAACATTTGAATAAAAACTCATTCCAAACTTGTTTGCATTGCTCCTTGTTCCCATTCATAACAAATTCCCTGACAAATGTTCTGATTATTTCTCTTTTTTTTCCTCTTTTTTTTTTTTTTTTTAATTTAAACATAATTTTCAAATCACAGACAGTTTTGCAAGGAGAAACAGCCAACAGTACAAGCCATCTGAAAATGGAGAGGGTGGAATTTTACTCTCAGCAAGTGCTGGAGGCAACTCACATGATTAAAGACTGCATTGTAAGCTATCGTTAAAAGACTTCTTCCCATAAGTGAAGACATGTAGTTTGCCACTATACACATCAGAGGCACATAAACCAAAATGAGGTCAAAGTCAAAATTCCTGCTTGTTGGGGTTTTTTTTCAGGCTGAAGAATAGAAATTTTAACAAAGTTAAAATTAAAATTATAGTTTGTTTCTTAATTTTTTTCTCTTTCAATGGTATTCTTGCAAAAGGTTACATAATCATGCCCAGAGATGTTAACTGGAAATACAGATTCAGGATGCCTAGGGATCAGGCTCCTCTTGATATGATGATATAGTTCCACAATATAGAGTTTAACACACCTCTCTTTTCTCTTGCCTTTCGGGATGGAAAATTGCCCTTATTCCCATTTTACAGTCAGAATCGGGAGACCAAGGCCTAGAGCAGCCAAGGAATCATAGGGAATTAACCGTCTAATTAGGACAAATATGACTCACTAGTCTGTGAATTGCAAATCTCAGGCAACACAGGGATGCACAAACTCGGCAAAGCCTTCAAAGGCCATTTGCAAGCTGCATGCAAAGCACTGGATAGCCTGGGCTGCCACCACACTATTTGTTTCAGAAACCTAACACTGTGCAAAGCGCAAAAAACCCAAAATTCTTATTTTCTTTCTCCTGTCTTTATGTACAAGTTATATCCTATCTGAACTCTAAATAATGTAACATACAATATGGAATACATGTATTTATAGATTTATATTACATACCCATTACTATATCGCTACAACAAAGAATGCAAGATTTTCTAAAATGTACATAATCCTACTTAGAAAAATGCTTCGAAAAACATCAACAGAATCATTTAGCCATTATAAAGCTTCATTTTGAAAACAGAAGTTGGTACAAGAAGTAAATGAATTATATTAGGCAGGAAATTGTTCACTAAATCAATTGTGCTACATTAGAGATCTTAAAATTATGACTACTTTCAAGGTGGCCACATGCATATTCCGAGGAGTGCTAAGGTAACAAAAGACATTCCAGACAACTTCGTGCATATCTCACATAAATATATATATATATTTCTGTTTCTGCACACATCTGTTTATATAACAGCTATTTTCCATAGCGGTCATTTTTCACTGGGCGTATTAACCCCTAGATACCTCCACAGACAAATCACAGAACATGTGTGTGCATTGTTTATTCGTCAATCTTTACCATCTTAAATTTGTTCAGATGTGGATAGCATCTGGATTCCTTCATATCAATTATAATTACAATGCTCCCTTCTTAGTCCAATAAATTAAACATTTATTTGCTGTCCATCATAATATCCATCATCTAAAATATATTTATTGTGTCTTTTAATTACCAAGTACTTGGAAAGCGTTGTCTGAAGTTCAGCATAGAGAGCAACTCCGCAGTTTCAGATGTTAAGAGCTATCTTCACAAAGATCTTCACCATTTAGCACCATATTACTTCAAGAAAAACCAGAATTATATACAATCCTTGCTTGCACTCATATATTAAATTTAATTTTCCACTGAAAATCTACAAATTAGCAGCAGGTTTTGCCCTCAGACATGAATACGTGTTTCCTATTGCATCCAGTTTGACAAAGATTATCCTTGGTTTCTAAATACAGTCGAAGGTCCATTTTACTACAGCTATACAATCTAATGCTAAGTACTACTAGCAATACAGAACAATAATAGGGCTATATAATGGCCAGAGTTGCACTCAACTTTTCAAAACTTTGGGAAAGCTCAACTAATTATTGAAATTACTCGTTGTGCGAGAAGCTGCATTTACTTACTTCCCAGTTTAAACAAGGCTTCTCATTGACAGTTCTCAGAATTGTTTAGACTGGAGGGAGCTGCTGCTGCGCTGTTTGCCTTTACAGTGCCCACAGCTGTGCTCCATACCCTGACACTGCTTTAACTGAGCTGCACCCACTGTGAGCATAATTTTCAAGAAAAAAAATAAAATAAAAATTCAAGTATGTATTTGCAGACAAAGTAAAAAAAAAAAAAATAGCTGCTTACCGGGACTGGTCTTACCTAAAGGAATAACGTTTCCTCATTCAGTGTGTCCAGTTTGGAGCAACGGAGTATGAATAAGGGTTACAGGACTGGGTTGTTTTCAGTGTCAACAAGGGCAGCTGGGTAACGCAGCTGGGCTGAGCCAGGAGGGAGACCTCCAAGCCTCACCAAAGGGCGAGCAAGGCTCTGGCTCACTCTGCCCCACACCCAGTGCTCCTGTTCAGGCCAAGAGACAGTGGTGGGGCCCCTCTGTGCCCAGACGCCCACCCAGCTCAGAGCAGCGGTGGCTGTCAGGGAGAGCTGTACACTGGTGCCAAGGATACATCCACTCTCACACTGAGTTCCGCAGCAGCGATGGCACGGAGCAGCTGCCTCAAGCCCCTGGGTGAAGCTCGCCCAGCAAAGCCAAGCCCTGGCACAGGTGTGGAGCCTTCCAGGAGACAACAGTGTGCTGCTCCTTCTTGCTCGCACCAGTGCTAGGACACCAAACACTGAACCAGAGAGAGCAAAACAGAGGTTCTCCTACCCAAAGCAGGAAGTTAATACAAGTTAAAAAATGGAGTTAATTGCATATGACACTGATTGTCAATCTGTTTTTGCTACTCGGTTGAATACAAGAAAGCACTCTTTTGTTCTCGCTTTCATTACAGTCTCTCCCATCCAAACGAAGCAGCTTGTTTTAAACCAAGAATTATCTCAGTTCTCCCTGCTTGAATCATTGTTATTGATCATAGCAACTTCAATAAATCCTGCTGCTCACGCAGTGGCCCGGGGGCCTGTACTGATCTCCCCAGCCCTTTGTTCCACATACTGATTCACCTTTTCATCAAGGATTTTGACGTAGCTGCTGCCCTTTCGCATTATTACCGTGCCCCACCCAAATAATGATTTTATCATTTAATTCTCTTCTAAACCACATTTCATAAAAGGGAGAAATAAAAAAAAAACCAACCAAAAAAACCTCAATGCACTGACTGGTGGGTAAACATGCACGAGGTGGAGTTGTCTCTCTGCATGACAGACACACCTAACACAAAAACCAGAAACATGCCTTTAATTGGACAGGTTAACATTTTTCTAAAAGTTACTTTCTAGTCCTATCTGATCACTCTGTCAGGATGAGTAATGCAAAACATTCAATTTCTTATGGGTTTGGTTCCAGTAGTTACTAAAAGCAGCCAAGTATATGTTTGTTTCTAAACTACTTGAAACCTCCAGGAAGTTATTTTAGCTTCATTCGCAAGCTCTTCACCAGCACGGAGATTTTACTGGCCTCGGGTTTGCGCAGGAAACCCAACGCTTAAAAACCATTTTGCTTTGAGTCCTAACTTTATTTTCTCATTTTCCTTCTTGGAGGATCCTTGCTGTTTTTCAGGATGTAGTTATATTTTAAAAAGTAGCCCACTGCCTCCCCAGGCAGAGGCTTGTGGAAACAGGTGCTTCTAAAAAAACCGAAAGACTTTGGCAGCTCTCTGACCTGACAGAGCTCCGTGCATTAGCAAGACACAGTGCCTGCTGAGTTCCCCTCCGCTAATTAGAGGACCCGTATGGCAATGAATGGCTTTGACTATAAATACTTCCTGAAAGATCTCTAACAGTCAGAGGAAATGGAAAAAAAATGAGATGCAACTACAGAGAAACTATTTCAGACGTTTCTTCTTTAAAGGGCTTTTTCTTTCTCAAATAGGCTGAGGGATGAGATGAAGCATCCAGGAACTTCACCAACCTAAATATAAGATGCATGATACAATTGTATGCATTTAATATATACCTAATATTATATATATACATCCTGTAGCTATCTCATTAAGATCTTGCTGTCAAAAGGTGGTTGGACATGGGACACAATGCCAAAGCACACAAAAACTTCCATCTATTACCCTGTAGTGACCATGGAAAAATCACTGAACTTAGACTAAGATCTCACTCTGTGTGCTTGAACCTTCCAGTGCTGCTCCCTGTGCTCCTGCTAAAGGCAGCAACAAATACTCCTACCAACATCAGAGAGGAAGGTTTTGCCTCAAAGGTATGTTATTCTTCTGGCCAAGAACAGAATGGTAGAGAAGTCTTTTGGAAATTGCAAAGGGCAGTTCAGCATTTCCACTGCTTTGCAGTTATTATGGCATCTAACTCTGTGGATAACAGAAGTCAGTACTTTATAACAGGAGAAATGATGTTCCACCACTAGGGATTGTGTCTGATATTCACTATACTGGTATTAAATCAATTATATGTAAATTTACTCCATACATACCAATTGCTAATTTTGCAGTTAGTTCCGTCAATCAGCCACATAGAAGAACGCAAAACAGAGAGAGAGGAAATAACTTTTTCTGATTTCCTGTCTCCATCAAATTTAAAGCCATATAACCAGCTCTAGAAAGAACACTATAAGAAATATCAGAAAAGTAAGTATCACAGACAGACAGAAAGTAAAACAGAAACTTCCTTGAAACGCCGTGATTTCCTGTAGTGTGTAAACAATCTGATCATTACGGTGCAAAATAATCTCAATTTAATAGAAAAGCTGATTTTATCCTTTGCTCCAAATAAAAACCTCATAGCAAACCTTAACATAACTTCAGGTGGACATTTAATGTTACAGCCTGCAATCTGCTTTTGATAAAAATCACTAGTATCTTTGCAATAATTTGATGATCTCTTGCCCTCTGACATTACATAAATCCCCCCTTTTACATGAATTATGATTAATACATAGGCAGCTCCCTGTTGTCTCCAGGTCTAAGAGGCACCACAGGACACAGTGATCTGTGCTATTCTATATCCGTACAGGCTAAACCAGGATGCAAAGCAGCAGTGTTTACCAACACCTTTAGGTGGGCTAACTAGGTCTCTGTACAGGTCTGAAGGCTCAGGCTGCAATTCCCAATTTTGTGAAAAACTTTGTTCTGCAATATCCACACACACTAAAACAGGACACTTCATTTAAAATCAGTTTAGCAAAAAGTTCCTGCTGTCCAAGATCTGTGTTGTCAAAGCATTAAACAATCTGCCTGGCCTGGAGTCTGCTGGCTGCCAATGTGCTACCCGAAAAAAAAAAAAAAAAAGAACATTTTTGCATCTCAATAGACCTTCCAGTATCAACAAATCTTTAAACTATAAAATCAGCTACTCTAAAGAAGAGCAGAAATAATGTCTACATTGTACCACGCTGAGGTACATTTTTTGTAATTCCCAGTTGCAAAACATACCGATTCCCTGTAAGTACAGCTGCTGGAAACATTTTAATAAGAAAAATAAATTAAAGCTACTCACAGAAGTGTACCAAGCCCCTGAGAAAGATTCTGTTACATACACACAGCTTGGAAGCGCTCTCGGGGAAAAAGGTGCGCCCACTACATATGTGCGTTTGCACACAGGCGGAGTTCAAGCTATCGCTACTGCACCAGCCCCAGCTCCTGAAAGGTCACAAGTGATTCAGTCTTTCGGCTGCTAAAAAGGAAAGAAATCCTACCCTAATGACTCCCACGAATAATCTACTGTAGAGCACAGAGTCCAGGGAGGAAACATGTCCATCATGCATGGAAAGAATGCAAGAAAACAGCATATAAATGGTCTACACAACATGTAAAGTTGAAAAATAAGCAATTTCCAAAAGTTTACAATTATCCTGTAGGTATTAGGGATTTCTGTGGGCTATTGTAGATTTTCACCGCTTCCTCAGTTGATCTGTATCATCTTTATTAAATCTTAATCACTCCTAAACTCAGTATCTAGAAAAAAACCACTTCCAGCAATAACTCTATCTATATGAAAAAATGAGAAAAACATGATCTCCCCTTTTCCTTTCCCCAGTCATGAGAGAATCAAAAATTGAAAAGCACATGGTATTACTGCTACTGTCAAACCATTACAAATCATTTGTAATAAGCAGAACCATTTCATAAATATTGAATAGCCTGTACAACCAAAGAGCTGTGCTAGATTTTTTTGCAGTCCATTTCTCACAGTGTTTATTCACTGAGTAATCCCAAATTTTTGGCTTTCTCTGTGTCAGTTTTTGGGGGAAAAAAAATTAAGGTGTCCACAGTGCTTTTATTATAGGTTTTGTTTCCTAGTCACCAGTTGTCCTGGGATACTGTATTTTGCTTCAGCATTCATTATATGATACCAGAAGCATGTATGGATTTAACGCTTTGCTTTTAAGGAGGACCAACTTTTAGCACAACATTAGCTATTTCTACTAGCTATTTCACATGAGGAAAATAAATTTCTCTAGAAATGGATAATCATGAGAGATTTTCTTGAGAATATAGAATATTTTTATTTTTTTTTATTTCAGATGATTACAAAAATTAGCTTTTTTCTAGAAAGGAAGGGAAGAAGAAGTTTTTTCCTGAACAATTTCTAATTTTATCTGGGCCAAGTGAGCTTATAGGAACAGATATAACATACATGTATGTCAGATAATACCTGACACTAAGCTCCTACTGGTCAAGCTGACCATCACTGTGTCTTTTTATTTCCTGGCTCTAATACTGCAACTCTTAACTCTGTCTACAGAAATTTACATCAAAGCAAAATAAAGGAGCTCAGTTTTTATGATCTTTTTCACAGATCGAAGGGAACAGGGTATTAATATTACTCACAGAATCACACTCCTTCAACTTCCACCATCTCCCATCCTTCAGATTATCCCTTACCTTCAAGAAGTTTGAATTCTCACTATCTTCCTCCATCCATCAATAATGATGAAACATATATGATTAGGGACTCTATTCAGCCAATGAAGAAAATGAATCTTCTCTTTTTAAAAAAAAATATTTCAAACTGACAAAGGTAACTTCCCCAGTTTTGAGAGAAGAAAGGTAAAAAAATAAAATATTATAACTAAGAGTTCAAAGAGTAAGGCAGCTGAAGGTGCACATAAAAGTAATTTCTCTTTGAAGGGTGTTGGTATGGTTTCACCAGTCAATATGGACCTAATCTGCTAACAAACCCTTTTACATTCTTTATAAAAGAAAAGTTGAGTTGTATAGGTTTTAAAACACAAGGAACTAATTTATGTACATTGTTAATACACAAAAATAAGACTTTTTTCTTTTTCAGAAAACCATGAAAATTACGGGTACTTTGTATTTTTGAATATCCAAAGTGTGCATAATACTTCCAAAGTAAGAAAAATACTGATTTGAAAAAATATATGTATTAGTGCTTTGTATGAAGACTTTTTAAAAGTGTCTGAACTTAGTTTTTAAAAGGGCATAAGAAGCAGTCAGTGTACAGTTTCCCCTTCTATATTCACCAGTGGCTAAAACTGATAATATAATGGCCTTATTTTACTGCTTACTAATATTTTAGGCTCCAGCTGTCAACCAAATTTAGACCTTTATAGAGTAGATGCTGCATACTACCATGTCCCTTTGCAGATTTTTTTTCAGTCGTTTGGAGGTTTTTTCATTTTTTATTAGTCAAAAAACAAATGAAAATTATTTCTATTCTGATAACACAAATCCTCTGTCCAATGTCTGTACACTGCTAAGAACCACTACAAGAACTGGTGACATGTAACGAACATCGTATGTACAGCATGAATTGCACCGATAGTCAGATATATAGATAAATTTTTGTACATATTTCAAAACGGAGGAGAGAAATATAATATTGCCATTCAGTGAGTATATACCCAGGTTTACATGTCAAACTGTAACTGCTTCTCATACAACACTTAAAATCTGACAACAGTTACTATTCATGACTTGTATGGTATAAAAGACTGTGGTGCCCCTACATTGCATGCAGGCTTTAAGTGACAAGATATTGTTTTATAATAACTATAGTATTTTAAAGACCACTGACTTAATTTAGAAAAAGTTTGTAAGACATATGTATACAGAGACAGGTATACCTATGTACAATTTTAGCAGACCCTGGAATAAAACATTTATCTTGCCTTTTGTCTTCTTCGGATGTGTTGTTCAGTCTTACAGTAATGGATGTTATGCTTTAAAACATTTTTAGAAAAGACAATAAAGAAAAACAGATGATCATCCCTTCCATCCTAGCGAGGTTTATCTGTGGGCTGACTGCTCCTGTAGAAAGTCTCTATTAGTTCAGATAGGAAGCAGCCCCTGAAAACATACAGTGATGAAACCAGGAGGAAGGCACTTATTTGTCTCCCTGTTCAGCTCCTCAGAATTTGAGAGCTTTTCTAACTTCAGATTTCTCTGCAGAGAGAAAGGGATACCTTGATGAAAGGCTAAGTTCCTTATATATAGGTTCTTTTGTTTAAAAAAAAAAAAAGATTAGGAATTATTTGGTATGACAAATATTCTCCTCTTCTTATCACCAAAGCTCCTTCCTTTTCTTTTTTTTTTTTTTTCCTTTTGCTTCCAAGGCAACCAGACAAGTGTCAAAATTGATATATAATTATGTTGCTTTACAGAAAAAATTAGGTTACTTTTTATTAATATTTAACTCAAGTTTCATATTCTAAGATGTTTAATAATGTGAAATCTTGCCTAAGTGTGAACTGTCACACTACCACAAAATTTAAGAGATGATTAGTTGTTTTAGTGTAATAGATGTGCACCATCCTGGGATTCTAACCCTTCCTGCTCCAAATGCACCATCAACCCGCACAATTAGCATGAATAATTAAACAAAATTCAATCAGACCTAAACAGAAAAATCAGAATCTCTTGCTTACTAATACTACATCAACATATACATTGTTGGAACATTTACCTGCCAGTTTAGCTCTACAAGTTTGAGTCTTTCAGTCTTTCCTTGATTTACCTTTTTTCCCATGCATGAAAAAAATAATCACCTTATTCTGGATCGGAAGAAATCATTTGCATGCCTAATTAAACACAACATACATGTAATCATAAAAAGCATGAAAGAAAGAAAAAAAAAAAAAAGAGCTTCCTACCCGTAATAAGGACTGGGATTCATCCTTTGCCTTGCTGTCCCCGGATCCAGGATAGGGCTGGGTGAGCTGCCCGGACTTCTCTGCTGCTCCGGCTGGCACGCCCTGCAGGAAGCCCTTGCTCTCTACCGCCAAGCCGTAAATGGGCCGCGCAAGATGGGCAGCTTCTACGTTCGGACTATCCCTTAAAGGCTTTGGCTGCTCTTGGCCAACGGACACTGGAGTCAATAAGCCCAGACTGCTCTGTGTGTATGACGGGCTCCCCCTCAAAATGTCTGTTCCTCTCCAGGTCACATTGCGAAGATCATCGCTGGGACTGTCAGCCCAACCTTTCTCCTTGAGCACTTCCTTATCTTCTATCTTTTCCCTCTTCACTATGCTGTCAGATATGGGCTCCCCCATTTTGGGGTCTGGATTAATCAGACTGTAGACCTTGAGGTCAATTTTTGGCTCCTCCTTGATAGACGAAACACCATGACTGTCCTCCCCATTGGCTGTAGTGACGTCCATCTCCTGACAGTGCACAGTGTTGAAGTGCTCTAGTAGTGACTGAGTGTCAACAGCTGTGAAGCTGCATTGACGGCATTTGTAGCAGTTGTGTACTCTCCTGGAAAGAAATGAGAAGCATATTAACTTGAGAGTCTCCCCTCAGCCTTCTCTCTCACAGTAGTTTTACCTACTAAGATGAATAAAATAAATTGAACTTAAGAGTATGATTCCCTCTAAATAAAGCAAGCAGATTTACTTTGGTGTCTTATACAATATTGGAAAAATACTGCAGTTTTTTTCCCCCTATGCCGCGCAATGGCCTCCTATCGTTCATTCACACTCTGCTGCATTATTCTAAACTTCATATAGTTTTCATTGGGGTTTTGTGGTTTTTCTTCTTCAGTTTGCTGCAATGTACTTTTCACTCTCTATCGAGGCAAAAATACCAAAGTAACATGTTTTTTCAGCCAATATCAAACAGAAGAGGATAGTTTGTATAAAAAAACACTTTGTTTAATATGGATCTATACTAGAAAGTTAAAATGTTTTTTAAAATTTCTTTGCTCTCCACCAATTTCACATACTTTTGGTTGACAAAGATAATTTTGAATGGCACTCTGGTTAAATTGTGGGTAAGAATACACCAAAGGACAGAAGGTTATATACAACAGACGGTACTTTTTCCCTGTGGACTTTTTAACACCACTTTATAAGATGCTACTCTAAAGAAAAAGTGAAATAGCTGGCTGTGTCATTATAAGCTGCACTTTCCTGTCAAATACAAAAATGCTTGGGTACAAACTGTGGAGCAGTGCGGAATAGCGCGCCTTCCTGTTTTTATTCTGAAAGCCTATATAGAGTACTGCATTACTAAAATATGTAAAGCATATGTTGCTACATAAGAACAACATGTTACCCATTTACTGTATCTATCATAGGCACAGAACACTGTTTATGAGCTCTATAATGCCATTATGAATAACTGTTTATAGCACAGGAGCAGTTAGAGCCCTCCATCAGGCTCTGGGCCCCACTGTACCCATGCAGAGTAAAATACTGCCCCTGCCTTTCAGCAGAATATATGTTACTCTAAGAAAGCTTCTCCCTACACACATTCACACCCCAGGCATTCCAAGTCACAACAGCATCTTTAGCCAAGTTAAAAAATGAGACTTTTGCTATCCACACAGGACAAAATTGTATGAAAAATCTGTTACTGCCCTGACAACTCCAGTTGTTAGAATTAATTCTTTTGAGGCCAAATCTTAGTCTCAGTGAAGTCGATGGCAAAACTCCCATTGACTTCAGTAAGAGCAAGATTTGGCTCTCAGTGCATCTATAGAATTGGAACGATACACAAAATGTCCCATTTAGAGTATGATAGTTTAGAAGGGACAGCTTGCCAAACCTATTAAACCCCCTTGTCTTCCTTCTTTCCTTTTGTTGGAAAAACAAACCATATGTTATTTACATTGTCTGATTTCCTTGCAGTTGTGTCAGCGCACAGACATGAGTACACATTCAGATTCAAGCTTTTTAGCCCTTGTGCAATATCAGTTTTCTTTTTGTCATTTTCCATATTTATATTCATTTTAAGGGACTAGATGGGCTCATTCAGCTATGCAAAAAATAGAGTCAGCTATTCTCCACATAGCCTTATGGCAACAAAATCTACTTATGGGAGAGCAAGCTGTGGGTTAAAATCCTGTTCTGGCTGTGTTCCTTTTTCTTCATTCTACAATTGTGTTTTATTAAAATCAGCTTTTCTCTCAATGCGACACTAATACATTCTTTCTTGCAACTTCATTCTTTTCTAAACTGAGCTTAATTCTCTTCTGAAAAAAAAAAAAAAAAGTGCTATCTGATCAAAATCATTTTATAAATACAAAAAAGCCAAGTTATAAAGAGGGTCAGTCCTGTAAAGGTGGGATACCATCAGGGAAGTCCAAGTTAGACAGGGGCTAGTTATATTAAAAGCCAAGTTAAACAAGACACCATTTGGGGCTAATGGCTCAACGGTGTACACTCCCCATGTGAAAGTTTATCAATCCTCTGGGAGGCTACTTAGCCCTAAGTGTCTCTTGTTTAACTTGGCTATTTCAATAGCTAACCCCCTTTCCTAACTTGGCTCTCATCTACACATATCACACCTCCAAACAGCTGATCTTTTTCTGCCTAACTTGTCTTCTCCTCCCCTCCCCCCTTCCACACTGGCTAAAAGTTTTTGATCAGGAGCACTATACACCACAGGAGTGGTACCACACTTCTGAGGTCACAAATAAACATTGAATATTAGAAGCAGTTATAACTACATGGATGAGGCCCAGCTAAAATCACCTTTATTACATTAAAGGTTTGTTCATTTAAATTATTTATAACTGATTCAAAGAGAGGCATACAAGCATTCCTACATTTTTCTGTGAGACTGTAGTAGGTAGGCACTGTGATGCGGAAGAGATGAGGACTAAATAGACTAATAGAATAGGCTTCCTTTTTTCAGGACATACACTGTTCTAGTATGCATTAAATCTCTGCCATCAACATTATGTCTTCATACACATGGGCTTGTCCTGTATATTATTCTATCTCTAAGCTCCAAAAAATAAGTCGAAGTTTTGAAAAGCCCAATACAATTCATAGTCTCAAATAATAAATTAATAGCTATCATCAGGTATTGGAGAGCTTTTGAAAGATGGAAACATTCTATCCCAGAACAAGGCATAAAAAAGAAAATGTTTTAATCTCTGACTGCTTTCATTCCACCCTGATAGCAATCAAGGAAACAAGCTGGCAATGTTTGATTTCTTTTTATATTAGAATTTAAACCTACCCCATGTTTGTAAAGGCCCAAGTTACACATATACTTGTGCAAAAAGCTCCTCAAAGCCCAGCAACAAAATTTTATAAATTCCAATTTGCAAAGTACACAATAAGCACTTCCGTGCATTACTTGAAAGTTATACCATCCGAAACCCTGAATTCATCAGTTGCAATGCATTGTATTGATACACAGCTCATCAAAGCAGAGACGTTTGAGGCCAATCTCAGTATGGAAGAAAGCCATGTAAATGAAGAAGGAAACAGCATTCTCCCTTTTTGTGATCTTGCTTATACAACACTCAAAAAAACTAACAGCAGATTCAAGCCATAAACTGGCATTATCTTCAATGTGGCATTGGGATGGCAATGCCATCCCATCCACTGATGTCATTTAGCATTACTATTTTCACTACAAAATAAATCAAAGACCTGATTATTCACAGACATTAAAAAGTTTATGGCCCAATTCCAAAATCTAACATCAAGAAATTCAGGCCAAACCTTTGCCGCACTGTTACATTCTGACCACTTCATAAAATCCTGTCATTACTTATTTGTACTAAAATGTACTTGAATTGGGTGCTATAAGACATAAGGGCTTTCCCATGCAAAGTCTTGAAGTTGGAGAGATTATATGGAGTTTTTTTGATGGATTTAATGTTCTTACTTGAGCTTTCTAACAGGCTGTGATACTCCTGACGCTAGCCAGTTGTTAATTAAATCTTGTTGATACAATTCTAACTAGTCTCAAGTATTACAAAACACCGTCTTCTATAAAACAAGTAATTTTTTAATTTTTTTTTTAAAATTACCTGAGGACATTCCTAGGCTCTAGGGCATAGAAAATATTCTGGATGAAGGTACAGCTGTCATATCATTTCCATGTTTTTGCATGTTTTGAATTTCATTATGAATATAATAATTACTAGTATTTCTCATGAAGTAATAGGCTCATAAGAAAGTTACTTTTGGGATGGATGTGGCACTCCGAGGCACATGAGGAGAGGAAAATAATCAGAAGGAAAGACAGTGAGCAAAACAAGAAAGCAAATTCAGCAGAGGGTCAGAAAGGGGAGGAGAACGGACAGAGCAGGGAGCAAGGCTGAGACGAAAGGAGACCAAAAGCCGTTGGCAAGAGCAAACAAATTCACAGCAGTGAATTAAGGTGTCAGGAGGATGGAAGAGGTCCTCGCAGCTGCAGCTATTGTTCAACGAGTGAAGGCTCCTGCTCTGCTGAGAAAAAGAGAGCTGATAGGCCTCAATTTACACTTTTGTCCTTGGCTGGCTTCTCTGGAGAGTGTCCCAAAGGCTCCATATTTCCATAATTTGCACCTCTTAAGATACTGCTCTGGCTTCTGCTGGCTGAGAGTGCAATGGTCAGCCCCCACACTCCTGTCCCCAACATGCAGCCCTGGCACTAGGGAGGTGTGAGCCCCAAGTACTCCTTTGCCTTTCACTCCTCTATCACATTTATCTTTAAGATGTAAGGAATTATTTAATTTGAAATTAACTCAAAATTAATTTCAAAAAAGAACCCCACATAACTGCTGTCATCTACATTTTCAAAATAATTTATTAGAAAAATGATTATATAACATTGCCAAAGATTCTATTTCATTTGAGTCTATTTTCTTTTTATATTTTCCAGTTGTTTAATGAATCACTACCGTACCTTCCTTTAAAAGTTTAGAGCCTTTCTCAGCGTAGCATTTTTAATTACTACTAGCGCTGATCAAATGCTTTCTGTCAAAGTTTTTTTTTTGACAAGGATTTACATGAAAAATTCTAATTTTTGCAAAAATAAGAAAATGCATTGTTTTCCCCCATCTTTTAGCAATTTGATTTTTTTTAAAAAAAGAAACAAAAAACCAAAACACTTCTGCAAGAACCCTCTTTCATTTAATAAAGTATAAGAATTAATTGTTTTCGAGCAAGCAGGAAAATAATCTCTAGACTGAGTGATCTGAGAAGCAAAATTTCCTCAAATACTCAGTATGATTTTAATCTAAATTACAAGTGTTGGCATGTTTTAGCTCATCAGAATACCAGAGTTTTGAGGAAAAGCAAAGCTTCACAATGAACATGAAGAGTACCTGATTCCTTAGAAGTGTAATGGAAAATGAGTAGTAGCAAAATTCTTAGAAAATGGAGGCCAATAAACATTCTGGGGTTTTATTTGAGTAAGCACATTTTAGTAAGGTTTAAATACAAGTAAACTTAAGTGCGATATGATTCATTAACATCATATTTAACTGAACAGTTCTTAGAAAATCATGTCAAGAAATACTGAATGAGCATCAAGTATACGCTTTTGTAGACAAAAAAATTGGAAAGGATCACTTTTGCAAATCCTAATACTGCTGCAAATATATGGCTGCAAAAGAACAATACTGGGACACAGGAACTTTTTTATCTAGCAGACATAGTGAAATTGTAGATGTAGAGCCAAAGGGAAACAAAAAGCTAAAATAAATTAAGCATGTTGTTCATGCATATGACTCAGAAACAAAAATAATCAAAAATGCAGTCAAAAAATACATGAACCAAAATACGTAAGTAGCATTTAAAGCCAGCTCTGATTCTCACAGAATATCAAGGGTAAACTTAAATATGTGAACAGTAGAACACTTCCTGCCACCACATTAATGCTTAGTATTATGTTTACTATTAGAATCCATACAGCTTCTTATTTTCAAAATGAACAGTATCTAGATGTATGTGCATGTCTAGCATTTTAAATATGTCAGAAATACACAATGTGTGGCGTAACAGCTTTAAGGAGATAAACTCTACATCAGCATGTTTCTGTGTCACATAACTTTCTGACAAGACTATTTTATAGATGTTCTATTGTTTTAAATCTGAACTATTCTGTATCTTTAGTTCATAAAACACAAAAGGGAAAAGAAAATACATATCCAATGCACAAAAAAGTTCTATTAAAGAAAAAAAAAAAAAAAGGAGGCCTGATAATAATAATAAAAATGGAAGCTATAATGCCCCAAAAATCTCTCTTTCCATTTGTTTTAGTCTGATAGAGTGAAAACTAGGTTATGCATAGAAAAGCAGTAAAATATGCTGGTGTTTGTCAAGACAGAGCACCTACAATAAACTGAACTAGCTTCTGTGATTTCAAAGAATATGCAGTGGGGGAAAACAGCAGCAGTACATATATAAAAGAAAGAAAATTCAAATTAAAAGGGAGGATGGCAGAAAAAAAGGGAAAGAAGCTGGCATTTATGGGGATGTTGTATTTCACTTAAATTACACAACATCCTCAGAACAGTCAATAATGCTGTAGACAGAACACTTAAAAATATACATTGTTTGAGGGTCTTGAACAGAATAGACTAATTTTAAACAAGTTGAGATTTGAACACTTAAGTGTATCTCTTGATTTTCCAAAGTGCAGTTCCCCGTGACAACTGCCAGAGCCGCAGGGTGCTGAGCCCTCTGAAGGAGAAGCGACTGCTACCCTGCCTCTGATTTAGCACTTGATTTTGAAAGTCATGGCTTCTCCTTTCTACGGGAAAAAGGAGTTTAACTAGGCATGCTTGTTAAAACTTAAATTACCAGCTGCAGCAAAATAAAAGTGCTTTTTTTCAGTCAAGGAGCCATTTCAATCTTCCAGTTATTTAACCACTAAAAAAAGATCGTGCCATGCCCCAGCGGCGGACAAAGTGCTGCCTATGGAGTTCTACAGCATGGCTCAAAGCTGCTATAATAATGCTTGGAACTTAGATACCACTTTTCATCTTCAAAGCAGTTTACAAACATTAACTAATTAATCCGCACAACATCCCTCAGGCCCACTTGGATCAAAAACGGGGCACTGCATGCTGGGACCTGAATCCTCCGTGGGCCCTAGCTCCAAATTAAAGATGAGCATTTTTTTTTTTTTTTTTTTAAATAGACTCCTGATACATTGCCAATGCAGCCCTCTGTTGGGCAACATTTGGATGCCCCCAGCTTTAATCTCTATTAAAGTATCATGCCCCAGTCTGCCTTTGTTAATTTTGGATGTCTTGGAATCTATTAAACGTGGCACAGTTTCTCGAGCTTTTAACAAAGCTTTAGCTTTGAAAATGCATCTTCTTTTGTCTTCATTCTAGCTGGCTTCCATGCAAAGATCTTTTAGATGAGATAGATACAGTTTTCCGTTGTTGTTGACGCATTAGCCTTAACTATTAACATATTCAGCATGGTTTTCTAATATTTAACATCGCTTTTGCAGCAGCACATAACTGTTGCTTTTTACAAAGCTTAAGAGCCAGCTCCTGGTCTGATGTAAACTGGACTGCCAGCTTACAACAGCCCAGGAACTGACCCAAGAAGTTTAGCAGGGAGTTGGCTGCCACTATGACATTGTGTCAGACTGAGTCAGGAGACTGGCTGCATCCACCTCCAAATAGGAACATTAGCATTTAAAATAAATAGAATGACACTGTAAACCAGCAACACAAAAATAAGCATCTGCAAAAGGATCTTGGGGGATGACATCAACAGACAAAAGAGTGTCTGCTCCCAGTATGAAACCAACACCAAAACAGCAGTGGTATGCTCTTAAACTAATTATTGTGTTGCTGGACTTGGGAATGGAAAATACTACAAAAAGGTAGTACATTGAAGCACTGTTATGAGCATGAAAGGATTCATAGTCTGTCTTGGAAAGTAAAGACATTTGTGTTCCCCTACTGAATGAAGATGCCAACTTTCTGGTAAAAAGCCTAAACTAAAATAGTACCTAAAAGATTCTGGGTGGAAAATAGTTGACCAAACCTCAAGAATGCTGGAACTTCAGCATCTGCACACAAATCCCAATCTCCCTCTTCTTTGCACAGGTTTAAACATATAATTAAATCCACCAACTTAGCTGGTGGTTTTCCAAAACAAAGTGGATGTTGGATTGGACTCTGGCTGTAAAGATTTATATCTATCCACATTCATATTTTGATTTCCAGTTTCCTCAAATGTTTGGGGAATGGTGACATTTAATTAAGGAACTAAGGGAGGGCTATTTGTTTGGGTTCCTATCATTAATCATTTGAAACTTCACTGTACCTGTAGTGTCGGGAAATCTCTTCTTCCACCTGGGTGGTAAAGTCACATTTGGTACATGAGTGTTCTTTGTTCTCCTTGAGCATCAGCGGCCCCTCTGCCCCTGGCAGGGTGTTTGTTTCTGGTTTGACATCAGACGCTTGGGCTTCATGTGCATTCTCATAGTGGAGCAGGAGAACATCCACGTCAGGAGTGGAGAATGAGCACTGATGGCACTGGTGTTTGACTCTAGAGCTTCCTGTCACCCCTGGAGACAGGTGCAAAAGCAAGAGAGCACAGTGGGAACAATTACTTTTTCTGCAAGCAAATGGATAAGTAATTTCTCCAAGGTGCTTTTCTGGGCTGCAGAGGCCTCGGGGACAGAACTGACAGTGCTTAATGGTACATTTATGAATGTTGTGTAGCTGCTGATAGTGACGGAGAAGTGGGCCCACCACTATTACATCAGGACCATGGCTCTTTGAGTACCTAAAGTCACAGAACTGACAGTTGTAGCTTGTCACCATGCTGTCCTCTGCTCCTTTGCTAGTCAAGTCTTTCTTTTTTGCCACACTTGCACCCTTTTCTGTCTTTGTCACTAACTCCCCATCTGCATTTTTGGCTAGGTCATTCTGGTTAATGACTGATCCCCTAGAAAGCTTATCATTCAGATCTGGGTGAAGGCTTCCTGCCTGACTTCCCCCATGCTGTTTGCTGTAATGTTCTAATAGTTTCAGAGAGCTGGATGATTCACAGCTGAAACTGCAAAATTTACACCAGTAGTAACTGGTTGTATCGGTACCATTTTGTCTAGAGGAATCTATTGGCTTGATGGGCACCGAATATCCAACTGGTGTATCATCTCCTGCTTTTACAGTGATCCTGTCTTGCCACTTCCCCAAGTCTCCAGAATCACATGGTCGAAGAGTAGGACTGGATTTATTGGAGTTTTTCTCTGAAGTTTTACCAGAATCAGAGGAGGGAAGGGTTGCTTTCATTTTGTTTGGGTGAGTCTGTAAGAAGTGTTGCTCTAGTTCAGTGGAGGAGTTGCCCATGTAGGTGAAATTGCAGAATTTGCAGCGGAAGTACTTGGTGTTGCCTTGGCAATCTGGAGTTTTCCGCCCAATTCCAATAAAAGTTCCACCTAAAGTAACCTGTGAATGAAGAACAAAGTAATTTTAACTCCACTGTAGATTTATTCAAATATCAAGGAAAGGAAGGCAAAAAAAGAAAAATAGATAGCAATTAATTCATAAGCTTCTTTCATTAACCTTCACCACTATTTTCATTTGTACCAATGTAGTAAGATATCATACATATATCCTCAGATATCTAGCATTTGTTGCTGAAGATTTTGAAAGGTTTCACATAGGTGAATATATATTCCATATGAATAATAAATACATTTATTTGGGGAAGCTGAGGCACACATACACAACACGATCCTAACTCAGCATCCTCTGATAGGACTATTCCTTCCTTTACGGGATCACTAAATCATGTCATTGACAGAAGATTCAATAATCAGTTCCTATATTCCTGAACCCTTTGACAGGAGTCTTTGCTGGGAGTCTATATCAGGTATGGAACAAAAGCACAGGCCCTCAGTCTTTTTCTTGCAGTACATTTACATATTTTGATCACATTCATACTTGATAGTCCAAGAGAATTGCTTTCTAAATGAGAGGAAACAAAAATTCAATTGAAAATAACAAATTCAGTTTCCTAGGTCAAAGAATGACTGATTCTTATAAAAACCATTCCTACAGGAGTATCCAGTGTCTGCAGGATGCCTTTTAACACAGCCAACAGTGGCTGATGTCTGAAACGAAAGGCAGTTTTCTCAAAGATTACTCACTGCAGACATTCTCCAAGGAAATCTTCTGTTCCTCTCATGCACAGAGCTCAATTTATTAAAACAAGGATGGAAAAGCTACAGTTGAAAAATGGCATGTGGCAAAGAAGCCTACCACACCCAAGTCCATGACATCACTAGTTAAAAAATAAAAAAAAAAAAAAAAAAAAAAAAANAAAAAAAAAAAAAAAAAAAAAAATGATAGGTCTACTTAACTGTTCTCGTGATCTCTGAGCAAAATGGTCTGCAGGAAGGAAACAAGGCTTATGTTATTAAACCCTGTGCTCTCATAGCAGGCCTGCCCTTCCCAGGAGTGCACCACACCTGCCCATGACATCAGGGGGAGATTTGCTGCTCCTGTACAACTGGTTCTGAGGCCAAAGAAAGAATCTCCTGACAAAAACGTCACCATTGCTCTACTTCTTTTCCTGAAGAGCAAAGAGTGTACAGCATCCAGAAGATAATTCCTCTTTACACCCGAAATCCGCAGACATCTACTCCTTTGCCATCATTCACCACACCACCACTTACACCACTATATCAATGACATGGATAGAATGTCCTTGTGCCACATTCTCAATTTTTACACCCAAGAGATGCCTTACAGGGAATATAAAGTTTCCACACAGGGTTTGAGTTCCATTCTCCCAGCCAGCAAGTGTATTAGTACATTTCTGCAGGATTCAGTTCTAATACATTAGGCAAATGGTGTAATTATTTTTCTTCTCTTCCTCAACAGCTGTGCCACAAAGAAAACATGTGATCGCTGCTCATTCAATATCACCATACAAAAAGACTCATACAAAAAGCATGAGATGTAAACATTTTTAAATGCATATAATATAAATGCCTTTTAGCCGCTTAGCTCAGAGAATGAGATGCTATCCTTTGTATCCCATCAGAACTGAACATGTATAGCGAGTCAACGAGTTGCTAAAACATGCTATAAAGAACTGCTGCTATTCAGCCTCCAAATATTTTTTTTTTTTTTAAGAAAGCACAATTCCTGTGTGCTCATTAAAATCTTTTCTTAAATAAATTGAAAATTGATTTCTGTTTGTTTAGGAAACGTATCTCATTAGGCAATCAATGGTGAGTTGGGCAGTCAAATAGCTAGAATTTAACTGTAATAACATTTTCACTTAAACTGGAACTCCCAAGTTCTAGTATCAAGTTATGAATTTGATTTTGAATAGGCTCTTTGAAAGAGGGATGTTTTAACAGACCTTCTGTATTGCAGAGATACCTCATTTTATTTATTTCACGGTGAGCAAAAACTGGAGACAAAGCCATGCTGAGCCTGATCCACTAACAAATGCAGGAATTGGGCCTGCTCCACAGTATCTGGCACTTCAGGTCCCCATCCACTGCATTATTTTGATGTTCCATGTTTCAATGGCATTGAAAGACAACTTAAAGAAAGCACTGATGGAATTATGGTAAACAGAAAATAACAGCAGCTCGCTGTGTGATTGCATAAGTCGCAAGGTGATCTGGTTTTGCTCATTTAATTAGATACTTATGTTTGTTCTATGCATGCACAGAAAACAGGCCAAAACGCTTTACCTTAAGTGGCTCCAGTGAGTAAATACATCCATTACTCTCAGATGTCCATTCACAGAGCCTACAGATAACAAACCTATTCTGGAGACAGTCTGTGTAGACACCAGTTAGAAACTGAGAGTGACAATAATCCCAGCTGCTGTTTATTGCCAATTACTTTTATTTCTGAACACTGGAAAAACATATTATTAGTACTAGCCTTTTATACAATGGACTGTAAACCACATCATTTCTGTGACTTGTGCTAATCCTGCTTAGTGGCCTACATAGCAAATTTGTGTCCCATGCTAATACATCCTCTCTGCATCACAAGAGGATAAAACAGAAGTATTTTCACACTATTTGTGTAAACCTCTTCCAATACAAGGAGGGGACACAATCTTTACAGCAGTGAAATGTAACTGATTGTCAATTTTTGGGTTAGCATATCCCTGACTACCCTGCTAAAATTCAAACCAATATGTGTTATTAGAACATGTAAGTGAAAGGTAACACAGGGTCATCTTAATGTTATTACACTCAAAAGCCATTTTTCACACATAACAAATCCTACTGAAAGCTTCCTTGGGGTTTATCAGGTAAAGAGAAATGAAGAAACTGCCTTCTGTGCAAAGAGGTTGGGAGATGCACCTGAAGTGACAGTATAAACTGAAGCTGTTTCAGCTTTCAGCCAGTCGAATTTGGAAGAAACCTACACATTTGCAGAACTGTTTGGATCCATGGATTCTGCTCAAGTCTTGGCTTGACCTTCATATTTTTCAATTACATATCATATCTCTATGTACAGGCACTAAACTCCTTCACTGGGTATGTAATTGTCCTTAACCTCCTGCTTACTCTGACCTGCCCTAGGAGAGGAAAAGGAAAGGAAAAAGAGGAGAAAGGGGAAAATATATATCTATATACCCTAGAAGTCAACATTCACATTTCTGTGTGGTATCAGAAGTGATAGCTTCTTGTATTTATTCTCCTATTTCATTTTGACCCCAGCAAAATCCAGTCCCCTGCTTTGCCCTCACAGATTTGTATTTTCTTAAGTAGACACTTCTCCCTAAAATAAAGAAGAAACTAAACAAAAGTAACACTAAAATTCTGCAATTCTATTACAGCAGTGGAGTCCAAAGTGCCAGCTAACATAATTAGTGGAAGTCACTAGTACAGGTACAGCTTGCACTGGAAATGTTAAGAGCACCTGTAAATCAACAGTGCTCTCAATAAGCACAGAAGAAAATTAATCTTCGTCATTCTGTTTTTTAAAGGGAACCTAACACACAAGGCATTTGTTTGGACTGCAGAAACCTGATTTTGTTCTTTATTTCACAGTCACTTGCTTGAGAGACATTGGGATTATCACTTACTCCTGCTGCACCTGAATTATTGTAATATAGTTGGCATTGCTATGCTGTATAAAGGAAGACAGCTAATAGAATGAGTTCTCCACTATTGTGCTTGAGATGCCTGCACTCATATTCTTCAAAATTTCTCTTCAAAGTCATGTCTTAGTCTGGGATTAAACAGAAATATATTTCAGAGTAAGACTCCCTGAAACTCAAAACTCTTAATCATTAAATTAATCCATTAATGAGGAAAATTATCAAAATCTGTAAGACCGGGAAAGAATTTACCACAAGGATTTACCACAACTAAGTGATCTGCTTATACACCATGCACATTTCCAAAAACAGCCAGAAAAAGGAGAAAAGGTAAGAGGATAATTGACAATGTTTCAAGACGTACTTTCTAAAGCATGCTGGCAAGTACTTCAACAAGGCTGTGCAATTGCACTATATGTTTCCAATAGATAATGCCTATACCACTTTCATTAGTCAGACCAAACCCAATGATTTCATGGAACAGGTAGACTTGGACTAGGAGAGGTTCTTTCTATACTTCTTAAAAAGTATCTGATATTTCATCAGTCCAAACGCTACCCTATTCTGTTCTCTGACCTCCTTTTCAAAGTTGAATCCTAAATTTTATTATGCTGAAGTACTTTACAAATACTGCTTACAGAAAAAAAAAAAAAAAAATTCCAGTTGCTGTAACTATACATTTCATGAAAAAAATTCTACCAGAAGAAACCAGTGGCTCATATCCACCTAAGTGATTCAACTGCAAGGCTGACATGCACAGCATGTAGCTTTATTTGACCCCTGGCTTCTTCTGCAACTACTCATTAGAAACTAGACCGATCATATGCATTGGAACATCAAATGTTAATAAATCTTTTTTTCATTACCTGGGTTATATCTCTGGCTAATCAGGAGGTGAAAGGCTCTAGATCCCTTACCAATCTCCTGAGCCATCCAGTCTGCCTTTGCCGATTACTCTTAATCTTCTAATCCTAAAATATTTTCTAATGCTCTTGTTTATTCATTTGCTTTGTGCAATATAGCATCCAGAACATTTTAACCATCCCACATTTATGAAGTTCTTCACGTCATGCAGGCCAGAACAGATTCCTGGCTTTCATGCGAGTTTGTGTAACACCACCCAGTTCTCTAACCTCCACTATGGAGAACTCACTCCATCTCACTTGCTCACTCTCTGCATGTAAAACTATGAGAAACTTCAGAGCATATTCTTAAAATTATTTACCATACTGTAATTAATTTATAGGTAGACAGAACTACGTTGCACAAGCGAGGCAAAGATCCAGGGCAAAGTCCTGGCTTTCTGGTCTGTTCACATTTACCAAAACAAGAAAGCAAACTGTTGGGTCACATTCATTCAAGATGAGCATATTCTTTTCAAGATTTATTCTGTTGCCATTGAGGCCAGTATAGTTTTTGACATTAGAATTTAGAAGGTATTTTTAAAACAAAGACTGTGTCAGAACAATAACAAGACTTAAATTAAGCTCAGGAGACCAGATGTGCAAAAAACAACAAAAGGAACACACAATCAAGACTTTCATTTGCTAGCTAATGCTAGTAGACTAATGTCTACACCTAAAAGAAGCACCATCCCTTCTATTTTCTCTATATATAGATAAAACTACCAGACAGTTCCTTGGCTACTGTAAACTCACACAACCTCACAAACTTCAAGGCAAACTTGCACTGATTTATACCAGAAGAAAAACTAGCAGCTCTCCTTTTTCCCCAGCAACTTTATTTTTGGAGCTCTCTCAATTTCTGTGGGCTAGCTTAGCAGTTTATGCCTTTAAATATATCCATGACTATTACTAGTTTCACCAGCTTTCTTCATTAACCTCTCTTAAAACACTACTGAATACCCCTGGCATATAGATGAAGAATATTAATGCATAAACAACTTTGCCTTGAAGGCTGTGAATATACATCATGTTGGTTGTTCCACAGAAACTGCCCATATGAATGCTCTCAGAGTAGACTACTTCTCACTGAAAGAAGGCTATTTAGAATAGTTCATTTCTGTCACAGAACAAGTGACTGTTTCCAGGTACTTACTATTTAGCTGCTGACATGCTGTAAATCACTGCATGTCATTCTGAATAGTAAACTTGCTAATATCTCCACAGAAATGCTACAAAGAACTTCTACCACATATAACAATATAAATCATTATTTATGAGCTCTAGTCAATATAGAATTTAGACGCCTATAAGACCACAGGTGCCTTTTCACATTTTTGTTAATACATATGTATGCAGATACATATATCTATGCAGATATATGAGAAGAAGCAGCATATATATGCATAAACACACAAGCACATGCATATGAATGTATATATGCGTTTCACCACCACAAATTTCTCCACCTGCCCCCATTTCTTTTTCATAGCTGTGGTTTAAAAGAGATGACTGACTCCTGTGTTCATCAGGTATGACTCTCTAGTCTCCAAGCCTGATCATGACCCAGAAATAAGACTCAAAATAAACAGGTATGCACACATGCAGGTGCAACACCCAAGAGGGCTTGACAGCCTTCAGTTTAAGCAGGGAAGTCCCCAGGGAGGGTCCACAATGCAGCTGACAGATGAGATGGGCCTTCTGGGACATCACACCTTCATGTAAATTCTGTTATAGCACACCCTTCAAGATCCAGCACATCACAATCTAGTTCAAGAGATCAGGATACATCATATGCAGCAATATTTGGTCAGTCTACTTAGAGCTGGTTCCTGTTTTACAGACAGTTGAGCTAAAGTCGGTAAGACCAACAATATTAAATTTGGATTCATTTGTCTAAGCACAGGAGGAAAATTAAATTCATTCACAAACATGTTTTCATTTGCTCCTGTCAACTAGCTAGATACCCATGTCACTTTGTAGGAAGCCCACTTGATGAAAAAGTTGAACTTTAAGAAGGTTTCATCTGTTACTAATACAAAAGTAAATGCTGTGCTTGTTTTTGTCTCCGGTCTAGATTCTCACCATATCTGTAAGAGTCCCTTTGCCAAAACCATCAAAAACACAGAGGAAAACCTTTAACATAAGAAGCAATGTACATCTGTACCCCTGCAGACCCCTTAGAGGTTTTTTTTACTTCTACCTTTACAGCTTCATATTTGATCAACTGCTAATGTGAGTGAAGGATAAAAAGCAGAAGCTATTACTAAAACATCGGTTCTTACTCAGCCGAATCCTAGTTAGACCAGATTTTATACCAGTTACAAACTCCTAACACGAGAACAGAAAAGCTGCCAGATTCGATACATTGAAATCCAGAAAGCCAAAAAACATATATGCATAACTTTGTGTAGGCACATGCAGCTCACCACTGGTTTTTAAATGAGACAAAAGGAAGAGCTTTGCACACCCTGCGTGGGGGGGCACTTTTGCCACTTTCTAGGGCACTTGAACAGCCTGGTATCTGGACATCCAGAAGTGCTCTCGATTGCTGTGAAAATCCTGGAAAAACTGTTACCCATATTCATATGAGAAAGAATTAGGCTGAATGGTATAGGACAACTCATCATATTGGATGTTGAGAACCATAAAAGAAAAAATGTATCACCAATCTCTCTCAAGTCTGTGGGATAGTTAGATAATATGCTTTCTTATTTTTCTTTTTTCTTCCCCCCCCCCCCTAGTCTCACTGAAATACAACCAAGAAACATTTGGATGGCTTTTTAAAAACCTGTCTTCTTATCTGATATGGCAGTGCAGTATCTAAAACCATGAAGTAACCAAAATGAGAGGGCTGGACTAAAAAAAAAAATTAAACAACTTTGTTATTACTTTCAGACAGGAGTTTGAATCTCTTTAAGGGCTGAACATAAGAGGAGGTAGGTCTGTGACAATAAGCTCCAGAACCAGGGCCATGCTGAGAAGGAAGCTTCTCAAAGGTAGCACGCACAATGTGAAGCTGCCTGGAGTCAACCAAAAGAACTGCTGAGCACTGCAGTATGTCTTTATTCATGGCTGCATGAATACTCTTCTCCCTTGGGACATGCCATCTGAAACCCTCACCTGAATGCAGACATTTCTGTCCTTTCTTTGAGGGATACTGTTTTCTTTTAAAACATATCAGGAAATGGGGTCATGCTCCCTTTTATACAATAGCCTAATGGCTTGAACACTTGTTCAGGAAACAGGAAAAGTAAGCTCTTTTCCTCACTCTGTCAGAGAGGATCCAAGCCTGCTTCTTCTCCCTCGCTGGGCACCTTAACTATAAGCTGATATGTGGAAGACCGATCCTTCCAGCCTTTCTGTTGAAGCTGTCCCACTCACTACTCATAAAAAATTTTGGAAATGGAAAAAGGACTCATGTCTACCTACAAGAAATTTGGCTGTCTCCAGACTCTTCCATATATATTGAAGAGTCATTAGATCAAACACAGGAGACTTAATCATACAACAGCAAAGCAATGGCTTTCAGCATGATAGCTGTTAACTTAAGTCACTCAAATTTTGCTTCTAAGTGAAGTCTTTAGATCCAGTCTGATATTTACTGTGTTAAGCATGTCCATAAAGCCATACAGGGGCATCAACAAAAGCTGATCCATTGAACTCACTTCAAATATTATTCTGATAAAAGCAATAAAGTTGATTAACACATTCTCGGGGAATTCAGAGATGTGCTGGCAAATGTTTTCTGAAATATGTACTGGCGAGATAGATAATCTCCCAGAAAAAGCTCAGTGATTTTACCCCATCCTATGGAATTTATTATAACTCAATGAACCAAAAACCTCTGAGGAAGAAAATGGGAACAAAGAGCACAGGAGACTTTCTAAACATAATAACATTTTCAAAGAAGATGAAGGAATCTTGCTGGATTAAATATGCAAATCAAGTAAAAATCTACACAGTGGTAAGGCCAGAAAGCTTGGATTATTTACATAGTTCCCAGCCAAATCCTCTTTATGTGCTACACAGTCCCAACACGTGCATATCTGGATGTGAAGCCGAATGTATACTGATTAGATGTCTGCATTACCAAAAAAAAAAAAAACAAAACACCAAAAAACAAACATGATGAAACTGGGTTTAGGGTTAGGAAGGGTGGTTTTTTTGGTTTTGTGGAGGAGGAGTACGTTTTCTAGAACACACTTCACTTCTGTGGTATAAATCCAAAAATGCATTTTATTTCTCTCTTCCAAGCCCTTAACAAAGGGACTACATCCCTGCCTACCTGCAGATAGGTGATACTGTCTTTTTCTCCACTCAAGACGTTTTTCCATCGCTTCATGTTTGCTTCTGTTATGAATGCAAACTATGGGGCTCAATAGTATCCCTTATTACTACAAATCCTTGTGTACCATGGTCTCTGACCAAAAACTGTGAGTCATATCAAAGTCATCTTCCTCCTCTGGCTTCTGTGCCCAGCTCCCCACTATGAGACCATAAATCCATCAATAACTTCCACCCCAGCTACAACAGAACAGTTTGTTAAGTACAAAGGGATCAATAAATCAGACCTTAAGCCCAGTCCACTACTGTTTCAAGTTAATTACAAGGGGATAATTTTCCTTTATCCCAGTACCTATACAAAATAATATTGTTTAAATGAACCAATTTTTCAGGTTCAGCTCCCTGTCCGTGTTACACAGCCCTCTGACTGAACCAATTTTAACCAGAGCTCAAACCAATATGATCCCTCGGTACAGCAGGAGACACCAGACATTGACATGCCTGAGAAAAGTCTCCTCCAAAATGGACATAGTAGCAGTATAAACATGTGTGGGTGAAAAGGCGATTTTCAAATGTTCTCTCACTGTGTTCAGGAATCTCACAGAACTGCTCTGTATTGGGAGTGGGGGAGGAGAAAGCATAAAAATATTAATCAGTTACTTATCTTCTGACATGTTCTGGATCAACATCTGGTGCATGTGCAAGTGACGACGTACGGCATTTGCCACAAAAGATTATTTAACCTTCTCTTCCCAAATTGGGCAGGGAAAATTAGCACTCCTCAAAATTATGTTTCCAGATCCAACTTTTTTTTTTTCTTTTAAATAAATTGCCAACATTGTATAGGCTGTCTGTTTTATTTTGGAAAATGTTTTTCGTCTGAGAAAAGACTGATCTTAAGTAGATTATCTATGGGCTGTTTCCTACAGCTTTTTGTCTCCCCTGCAGTATCTTACTGCCAGGGTTTAGCAGACAAGTATAGTCTAGGTTCAGCTGTTTTATTTCTACTTCTATCAGTTCAAACTGAGATAGCTCACACATCTGTTTTATTTCTGAAAGCACTGCGTAGGAAAAGTGTCCAGCTCATTCTAATCAAGCATAAACTTTCCTATAAATAACTAAGGACCTAACGAAACAATTGTTTGGAGGAAATGAAAGTGTGTTTAGAAACTCAAATTCCTCTATACTGTATGCCTGAGCTGTTCCAGTTTGAATGTCTTCCTGACAGCATGGATCAGTTGCTCTAAGATGCTGTCCCTGGAGTCAGCAAACTGAAACTATAGCAGGAAATCCAGGTATTAACATCATACTATGTGCTAATTATAAGCCATCATTTCAGATTCTGACATTATTCACTTCTAACCTCTTTTAACTAAATCACGTATTTGCTTTCTAATCACAGTTTGACAGGAGAGAGTGTCTGACACGAGACAGTGAAGTGATCTTTTAATAAGACAGCAGTTCAAAGATTGCAGCTTTTATACATAGTAACGACCTGAATTTGTTTTCCTGCTCCACAAAGAAGTAAGTTGTAGAGATTCTGAAAAAAGAGGAAAAGTTTAAATCACTTAAAAACATCAAGTTCCTGACTTGTGTTCCGGTTTTGGCTTCTTACTTGAAGTTAGATGTTAGCCATCTTAACCTGTCTTGCAAAATTTCTTCCCCAGTTAAAAGTCTCTGCAAGCATTAAATATTTTTTACCTTTTTATTTTAACATATCCTGGGGTTTTGTCTGGTGATTATGATCAGGTTGGACATTATGTATGCAAACATATACTTCAAACTGGAAGGACATTTGAGCTTGTTTGGTGTGCAAACTTTGTTACTTGGGAATTTTTTTTTTTTCCTAAAATCTGAATTTTTGTATCACAGAAACTGCATCTCTCAGGTCACTCATGAGAGGATTTTTTTAAAGCAGCATCATTATTTGTTTTTTAAACTAATTATACATTATCTGAAAAGAGACTAACAGTGACTCCATGAAAGAGCTTTTCAGTCGACTCTTTCATTGTAAAAATAAGAGGGTTTTGTTTTTTTTTTTAAACAGCAGTATCTGCACTTTTTTCTCTGTCCCAAATAGATGAGAAAATGACTGAGGCAATAGTCCTTTCCTTGCAGTCTCGCTAAAGTGAAGGACAGCATGGATTATTGCTACTTTTTGAAATGTTTTAAATACCCATTGTGTATTCTGGCTTTCTGGCACCAGACAACTTTAGAGCTGCCAAGATTTGCCATTTATTTTATCTTAATAAAGAATCAATAAGCCAAATCTTGACTCCCGGCAGCTGATAATTTAGGATTACGTTTTTAATTTCCAGCTGCTGCCTTTTGTCTATCTGGTTGTTATTTTTCATTACTATTTGCTCTTTTCTTTCCGTGACAGCAAATCCTTCAGATATGATTACCAATTCAGCAATTTGCCTGTTTGCTGAGTAAGATTTTTTGCTATTGATTAGCACAATGACTAAATCGTACACAGAAATATCACTGGTCAAAAAGCCAAGTACTCTACTGTACAAGGTGCTCAGCAGACTTGTAGAAAGTCTTGATAAAATAGACCAAAAGGGTTCTGAAGGCTTAAGCGGGTTACGTGAAATACGCTAATCATGTAGGTAGGAGAGGCTTTGCAAAGAACTGACTTTGCAGTTGACAAGGCAGTTAGCAGAAGCAGGAAGGCTGGGAAAATACAAACCTGCACATCGTAAGTCCCATTTAATAAGACAGGCCTCTGGGAATTGATGTCCTGCAGCACTCCTGAAAGCACAGTGCGGTTGACTTTCTGGAAGTCTTTGGAGTGGCTGAATTGCACCATGTTGTGGAGAGCCAAAATTTTAGTGTCAAGCTCAGCATCCTGCCTGGTGCGGTTGTGCAGGCCTAGGTGGTACTTGCGGAAGTGTTTGATGAGATCTGTGGGGTCGTTCCCATAGTAACCATATCCACAGATGTTGCATTTGAAGTCCTGAAGCTCTGGAGACAGAGGCGCCGTATCTGGGTTATCATTAACCAACAAATCTGCTTTAGATTTGTTCAGCCTTAAACCCCCATCTGAAGGCACTTGTGGGTTTTTTGAGGCCATGGGGACTGGGCTTGAGCCTTGGCCATCAGTTTGACCACTTTGCACTTGCACTGTTTCATCTGAAGCTTTTGGCGACATCTGATGCTCCTCATTTGTCTCTGCTGCATCTCCCGATGGGGTACAGACCACATCTTGGGTGTCATCTGCATCTGATTTTTGAGGAGACTTCAAGGGCTCACAGATTCCCCCAACAGCTGGAGATGAGAAAGCCAGCATATTTCTGTCTGTCACCTCATCATGAGGGAAGGATGGAACATTTCCTCCCTTATTGTGGCTTTCATAATTGAAGCCAGCCTTTTCACTCAGCACTGAGCTTTTCAAGTCCTTTTTAATGCTGGAAGATGGCTCTTGGACATGCGTGCAAAGTTCCTCCTTGTTATTTAACTCTGCCGCGTCACCCTGGTCAGTGTTTTCTTGCATCTGCTCTGCGGAAAATTCTTTTTTCCTTCCAGACTCTTCACTTTCAGTACCTGTAGACTCAAGGGTCTGTACCTCACCTTCACTAGCAACGTTTCTTAGAGGGGGATTCTTTTTCCGGACCATATCTACCACAGAAAAAGGGAAAAAAAAAAA
>VWZK01016887.1:165053-187235 GCA_013396935.1 Baryphthengus martii | reverse complement strand
AAAAAGGGGGGGGGGGGGAGAAAAAAAAACCCTATAGAATTATTCAAGTTATGTAACAGATTATAAACCTGGCACTTTTTAAAGCATTTTGAACTATACAAATACATGAACTTTTCAGAAAATTTTTGTTAAGCGTGTTTGTAGACTATTCAGAAAACTGGATTTTTACATTCAAAAAAACAATCACACTGAAACTGAACTTAACTAAAAAGAGAACTTTAAAGCCTACAAAACCACTGCCATCAGAGTGAGGGAATTACAGGTTTCATTAACTTTTCAGAAGATAATGGTCTGGGAGAAATAATTTTAAATGAATGTTTGTTTTAAAATATTTTTTTGTTTAAACTAAGGGGGAAAATAAACTTTTGCAGTCTAATGTTCATACACTGTACAACTACTTATAATGTAGCTTTGCAAAAATATACCTAAAAGACATAATCAGGAGAATGTAAACAAGTTATTAGGAAGTAAACAGATTTTGGAGAGTAAATAACTTGAAGTTTCAGAGAAAGTATTTTTCCTAAGCAGGTATCAGCTTCCCTATAGCAAAAGCTCCCCCTCCTACCGCCCATAAACTTCAAACAGGATTACATGGATATTCTAGAGTCTGGCCTCACAGTCCATTATTCATGTAATTAGTTCTATTTGCCAAACAGAGAGAAACTAACTTTATTAGGAAACTCATTCTCATTAAAATTTTACAGACCTGGATCCAGACATTTGACATTGCTGTGTGGCTGAGTCGGGATCTACCCCGAAAGCACCTGGAATCCACATGAATCTAAACAGCTGAACCCTCCTCTGCTCAGTCCTCCCTGCAGACATAGCCACTGTTGCTAACTCTACAAGTTTGCTTGCAGGATTCATTTAAGAAAGCTGAGACAGGACAGCAGGAAGGATCAGAAAGAAAGGAGGAGTCTGCCACCTGTGAGTTCGCTGTTGGCTGAACAGGCGAGATTATGGAAGAACAAGTAATCAGACTATGCAGGTACTATGCCAAATTCCTTATCCGCTACAAATCTTCACCCTCCCCAGCCTACTTAGAGAAAATACATATATGAAACTTCCCTGCACTCTCCACTGTGTGGTTCTGGATTTGATATTCGTCACCAGGTTTGATCCATTTGTGTTCGCATGCTAGCTATGGGCAAAAGACAGATGTGCTACAACGTTTTCTATGCTCTTATCTCTGCCACCCCTCTATACAATGATGGATGTTTCGCTTTGCCAAATTGTGTGTGGTCCAGTGGCAGCAGCCTGCAGTACCACACATGAGATGTGAGCTGCAGATTCAAGGATGAGCCCCCATTCCCAGGCCAGCCACGGCTGGGCGCCTATGGAGGCACTGGAGATATATTGCTCTGCGAAGGGAGGGCCACCTGGTGATTCCGGGAGCAGCACTGATGTGCTCCAAATGGTGGTGTATCCAGACCTTTAAAAGCCATGGATGACCTTCTCGAAACAGTACTTTGACAAGTACAGCTGGGGACAGAGGTTAAAAATAAAAGAACAGGCGTCTGTACATCCTCTTATTTACATCTGCTCCACATGAAAGGGCACTGTACGCTATGTTGATAAAAACAGACAACTTCTTAGGGGAAGTGTTCAACTTGTGTCTTGGGCTGCCTCTGTTGTCTTTGTGGTTGAGCTGATCCACAGGCAGCATGGGCTACAGCGAGATAGCTTTCACACATAATGCCAGCTTGTGTTGCAGAAATTTTGACACTCAGTGTGGTCTTAATAGGTTTCTTAAATGCCTACTGTGATTCCTTACTGTAGAAGACACACATGCTTGGGAACCGAGTGTCTTCTTTATAATGTCAACCACACCTACCAGAATATGTACTGAATGTTACTGCTTTTTTTTTTTTTTTTCCTCCCCATAATAACTTCTGAATCATGAAGTCACTCAGAACTGAGAGAAACGAAAGGTTTCCTGTTGTGGTAAGAGAACTATTACAATAGAGACTTGGCCCCAACATGCACATGTACGTAATTCAAGGTATAAAGATAGTTCTCAGCTTTTTAGCGTTACTGCTTCTCTGTGGGACTTCATGAATGCTCTTGGTTAACACACTAAAAATATTTGTGAGCATCTCTGGTAGATGTTCAGCTAAGTCTGTATTTTTCTCCTAGTTACACATCCCAAACCATTTTTTAAATAACTTCTGTTTAGATGCAATTCATGACAGAGGACGGAGAAAGGAGTCCTGACTGCACAGTGAAGAAAAGTCAGAAATCAAGAAAGTAAACATCGTGACTGCTACCTCAGTCAAAATTAAACTAGACTAAATGCAGTGTTTTAAAATGTTTTTGTTACAGATATTTTTGGCAGATAAGGAAAGTTTAGAAATTTGCTATCTTCACAGCAACTGACAGAAGAGAGTCAGAGAAAAGAATAGAAAAAAAAGTCCCTATAAAGAAAAGGAAAGAAAAATCTGGACTGTATACAGGCCAACTAGACAGTACTCCAGATCTAGATACTTTGGTTCAAATTATCTTGACATATCTGTGAGTCTCTGTGTTAATGGAGCAGGGGGGAAAAAAACCCCTTATCTGCCTAATGGAGCTTTTTCATGCTGTATTCTACACTTGGAGCAAGAAAGGAAGTAAGATAACATTGACTTAAATATAAAAACTTTCTTAAGTCAAATTGAGAAGTATTTTCCCCTCTTTTTTTCTTTTAGCTTTTGAAAAAAACATCTGTCATTTATTTTCTTGATATCCACTCATGGGGACGGTAAGAAAAGATACAGGGGCTTTTTTTTGTTGCTGAAATTCCATCACTATCATTTTTCAGATACGTATTATGTAAATAAAACTACATTTGCAATACTCCTAAATCGAAGAAACCATCCTCTAGCAAGTCATAAGTTAGATACAGAAAGAATATAGCCACTCTGAAATTATTATCTCTAAGACAAATAACAGATTGCACAATGTTTTATTGTGTGCCAAGAACGTTTTCAGTTAACAATTTCACTTGAAAAAATGGATCACATACTTGTAAAATCATACCCAGCATTGACTTCATAAGGCATGTGGCTTTAGAGTGCTTTTTACAATTATTAATTCTATTAGTCAACTAGCAGGCGGGCTAATGCAATTGTCTTAGAAGATGCACGGAAGACACAGAAGACATTTCGAGAGCTGATCTGTATATCTGCAAAACAAAAAAAAAAAAAAAGGTTTTCCTTCCTAAATTATGCATTCAAAATACATTTTTCACTTAAAGACATTATTATGTCTATTGTACATTCACACATACCTATTGGTGGGCACTGTACAAATAATGACTGCTGTTCTCTACTTCCATCAAGCACCAGAAATCCCATAGCTGCCTTCTCAGACAGACATGCTCTTGCGCGCGCAGACACACACACAGACAAAAATTACCTCAGAGGTGATGTTCACCAAAAAACAAGTTCAGAACAAGTTTAAAGTAAGTGCTGAAAATGAGCTAGATAAATGCTGTGGACAATTAAAGTGCCTTAAAAATTCATATATATTAACGGGTATTGTGCACAATAACGGGATTGGCCTAATGAGATAGATAATGGAACACAAGTAACTCGCTTATATCTAGGTTCTGTTACCAGCAATTGGAAGTTATCATCTGCTCGATGCCTCCTCTCCCACTTGAAACAAATGGAGTGGTGTTACTTTCATTATTACTGGGTGACTTACCACATTTCCAAAATGCCATTGCAACAATAAGCATGTTTGTTAGTTGTTAGTAAAGAGGCCGACTGCTGAACAGCCATTTGGAAGGAACTACCTTTTCATCACTGGAAATGGTGATATTCCCAAATTAAAAGAATTACTAAGCGTGGTGTGAATGAAAAGACTTCTCAATGTGAGGGAACCCTGGATAAGGCCCAGATTGCAGAACTTGTCTTTGGGCTCCGTAATCCAGGGTTTATTATCTTATTTTCATCACACCGAAATTACCTTTAAAGCATGTGAGTTTTCTTTTTTACCTGATATGATCACTCTCACCTATTTTAAAATGGAAATAATAGCGATACATAGTTTCCCTCAAAATCAGTCAAGGCTACTCTCCAGGATTCAGGCATCTGCAACATACATACTTTTCTGCCCAACAATCACTCACATCAGTTTATCCCTGGAAGCAAGAAGTGGAAACTTCTCCTAAAATCAGTTTGCAATTCAGGATAATGAATTACTGTAGTAACTCCAGTACTTCTTTTAAAAAAGAAAAAGAAGAAGCAAATTCTGATAATCAATAGTTTCTTGCTTGGTGAAGATAATGGCTAATTACCTACTGATCATCAGCTCCTGCAATGGGTCATTGTTGTTGCTCATTACTTTTATTGAACATAATGACTTGTCATCAAAGCCTATTGCATCAGTGTGGTTGTTGCTTTGTGCTTGTGCTGCAGGTTTAGTTCAGATCTTAGTCACATGCCCCCTTTAACAGCATAATACATTCAGAAAGATGTTTGAATCTTGTGAGATCCCACTGACTAATCTTTGTACAACTAGATGCACAAGAAGACGAAGAGCAAACTGAGTCAAGGGTCTATGAAAACTGTGATATTATCAGTCAATATGCTGCAGCAACAAAAATTTATATGAAAATATGCATTTATACTCAACAGGCTCAAGTAGGTACTCTTTGTTAAGGGGTAGTAAAGTTAATACTTTTACACTCATATATATTACACACCCACAGACATACAATGCACATATGGCGCTCACACATCAATCATTTTGCCAGAATAATGCAGAAAAAAATCATTAACTCTCAATGTCTCAGCTTAATATATGTCTAATACTTACCTATCTCACAGGAGTGTTGTGAGGCTTAATTAATTAGTGACTGTAAAGCACTTTGTGATCCTCTAATGAAAGGTGCTACATAGCACAAAGTATTATTAAAATCATTAGGACCACAAAAAAGCCCTGTGGAATTCCAGCCTACACTGTCTGTTGGGGTTGGGAGTGATCTTATTATTAAAAGGAGACCGTCAGACTAATTTTCATAATTTTTTCAAGATCTTTTTTTCCCCCTTTGCTGTTGTGATAGCACGTTAGTAGCTAGAAATTTAATCTTATCATCTTAATAACATACACTCCTGTAGTTTGTTACTGCAGGGCTAGAGAAGAGAACAGGGCTTTTGGCACTCATCTGGCTTTCCCTTTTAAGAAGAAAAAAATAAATTGAGAGACATATTTTGACACCTTCCCACACTCCATCCCACCAGGACAGCCCATCATGTGAGATCGCAGGATACTTGCTATAGCCGCATGGGAAAATATTGCTGTGGTTTTAATTTCTCTCTCCTTTTTTTTTCTTTCACAGTATAAAAAAAAAAACAAGACACAAAACAAAACCCAGCTTATTACACATAAACAGGCTACAAAGACTGTCTGCTGTGCTTTATATAAAAAGCCCTTAAGTGTTCAAAGTGTCGGCTTCTATCAAGCACATAAAGTCCTAACCGATCTGGAGCCTTCTCCCCGCTCTCCATGTAACCATCGAGCAGCTGTATGGCACACGAGCTCCAAAGCCAGAAAGCTCCTGTCTCGAGAGAGCAACTTTCTGGGAAACTGCCTCTGCGGCCGGCTCCATCCCCAGGGAGCCACCCCACACCCAGCCCTCTGCCACAGCTCGTCCCGCCAGGCTGGCCCAGACCTGTGTCAAGCACAACAAGAAAGTTAACAAGCTAATCAGGACAGCCCACAGTTCAAAGGCCTGTATGTTTTCTAATTTAAAGCATTTTAAAAAATAAAATTAATAATGATCTGCAAATACACTGGAAACTCAAGGTGCAATTGCTGCCTTCACTGAAAATTAGATTACATTTGATGCAAATTACCCCCAGATTCAGACACGGTGGTACAGGACTGGCTAAAGTTCCCATCTTTCCACCTTCCCTCACAGATACTTTACCACTGAAATAACAGAAAAAAGATCATCTCCAGCTGGGACGCAGAGCTAGAGGTAGTCACACACGATGCTTCTCTTTCAGCTTTACTTCGAGTTCTCAGAGCAAGCCTGCCTGAGAACAACCAGTACATCATCCTAACCTTTCTCTGCTGAAAAGGGAAGGGAAGAATAACACGTTCTGTGTAAGGAACTCAAGAATCAGGCCCTAAACTATGGGAGGACAAAATAAGCTTAATGACAATAACTCCCTCTTCAAACAAGACCACCTCTTCCCCCTTTGCCACCAGTATCTCCAAATACACCGTATAAGACAGGGGACATCGCAGCTCTATGCTAGTGAAAAACTAACTCCAAATGACTTTTTAAGCTATATGTGTGTTTGTACAAGCCCTAAAACTGGATGGCCACTCCTTCTTGCCAGAGATTGCTTGGAGAAGAACGTGTCTCCTCATATCAGTAAAATTTGGGAGGATCAGACATTGTATTTGGTCAAAATGTATCTGCTTGATAATCTACCCTCTGCATGCTCCACTGAAATTATGATACCTTCACCAACCTAGAAAATGCAAGGAGAAAATCATGCCTTCTATGTCATACTAGTAGGGCAGTATTATAGCAAAACATCATTCGTTTTCACCTCGTCTCTCCTTCTTCTGCATTTTCAGACTCTTTAGTTCGGTCCCTGATCACAAATTTGCCAAGAGCTTTTCGCAAATTTTTTTCCACAAAGTTTACAACAAAGAGACGAGTGAAAAAAAGCTGCGGTGTGTTCAAGCTTGCTCCTTCCCACTTATGTCTACTTTCCCAGCATTGATTGTTCTCAAATCTCGGAAGGTGCACTTTTGGACATCTTAAATCCTGTTCAGCTACAAAGTCTCATCACCTTCAAACAACTCTTGTCAAATAAATCTCTTATTAATTCGCATCAAATTAATTCAAAACGACCTTTTGTATTACCATATGCTTCAGAGCACAGCACGTATTAGTAGTCATCTAGCCACTGGAATAAATCTAACCTTTTCTATGGGTATAAAAAACCCCTACTTGGGCATTTCAGAGAGTTTAAGAGTGGCATTTCAAAATAGATTGTTTGAGCCTACTTCCAGGCACTTAATTTCATTTTGAGCTCACTACTGGGGTAATCATGCAGACACTTTCAAGAGAAACTGAAGTATAAAGGTGATTTGCCTAAAGAGGCAACACAGGGTAGAATATTACAGTATCTTGCAACCAAACAAAGAATTCTAAAAGTGCTTTTCATTTAAGCTTGCTGCCCTGTATTTTTTACTAGTCTGCTGCAGAGAGCTTGATCCTATCAGACCTCCACTGCCATCCATCCAGAATGAGGGAGCCCAAGAAGGCAAAGATTCGCTTTACTCTGGCTTCCAATCAAGCATCTAAAAATACTCTGTAAACATGACAACCTGTTAAACCTCAATGAAGCTTGTGAAACAGGAAAATTAATAACTCTACCATTTTATGGATAAATAAAATTATGCATGGAGAGATGCAAAAATCAAGGTGTTCAAGGTTAGTGTTCAAGGTGACGCGCAGGTAGAGAGAGCCCTGAGCTGGTGACTGAACCTGGTTTCTCTTGATGTCCGGGCCCATATTCCTCTCCTGTACGTATTTCAGAAGACTGTCAACCTAGCACTTGGCAAAAGATCAAGATCCTGTAATTTAATAACGTACAGAAAGAACCCCTCATGCAAAAGTCTAAATGCTCCAATTTATCATGACAGTCATGGGATACGCTGACATTTTATTTGTATGTAAATTAGTCTCCAAAACAGCATTAAAAAGTCCACACTTTCAGAGAATACTGTGCCTTTGCTTCTCTGTTCTGCATTTATCTAACCTCAGCTTTGTATATTAAAAGTAGTTTAATTTTTATGTATTGACGCTGTTTTGCATGGTCCCCAATCTGTTGTTACTGCACCACAGAGAGAATTCAGCCTGATTTGCTTACTGCAATAAAATAGCTGACTTCTGCCAGGACTGACACCTCCTATGAGAGCCCTGCCATCCTCACTGAATCTTCTGCTTATTCTATTAATTTGTTGTTCTTACACTTTATAGGATTGTAGAACATTCCCTATTAGATGAGACCAGAGGTCCATTTAGTCTGGTGTTCTGACTTGGAGAGCAGCCAATACGAGATGCTTCAAAGAAGGTTCAACTGCCTTTGGACAGATACAGAATCACCTACCACTGTGAAAAATAAATCGTCCCTAATCCTCAGCACTTAGTCCCTTACTTTCTGAAGAGTAAGAGCCTTTATAGCCCTTAATTATCTCTCACATTCTACACTTCGTTGTTAAATAAGCCTGTATATCCCCATTTCCAAGATCTGTCCAAACATTACTACAATCCTGGAACCAGTGATATCTTGTAACTCATTTTACAATCTAATTATGAACTAGAAAAGAGCAAACATTTTAAGCATTTTGAATTTGTTTCTTGGTAATGGAGTAGTTTTCCCTCAATCTTGTACTATTGTGAATCAAAGATCCTCTAGGCTGTGGGTTTATCTACCACATCCCCCCCCCTATTCATCCTGTCTTTAGGGTAAACAACCCCTGTCTTTCCAAACTCTTCTAGCAGGCGTGGCAATCTCACAGGTTTCAATTTCTTTTCAGCCTGAGTAAACTCGGTGTTCTTTGTAATTGAAATGTCCTTTGAAGACAATGCTAGTTTAGGGTTTGCAAATGACTCAGAACTGAATCTGAGTTGAGTGTACTGGAAGAGGCAAGCACAGTGCTACCCTGAGATGAAGAGTGAGGACTGAAGGTCACCTCCTGGCTCCTAGGCAAGAGCAATCAGGTATGGATACACTAAGTGACTCGTTTCTTCTTTTGCATTAAGAATACAATGGACTGATCTTATTTCCCTTGAAGCTAATGGCAAAAGTCCCACTGTCTTTGAGAAAAGCAAGACTGAGAGGTGTGCTGTTCCTTTTTGCCAGGTGAGGCCTGCGACATGGGAGCAAGACATCAATGTTTCCTTGCCCAAAATTTCAGTCAAATGGAACCCAAAATTACTTGGGAAAAAAGGAGCAGATGGAAGGAAGAAAGAGGATGGTTTTGGCTAGCATTCCAAAAAAGCTCAAATAATTTTGTTTCCAAGCAGAGGCAAAACATTTCAAACAGTGTTGAAATTTCAGTTGGATCAAAACTAAAAAATGGGAAGGAGGCAGAAATCTACAGCCTGAGCCTGAAACAGCAGTATTAAATCATCACCGGAGAGGGCATTATTGTAGTATTTTTCCAGTCAGACTAGAAGCAAGATGAACATGAGTTTGCAAAAATGTCCTTTTTTTTTTTTTTTTCTTTTTATAAAAAAATTGGCAAGAGTTTCCAGACACAAGTTACATAGGTAAGAGAGGGCAACCAAGGGCAACAGGAGTTGAGCCCACGTACATCAAAGCAGATTTTGGCTTTGGGTACCTATCCAAACTGAGCCTTCAAAGGTTCTGATGTTGCTCTAGTGTTTAGCTTGAATCTTGTCTAAGCTTGCTCAGGAGAACCCACATTCAGAAGTATGGGAGAAGGGAAAAAGAACACACATTTTCCAAACTGTGATTTCAAAACAAAACAAAAAAATGTAAATCTACATGCTGCAGGGTAATACTTGTAAGCGTGGCTAGCTATTGTTGCTCCATGCTTTTCAATTTCCATATATTAGCATTCATTGCTGACATTATTAAATCCAAAGTTATTTGGAT
Source organism: Baryphthengus martii (assembly GCA_013396935.1). Taxonomy (NCBI): domain Eukaryota; kingdom Metazoa; phylum Chordata; class Aves; order Coraciiformes; family Momotidae; genus Baryphthengus; species Baryphthengus martii. Next base: position 177,597 of record VWZK01016887.1, on the reverse strand, counting down.
GCTTTGATCAGCAAATTGAATCTGGAGTCTATATATGATGTACCTATATTCACATAAAGTTTACAAAACTATTATATTTCCCTATTCTAACTCTTCCCCCCACATGCTGTGAGTTTTCATATATCCCACAGCCATACATTCCAAACACAGACTATTTTATTTAGTAATATATTCAAGAATTTAGATAAAAAGAAAAGCAATGGAAAATGTTTGGCAATCTCTATATAAACAGTTTCTATACATTTGGGTTGAATCATCCAGTAAACTCTCATCTTGATATGCCTGTGACAGATAAAACTTTCATCACCAACATGCCCTCTTGACTTGGAGGTCAGGATGCAGGGGGATTCGTGTTACAAAAATCTCATATACTCTTTACGGCTATCACAAAAATTAACATCACATAAATATAAGCAAGTCAGAATTTTGGCACTGATTTTCCACTCAGCACAAATAACCCCACTCTCCATTGTGAATGGGGGAGAAACAACAGCAGTGGCAACCACAACAAAAGAGTGGATTGTGTGTTCCCTACACAAAACAGAAAGCTGTGCCTATTCAAGAAATCTTGGCCATTTGTCAGAAATTAGAGAACTGACGTCGGAGTCCAATATTAGCTCCAGTCAAAGCAGTGGTGAATTACCTTGCCTTTGGAATCATCCCCATTAACTAGGAAAGACTCTCTGTTGCAGCACATATCATACGGTCCTCATGCAGACTCAGAAACACGAGCCACTTTCTTGACATAAAACAAAGTAAAATGAAGAAAAAAAAAAGACCAAAGCGAATGCAAATGGATTCACTGTGAGTGCTTTGTCTATTATTTGTCCTTTTTATCTCTTATTTATGCTTCTTTTTTTGCTGAGGAATGAAGTGAAATGCTGATGAGAAAGTGACTCTTATAATGCCTCCACCATAATAATTTCTCATGAAACTGTTTCAAAACAAAGAAGCGTTTTCCAGATAGTCGTAAGAATCAAATGCACGTATTCACTGAGGTATATGATTTCTGATTTACCCATTTCAATTCTGGTCGGAAGTGGGGAAGGAGGGCACAGAATATGGAGACTTTGAGACTGCTGATGTGGCTTTGCAGCAGCTTCACGTAGCAAGTGCTGGCATTCCTTTAAAACTGGCAAGGGGTGCCAGTGTCAGCCTGTTGACTGCTGGATGAATATATATAGCGCAAATAATGCTGCTCTTGAATCAGTTTTTGCCCAGCTCCCACATAAACTTTCCATGGGAAAATCTCATAATGCCTGCATAAGTGATTTTATGAATCTAGCTTTCAGCTCTTGATAGAGGATTTCTTACTCTGCTGGCTTTGATTCTTTATTGCATGAAGGGGTAGTGCCAAAAGCCCTCACATTAGCCTCGACCATACAGACATCGGAAATTTAATTTAAACGTTGGCAATCTGCCAGGATCATAAAACACATACAAAAAAATATTTTTAAATTGATTTTTTTTTTTCTGAGAGCTAAATGTGTAATTTCCACAAACACAAGGGCAATACAGGTTGCAGGATCTGCACGCTGCATGTACAGACAGGCACGAAAACTACCAATAGGAGTTGAGTAGAAATTTGCAATCTGCAGAGAACAAACAGAAATGGACAGTTGTTTTTCCCAGGGAAGATACATTTTGAAACTAGCTGCATACTAACTGTATCTTTTCCATCCACTTGCCTAGTATATCCAAATGTTTCTTTAAAAAAAAAAAATCCAGAAGAACTTCTCTACAAAAAGTTAGAGGTACAACCACAGATTACTCTAATACTTCCAGTCTCAAAAATCCCCTACACACAATCAAGCCTCACCATGTTGCTCCTGTCTTCCTCTTCAGAGCTGCCTTCTTGCCATCTCAATTCCTAATCCAGTACCTCACCAGTTTTTAGAAATATCCAGCAGTGATGTAGGGCTGATTTGTTGCACTGGGATACATCCCACAAATATGGAAAGCTTTTGCCGTGTTTTCACTTATAAAGAAAGCAACTTATCAAAGCAATTTCTGGGTTCACTGGCACCTTGGAGTCTAAAAAAAGTCCCAAAATTATTTGCAGAGGCTACAACAGCACCTTCTTTGAAGTAGTGTTGCAACTTGTGCAAAGGAATTTGGGATGTACCTGAGATCTGAAGATGCGGGCTACAAATTAACACACTCAATTAGGTGGAGAAGCTGAGAGTCCAACAGAGATGGGGCAAGATAACCACAACTGAATAGAAAGACTGCCAAATGTAAGCCAGTTGGCTGAGTATAGCTCATGTCATCCTGCTCAGCTAGCTGCTGCCCAATCAATAATCTGTTGCTGTTTGCTCTCCCCATGCCAATCAATCCAAGCTAGGGCTGCTTCTAATTTTCTAATCCAAGAATAGCTTCAGAATATCCACAACTGTTATTTCAAGCAACTCAAGAGATAAATGTTGCATCCGTACATCAGTGTGCAGATTCTTCCCAAAATGGGACTAGTCAAGAGTAAATAATTACCCCGTAACAGTTTGATCTGATAAACCACAAGACATAAAGCTGCAAAAGTGATCTTTGTCCCATTAACAGTCAGGAGAGAATCCAGCTTCTAAAATTACTTGATTAACTGATACAGGACCCCAAAACTGTGATAATTCTGTAGAGAATGTTTCACAATAGATATAGCCATTTTTTAGGGTTTAGTATTAGCTATAAATTTCTTAGCCCTTGAAATCTTGTACAACTGGATTTATGTTGCAAAGATGCGTTGCTTTACAACAAGACAGAGATGAAATCAGAGCCCATTAAATTTAAGCATTTCTTAAACAATTCTTTTGTTAAGCAGTATGCATTAAAGCAAAAGAATACGAGAGGAATTAGAAATGATTTTCATAACTTGTCCGTGGCTCCTCTTCTTGTGAGTAATGAGAACAGCCCAAGATCACACAGATAAAAATCCTAATGTCATAAGACATTCGTATAACAATTTGTATGTAGATAGCAAGAGCATATATATGCATACATGACATAAAGAACAGAGACTGCAATGAATAGAAGTCATATATGTACTTGTGAAGTAGCTGATACTCGGTTCTTCTCCAGCATAAGAATCAAACCAAACATAGATTCAAGTCCTCCTTTTCTTCAAAAATAACCTTGGATATCATTGAATCTCACCAGCATCTTGATAGGCCATGGCCCAGTAACAGAAAAAAAAAAAAAGAAAAAAAAAACCAACAAAAACTCTTTATGACTCCCAGATCTAAAGCATCCGTTTCATTTCCCATCCTATTAAAGACCAAGTTGCTGCAGCTTTGAATCTCCGAGTCTGAAACAACAACACCCAACAACTACAATTGTAACGCTCCTTGTCTGCACACAGCAGAACCCACACATTGTTCCCATTTTGCCTGCTCACAAGATGGCATGCTTGTCTCACTTCAACCCCACAAATAAGTCTGAATTACACTCACAGCATCAGGGATAATTAAAGGTTGGGTACGGAGGTGGTAGCGCTGTTAGCAAGCAGATCAACGCGCTCCCACAGCACCGATGGCACCGGTGGTGCCGCAGGTAGGTCTGCCTGTGACGCCACGGATGCACAAACCAGCTGGTTCTCGCTTCAAGAGCTCAAATGCAGGAGGCAGTGGTGGCTTGGAAACTGCAAATCCCAGCAGAAAAAAAAAATGTGGTTTCTTTAGCCCAAACTGAAATTTGTCTACCTAGAACGCTACTGGCAACTGAGCTAAAGGGTAGTTGTGTAATTCAACAGTACTCTGTAATCTGAGCAGCATACACACACTTGATTAGACTCTAAAATTACTGAAAATTACCATCTCCCTTGCGTCTTTCTAACGGCTTGACATATCAATGCTTAATGTCTCATTATGTTTCGATATGAATCATGACTGTAAATCACTGGAAACACAGAAGAGGAATGAGACATAAGATTGGGGGGGGGAAGTGGATACAGTAGAGAGAGACTAGACTTCAGAAACTTCCTGAAAATATTAAAATCAGCAACAAAAACAAAATATAAAACTCTGAGAAACAGCAAGGCTACAATGGATACTGGAATAAAGATTACATGCTGCAGACCCAGTGTTTCACTCATCACATGTACAGAGAGGTAAGACTTGTCTGGACTTAAAGGAAAATCCTTTTATATTTTCTTTAGACAGGTGCGGGAAACAGAAACAGTAAGACCATTGTTGTACCTCTTGATTTCTCTCAGACCATTGTTGTACCTCTTGATTTCTCTCACATTTGCTATAAAAACTGAGAAAATAGAAAAGATACCACCTTTTATTTTAGCTACAGCAAAAGTGCACAAAGTCTAGGATTTGTGTTCATGTGGCAAGTACACGCATTCAACTGTACACACAGGCCCTGCAAGTTAACCTGTGTCCTTTATATCTGTAACCAGCTGCTAATCACTTTCTGCAAATCCCTACATTTTGCCCTGAATTTACAGCATCACAAGATCCTTGAATGGGCAAAAATGAAATATGTCTTAGCCTGTGCTGCAGCTGGCATGTTAACACCATAACTGAGATTCAAGAAGTCAGGAAATGTCAATGGTTTAGGTGTCAAGATTAGCAAAAGGAAGAGTATTGTGCAAGCTCATACCACCACAGCGATGCTGTGCAAGCTGGAAACAGTGAACCCACAAGAAAACACTAGGCAGGGATTTCTTTTCACTGTCAGCTGAACTGTTTCCTGTAATTATACAAAAGTTAAAATGAGAAAATGAATTCCCAAAGAATAGTCAAAAGATTAATCAACAATAGCCTATCAGCTTAAGATACCGTGGCAATACAGTGTTTCTGCGGCAGCCAGCCTGGCATTTACTTGCTTTGCTACATGAGAAAAACCCAACATCAGATCATGGGTATATAAAAACTGTGAGATACACTTCCGCAGCTCCCAGCTCCAAGCGCACACCCCGGCAACATCCTGACTACTGGTCTGGCACCATCTTCGTACACACTTTGGACTCCATCAGTAGAAACCCAAGTGAACAGACAAAGTGCAATGTGCCAACCAGCTGATCAGGATTGTGGTGCTTGGCCTGCAAGAGTGAGATAGCGACTGCTTGTTGCAGGTTTATGCTTTCTACAAGCACTCCACCTCTCATCAATGTTAAAAGAGGTGCTTTCTGCTTTGGTTTATAAAGCCATCTTTTCATTATTATTTCACCTTCATTTTTTTTCTTAAATTAGTAGGTCATTAAAAGAGAGGAGGAGCAGTTCTATGGTTAGACAAGTAGCCAAGGCCTGGGGAATGTCTCCTAATTTCCTTTGCGTCCTCAGAAAAGCAGCATCATACGCTAACCGCTCCCATTTCAAAATATCCATATCATGACTATGTTTATACTGTTTTTGTAACGCTAACCAAGAAGTGAGTCTGGTCTTGAGGCCAAATGACAAGGCAGAGAGACCGAAACTCTGTTACTTTATTCTCAAGTCACTTCTTCCCATTTGAACTAGTCCATCAGGGTCTAAAGCCTCATTTCAAACAGCTGCATCACAAATGATCTAATAAGGCAAATACTCCAATGAGCTTATACATAAAATACTAAGAACACTGGATGATGACACAGTTTCGCAATATCTTCAATCTGTAGTACCGAGACATCATAGAGAAAACTACTGGAAATTACATTACAAGCTGGAATGAAAACGAGTTAAGAAGAGTGCACGCTCTGCGAAGCAGCAATTCCTGGCACCTTAGTAACTGTAAATGATATAAGAAAGAAAAAACAAAGACAGGACAAAACATAGTAGCTGACCACAATTATAAATCAGTTTAAATCACAGTTGTGTGATGCAAACATTGCATGAAGAAAAGTATTTAAAATGTTCAAGAAAGATTAATTTTAACTAAAATTTAGGAAGATAGGACTCTGCTCTATACGAGCACGTGAAGTACAGCTCACTTAGACCAGCGACACAATTGCTAGCAGCAGGTAAACATTAGGGAGGAAAAAGCTTAAGATCATGTTGGCACAAGAACAAATAGACTAGCCATTATTAGCTTTGGGCTGAAAATGAGAAGGAAGGGTTTTAACTGACAAAGCAGTGAGGCTATGAAACATCCTTCCACCAGACGCAGTCAAGGCAAAAAAAAACCCTACCTAATTTTAGGATGAAGGTGGGTCACTTTATAAAAGGGATTACATGCGATGGTGGATGTTCAAAGAGATTCCCACTGCTGACAATTCCCACAGAACTTCAGGACAATATACACGAATCCACTTTTTCAACACGTATACAGCCTTATCGCTATTCCTTAAAATATACGTGCCGAGGGCAGTGTTTCCTGATAAATAGATGGGGAAAAGGCTAGTCTTTGTCTCTATCCTTTTTAAAAAATATTTTTTTATTTTCATAACGACTTTCTGCATTCCCCTTAAAGCAAACAGTCTTTAAAAGACAGCATCTTTCATCTTTGAAGAAAATACAAGCTATGTACTGTTTCTTACTTGGGCAGCAGGAATTAACTGTAACATTACCAGCATCAAAGCTTCGGTCAATAAGCCACTCCCATCTTTTCTATCTGCCTTACCAGTCATTTACATATGTGCCTGTGCCATACTCTAAACAGGCGTTGTACAGTTCTTTTTGTATTTTAAAGATAGTTTAGTTATTAGAAAGGCAATGAGAAGGAAATTCTTGAGCCCTCTATACAGGTTCACAAAAGATATACTCAGGGCTGCCCATACAGCTTTGCTGGAGATAACACTTAACAGTGGGAAAAAAAGGAAAAATAAAACAACAAAACAAACCAAAACAGGTAAGGCTATTTTCAGTAAATTGTACACAAAGTCACAATGGGGCAAAAGTCTACAGATAGAATACATATAGACTGAGTTCAGGCAGTTTCAGACGATACCTTGCTGGTCATCAAAAAAAGACTAAAAGATTGAGGGGGTAGGGGTGGTAAGACAAAACACCTTTCAAAATTCTAGATGCTGCAGTTTTGAACTGAATTTAATCTATTTTAATGAAATAAACAGATAACAGGTGATGCCTACTGCTCTCTCTACTGAACCAAATAGAATCTTTTGCTCCAATTCAATGGGGATAAAATGCAACCTATCTCCCTGCTCATTCTTGGAGCCACCCCATCTCCCTAAGCTTGATGCAACACCCCTGTTTTCATGTAATTCACAATGCAAAAACAAAGATGGCTAAGCAGGGAAGCCTTATGTGGTCAAACTGACCAACACAACCCTTAAAATTCCTAAAAAGCTTTTTATGAGGTTCATTTGGGCCTGACCAACTTTCACACATTATTTTGGTTTAGCTGTGTAAACATCAGGCCATTTGTTCCAAGTTTCTTCTTTCTCCACAACAGCATGATATACCACTACTGCTTTCTTTCATTCTACTACACTGAAATGCATTTAGACGTGTATTTATTTATGGTACACACAGTTTGCTAGAATCAGGGCCCTTTGATAATCCATCCTTTGGCAGGCCTTTCCAGCATCTCATTTCTGCCTAACGTATCACACGAAGCTTTTGTTTTTTCCCTAATAATATATTGGAGTTTTTATTTCTGCTTTTGAAAAATGTGGAGATTCAAGATTTCCCCCACTATGTAGGTACATCACAGAGAAGAGGATAACCCTGACACAGTTCAAAGTAGAGCTCCGTGACATTTCTCAGCAGGAGCAGAGTTGCCACTGAGCCGAGCAGAGGGTGCCACAGGCAGATGCAGTAGCCAGGATCTGAGGGTGCAATTTCATTTAAGCCACACTGGTCCTGAAGGAGCCCTGCCCTTCCCTTCACCCATCACCTGTGTGCCCAGGCCCTGTCCCGAACCTGTTGTACCCACGCTTTGGCCAAAAATGCCCTGCTCACACCCTGGCAAGCCAGTCAGACTGTCCCTTTCAGTTGCAGCTCAGGCTTGGATTAAAAAACATCACTTTTTTGGAGCCTTTCCCCAGCACATTTCCAGCCTAGCTCCCACCTCTTTATCTGACTGCAAATTCAATTAACACCAGAACCATACTAGCACTAGTCTCATGCAAACCAGGAAAGGGTCACACACCTGAAAAACCTCCAGCAAAGTCCAAATCAAACTATTATCTACTCCTCACCCCAGAAGCACTACTAGGCTGGTCACCATGCTGAAGGTCCTCAGCCAGAGGCCATGTCTCATCTGCCTGACTGTGAGAAAGAAGGCTGCGTGCAGTCCAAGCGCTGCCGCCCACCCGTGCAACCAGGCTCCTGCACGTCTGCAGTTCTCCTCGCCAGTAAACAGGGAAAGGAAAACCATCAGAAATAGTGTGGGTGAATGAAAATAAGCCATACCATAAAGGAGAGAGTGGTTAAAAAGACTTTCTTTCTTTTTTTTTCAAAGAAGAGAGAGAGAAATATTTCAGGAGAAAACAATCTCTATCTGCCAGGAAATGTAAGTGCTGTGTTCAGAAACATAAAATCATTATTGCAAGCAAACTGATTCATTAAATAACATGCAAGAGAGGATTATAATGTCTTCCTTGTCATTAAAATGCTTTGAAACTATACTTCTATAAGATATGCTAATGACATTCAGCTTTTGTATTACACCGCAGAAGCTATGTTCTGGGTGGAATTTGGTGTGCTGTGTTACATGGACGTTCAGGCTAGAAAAGCAGTTATTAGTTCACATTGACTATAAATATGTTTAAAATGCACACAAAAGCTGGCCATACCATAAAGAAACCAGATATAAAGGTGATGAACTGATGCATACCAAGCGATACATTCCCCTTCCACCCAGGAACTTCCTTCTATGAGTCAGAACCCTATCTTTGGCATACCTTTCTCTAAAATTAGAAGCCCACTTGCATGCTGAATGTCTAATTTTTTTTTCCCCTACATCCGCATCTAAATATTACTAATAAAGAACAATAATATTAGAAATAAACTGTCCGTTTATATATACCTTTTTACTCGGTAGTTCAAGAAATTTTATTTCAGTGAAATTAAGTCCTGGCATAAATTTTGACCAACTTACCTAAATCCCTATTAAAAATAGCCAAATGCGGCTTCCGAAACACAGCGGGATTGGCACAATCAAATTTCCATCTAATTTATCAGCTTTGCTGTCACGGTAACTAACTTGGTGCATTTTTTTGCTTGGTTCTCTCTGTAAGCCACCAGGAGAAGTCACTCTATCAAATACAAATGAAACACTATTTTTATTGCTTATCTCTTTTGCCCTCGGTTACATCAGTAAGTCATCTCCCTCTGTCAACTTGACAAGAGTCTTTTTGGTATTGACCTTAAAAGGACGCAGCTGTGACAACTTCTTTTCTTTTTTTTTTCTTTTAATAGATCTCAGCTGAATACTTGTTCTTGGTTGTCCAAGGTCTTCATCTGGCACCGTTTTATGCCGTGGGTAGACTGAACACAAAACGTTGGTCATTCAGTCCAATAGTACCTTTCAGCCTTTATTGCAAGAGGCACTGGAGAAGTCAGAGGTAGATTTTATTCCAACAAAACCATGATTAATTACAAGAGGTCTTCTAGATTGAGTCTTATTTTCTTAATGCTTTGTAATTAATGAATACTAACATACATCCTTTTTTCCACAGCCTTTGCTCAAGATATTAAGAACTCCAATCCCTGGACTCAATCCCCCCTGGCATTTTCACTCGTGTTACGTAAATAATTGTGTCTGACTCTCTCCAGGTCCTAGAATATGAAGAGCAGGATCAAAAAATCTGCTCACAATTTCAGAATAGGAAGGAAGGAAGAATATACTATCAACTTATATTAATACAATACCCCAACTAGGGGATATTTAGAAAATACAGAAACATTTAGGTAATACGAAAATTAGTATTTCTTCTACTTAGTATTTCTTCTGTACACCATCCAACAAATGCAACAAATTACTGATTTAATGAAATAACGTAATTTTGTACCAAATCCCTCAAAAAGTAAAGAGCAGCTGGTACATGGCATGTTTCAAATTCATTGCACTGTTTGCACTGATGGTTATTTCCACAGATACAGACTTTAATCACGGCAATTTATGCATCACCAGTTTTTATCATGATTTAAATTGGCAGGCAAAAATGTCAACATACATATACAAAGAGACTAAAAAAAAATTATTTATGTTTTCACTTTATTTCTGAAAAGTGACAACTCAGGAAATAATTGTTAAGAGATGTCAGCTGTAACTAAATGTAGTTTTATCAAAGGAAGGAGTCTTCCTTTAAATAGTGACTTGTATACATCGTATCTATATGCACTTAATTAAGCAGTTACACAGCTCAACATCATCTTTTGTGTTTACACTTGTTTTTATGTTGATACGTATTACAGATTACATTCCATGCTTTCTATTTACTAGGTTTATGCTTTATGAAAGCAGGCATTAAATTAAAAATCATTAAAGTATTGCTCCTCAGTTCAATGATGCCTGAGGTACGCAAGAAAGGGGAAAAAAAAGACATTTACAAAACCTGTTTTGCATTTAAATCTAATCCAAACAAAGAATTACACGTGATTTGTTCACCGTACAATTGTTCATCCAGTTGTTTTGGTTTATCACATTCTAGAAGTAAAAAATTTCATCTCACACTCTATTTTCATCCATAGATTGGAAAAAGAAAATAAGCTTTCCGGTAGTTTTTTTTTTGGTTTTTTTTTCCCCCCTCCAGTTTCTTGATAATCTTAGTTTTGAAAATGAGAGTCACTGAGTAGAATGTAAAATGGAGAAAATAATGTCACTGCACCAGCAGAGGAAGCCTCTGGCAAAAGCCAGTTTAATCACTTCCACAAACTGGTTCCAGGTGTTTAGCTAGCCATTTCCACCAGGACTGTGGTGTGACTTTACTTAAAACTTTGGCAGGGAAGAGGTAAATAAACACAATCAAATAGTATATCAAGCTGTGTAGACTTAGACCTTAACACAGAACAAAATCTGAAAGTCTTATTTTTAAAAGGTAAATATTTAAGTCTTTTTTTTTAATATAGATTTTTCTATTTTTATTTAAAAAAAACAAAACCAAACCTTTCTTTCTTAAGCACTAATTATTGTGTACCTTTGTTATTCATATTAGATTAGGAGTCTGGTGACTATTTTAATAGGTACTGCAGTAGTTTTATACAACATCTTTCGGGATAGAAAAAATGCTTTAATATACTATACATTAAAAAACCAACCACATACATGATGCTACCAGTTTCGCTATGCTCCTGCAAGTATCTGCAACATCAGACTATTAGGCATGATGATCACAGAAGAGAAAAACCTAACTGGCAGAAGTCTCAATAGGCTTAAACCAGAACAAAAAAAGTGTACTTAATTTATGAGCTGAAAGTCTGTCTGCAGTTTGGCACATACAGCACATCACACCATGTAATTTTACAAAAATCAAATAACTTTGCAAATCACTTCAAATATTTCCTTTCTCATTGGTTTTAATCATGTCTGAAAGGAGAGAAAAAAAATCACAGAGTGAAATGAAAGCAAAATGTAACGACCTAGGACCACAATTCTCCTGAACGAACATTCCCAAATTTCTGGATCATGGACCACTGTCAAATGAAACAGCGAACCACTATGCAGCCTTCACATCAAACTTTTAATTAAAACCCCAAAATAGATGTGATATGATACTGCAGATCAGTATCACGCCATGATTATATGTGTCTGTAGACCACAATTTGGAAACAAATACATTAAAGGATTAATTTTCCAAAGGGAATGCTAGTCTCTGGGCTTCTTGGAATATTCATTCTATATACTGAGATACTACACAGTATCTTAGCCTGCAACTATCTTAAGACCTCCATTCTATGCATGTTTAATAGTACAAGTGAAAAATACCAGTTCGAGACAGGATTTTTGCATGAAACTCATGAGATAATTCCAAGACGACTGCATGAAAAAAATACTACTTTGCCCTCCTATCTCCTTCTCAGTCTTGATTGTTGAGGTGCTGGGTTTTTTTCCAAGCTATTATAAAGACCATGTGACTCTGGTCAGTTAAAGTACCCATAAAGTGAGGTCAACAAAGTGATTTTCAAAGGTATCCTAGAAAGGAGTAGCCTATGAAAATGAAAAGCTCTACTTGTTTCAAGGTTATCACTGCAGAACGTGGCGGGTTATATATACGCATATGTATTATTTGTCATACATATTTGCAATATAAAATTTAAAAATATGTATTTTTTATAAATATATGTTGGCGTTCAGAAGAAAATGAAAAAAAAACAACCCTTATTCTAAGGGTTTTCTCTAAGTTTATTTAGGGTAAAAAAAAAAGAGAGAGAGAGAGGATTGTCCTGAAGCTGGAGTGGGACAGCCGTGAGTGCTGTTTTCTGCCCTGCACTTGAGTGACAGAGAGGGGGGAAGAGTCGTTAACCACCGCATTCTGGGAACCGGGCAGAGAGAGGGAGCAACTGCTTTCCGCAACACTTCCTGCGATAAGGCAGCCAGCGCTGGCAGACGGACACACGGACACACACACGCTAGAGAGGCGGCTACGCGGCGTAAATCTTCATGCGACTGCCAACGTGACCCGCAGCCCCGCACCCCCGGCACACACACACACACACACACACAC
>VWZK01016887.1:145852-164724 GCA_013396935.1 Baryphthengus martii | reverse complement strand
CGAGCAAGGCGGCGAGCGGCTTGGCAGCTGCGCCCGGGCAGCGCACGGCCCCCGGGGCAGCGGCGTGTCCCGGCATGAGGCGCTCCAGCCAGCTCCAGAGCACTGGGATCCAGGTAAAACAAGCCATATTGGGCCCTGCTGCCTCCACTAGCCACGTCCCCGCAGCCAAGATAAAGGCAGGAGCAATCTACTCATTTTTAATGCAAATGAGATGCAGCCCTCAGGCTCTTAGCAAATTGCCAATGCATTGGGGATGCCCCTGCTCTTTTAGCTTTGTTTCCACATGTGCTGAAAGTTGATGAGTGCTGGTTGTGTTTTTCTTCCCACCACTAAAGGACACAGCACGGATACAGCAAGTATGAAAGCCGATGTTTCAGTAGCGCTTATAGACCAGATGGCCGCTGCCAGCATCTTTAGTTATATCCAGAACATCTACCATTGCCATTTCACTGGTACTTCTAAAACTGGTGTTGGATAACTGTAACTCGGAGCCAGCATCTTTGAGCAAAAGGAGAATATACTGCATTTATGGAGTCACCATCTCTGTATTCACTTTTTAAACAAAACTTTCTGACCCTTACACTTCTGAGGGAAAAGATTTCTGCATGCAAGGTCTACCTGTATTTATAAACCAGGGGCATTTTACACACTGCAGAAGCATTACATTATAGCAAATGAAAGAGGGCTTCCATTGCCTTAGTATGAACTCACACGTGTGTTTAAAGTAGATATTAAAAACATGATTCACCGTAATAAAGTCATCCCAAACAACTACTTAAAGTGATTCAAAATACAACATTTGGTGGTGGAGCGGTGACCATAGAGTGCACCTACCCCTCCCCATCCCCCTAAAAAGACACAAACACCAATAATAATAAACAACAAACAATTATGGCAGATACTTATACTTTTTTCCCAAAAGTACAGCAGGGTTCTTAAGTTTAGGTCTCTTTCAGTTTCACTCACCACTGAACTAGTCAGCTCTGAGGACTGCATTAAAGAGGTGTGGAGGGTTACTTAGGAGTTACAGAAAGTACATCGGCATGTTAAAGATGGAAAAAACAGTATCATAATCTATATAGGGAAATGATGGCTAAAACAGAAGATACAAGTCTAACACGCTGCTCAACAAATCTTTTCCTCCCCAAATGCATGATATACATAGTAACAGGAGCTCTGAATACTTACTAAACTTACGCAGAGGAATAAATGGGTATTTGTTGCATGACTTACAAAGCCAGAAGAGAAAGGAGCAAATTTTTCATGGAAGCCTCAGATCACACAAGCAGCGTTTGCCTCATTCACATCCACCTACTTTCACTGCACTTCAACGTGAAGAAGACAGCCTTAGCAGTACTCATCTCAGAAATCCAAAACATCACAGAAACCACACTGCAGCAACAGATGAATCTGCTTCACATGCATTGACATACCTCCTCAACGTCTGAAAGACATTCCAGCTCCAGCCAACCCACAAGAGACATGCTGCCTGACTGTACCTTGATGGTATTGTTTATGAAGAAGATGATTTACACTCTTGTAACGATTTAAGCAGCTACTTTGCATGCATTACAGAGAGAACCTGAAACATGTGACCTGCTTCACAGGGCAGGATTATACCTCTGTTCTTGTTGTGTCATGTGCAACCACATTATTTAGTAGTTAAAGCCCAAGCGAGCACTCTGGTATTCCATTGCCCTCGCAATGCGCGCAGCGCCGGAGTTTCGGCATAACTCTGAAACCAAAGCTTAGCCTCCCGACTTCTAAAGATAGACAGTTAAATAAATGATATAATTGTCAAAGGGGCTCAGTCAAACCTACCACATGGCTCTGCCCACTGAGGATTATGACGTTTGCTGGCAGACTTTTTAGGACAGGAAATCTTTCATGGTGTTAATAAATTTGTAACAATGATCATATTCTTAGGGGCCACTCCAATATAAACTTTCATTAGCACTTACACTGCCTCTCACAAAGCACTGAGAATGTATGCGTGATCATCATCAGTTAGGAATAAAGAGTGAGGACTTTAAATCCTTTTTTCTGGTGTCATTTAAAAAAAAAAATAAAAATATCAAAAGCTTTTCATAAAAATGGAAACTAACATTGGAAGAACGGCTGGGCTCATAGCCTCTCAGTGCTTCTTCATAATTTTGAGTTGTTTTTATTGATCCATACACTTCTTATGCACAACTTCATTACTGCTTTGATAATTACAAGATAATTAAATACAAGATAGAGCATGTATCATGCTGGGGAGTCATTTAGTAAGTGAACTGTTGTGCTGAAAAGTGGAATTCTTTGTCACTCATGGTGCCGTGATACCTCAGTAACAAACACAACAGGAGCTATTTTGGGGATGATCCAATGGCCTACCGGCCCCACGGAGGGCAGCAGTAAAACAGAAGGTTCAGAGTTATATGGAAGTCCCACCACACAGGCTTTCATGCTTCACAAACATAAAACAAGAGCACGTTCACACACAGGTTTACCTCAACTACAGAGCAAGTACAACACTTGCCATATAATAAGTAGGAAAAAAGTCAGTGCCTGAAAAATTTCCAATTAAGAAAAGAGGAAAACTGGTGAGTGGAGGTGGAGGTATCTTAGCAGCACCAGGAGTGAAGGCACCAAAGCTCTGTTCACAGCTTTGCCACTGGCCCACTTTAATACTGCAGTTATTTAGATTCCCAGTGCCTTGGCTCACCCGTCAGTACAATGGGTATAATACTTCATCCTGTCCTTAAGAGGCAATTACTCCTTGTAAACTACTCTGGGAACCTTGATTAAAATGCACTGCAGCTTTGTGATAAGTATTCCCTCTGAAAGAGGGTGCGAGCTAAGATTTGACGGTGGGAAGTACTACCTGACGGCTGGAAAAGAAAACTAATTCTGAATGAGAAGTATGTGCTTGACCTATGCACACCTGTAGGTGGATCCCTCTTGGAATACTTATTTTTTCTTTTTTTTTTCAGTTACTATGTTTATATTGCAAAGAGAAGAGCAGTGAGAATGGATAATTAAAAAGCTTTTGAAAAGCCCTGGTATTTTCACCAGAGGATCACAGTGGGCCATCTTCAAGATTCAGAACTATATGTAATTAAAAAAAAAATAATTATTTGTAATGCTCCTCAAACCCTGCTTTCATTAAGAAGGGGAGGAAAAAAAAAAATCAGATCACTTTAAATATGAATGCGTTACGAATAAAGACTTTTTTTTTTAATTGATGAGCATTCATTTTCCCATACAGTCACATAAAGTCTGACTAGTTCACCTAAAACATAATTATTAACGTTTTAAACCACATTTTCCCCTTGAAATAAAGTGTGCCAAAATCTTTTTTGTTCATTAAGAGCCAGATCCAGCAGAAAACATCTGCAGACTTCTAGACCAAGCAAGCCCTGGAAGGCCACGGGTACTGGCTGCACCTCGTGCCAACCCCAAAAATTTGGCTGGTTGAGAAAGATTTAAACAAAACAAAAAAAGCCCTGCAGCTTTACATGTCTGGGAATTGTGGAACTGCATTAGGTTCATGAATAAAGAATAGGGGTGAGAAAAAAAACCAACTCCTTTTAAAAAGCAGATCCCTGTCTCTCCTGTCCTCCACCATTCCAGGTGCTAGACAGGGGCTCCCCTCCCTCCTCAGGGACACTACCGAGCCAACATCAGTGGCTGCAGCCCAAAACACAGCGGCCCCCGCACCCCCTGCTCAAGAGAGGGTGGGTGGAAGGCCCCGAATCCGGCACTCACTCCTCCTTTGCACATTCGACAGGCACCCGAGCATCCAGCTGTCGCCACGCTCCTGGACGTGCAGCAGCTGCCACCGGCAAACCCAAAGGCGCATCCCTGGGATGGAAGCCAGCCCAAGTCGTCCAAAGGACACTACAGGGCCACCGCAGAGGGGCAGGCATTGCTTGGAGCAAAGAGGAGTCACCTCTGTGACGGTGGCCCAGGGACGCGTTGGTCTCCCTTGCGCCAGCAGCCTCTCTAGCTCCATGGAAGGATT
Source organism: Baryphthengus martii (assembly GCA_013396935.1). Lineage (NCBI taxonomy): Eukaryota > Metazoa > Chordata > Aves > Coraciiformes > Momotidae > Baryphthengus > Baryphthengus martii. Next base: position 160,718 of record VWZK01016887.1, on the reverse strand, counting down.
GGGCCCTACAAGAAGCCCAGGATTTCCACTACGGGCTTGAACAGGCTCCAAGGTCCAGCGCAGGGAAAGAGTCTCGGCTACCAAGGGCACCCAGCAGCACGTACTTAGATTTTGGGCTCCCCTGAATGTGTGTATGCGAACACACCAGGAGAACAGACTGTGTCGGCACGGCTGCCTGCTGAAAGAAAGGAAAACTTTACAAAATAAGTTTAGGATGAGGGCCCTGTTGCAGCAGTGGATGAAAATTAAAGAACTTGCTGCTAGTGTACTTGACACATTTTTAGACTCTGGGAAAGCCAAGAAACCTCCTGCTGATTTAAGTCACACCTTGTCTTCTGTCCCACTCGAGGACCAGCCTAGATTTCATACGGACACCCAGCTCACCTTGTGCAACTAGCCCTGCGCAGGGAAAAGGACCGAGTGGGTATTAAAAGACCGAGTAACAGTACACCCATGTGTTCCACATAAAGCCATCCCAAAATTTTGGTTTCACAGTGTTCATTTTATAGACACCTCCTCGAGAAGAACAGCAGCTGCAGTATGCTGCCTTGGTTAGCAAGATGTGATACACGCAGAGATACGTCCTTAGGAGAGCACAGAGAGACTCTGTGCGATGACCATATAACTGCAGACACTTCGCAGGTGTGTATTTACAATGCTATTTATATAGTGCCAAAAGGGGACTATATTAATATACAGTGTGCATGATTCACTGTCATTAGTCCTGCCCTTCAATATTGTGGACCCTAAAATAAATAATACCGCCAGAGCCTCTCCCGTACATTAAAAAAAGCAAACTGAGAAGACAAGAGACTTGTATTTAAACTGCAGAATAAGCTGGATATCTTAAATAAATAACATTAATCTGAACACATGCTAAAATAATCATGTATTTTACGAATGCTGGATACAAATAATCATCATATTTATCATTACGGATTTGTATACCTGTTGGATTACTGCTTTCAAAGCCTTAAAAATGTGCCAGTGTCTTTGAATTAAAAAGCACTTTCTTTATGCTGAATCTGTGAAGGTGCTCTTGTGGGAAACACTGTATTCTACATTAATTTTTTATTAAAAAAAAAAAAAAAAAAGCTTACACAGCCACAGAAAAAACAACCAAGTGGCAAAAATCCCAACTTTGTCCATTCATCCTTTGATTCTGTCTTTGCCATAATAAAATTCTATTAAAATGTTGCCAGAAATAAAGTTAATCTTCACGAGAACTTTTCCATCTTTCTTTAAAACCAGGGAGTAACTAGCCTGTAGTTCTATCAACCCTGATGAACAGCACTCTATAAGGAGGAGATCCTTGTCATTTTTTGCCCATGTCTAATATTTAAGGAGGAAAAAAAAAATATAAGAGAAAAAAATATTCCCTTGAAACTCAAAATTCTGGCTAAGAAATACCTCAGTAAGACACCAAGATCACAAATCGAAACAACTGTAAACTCAGAATTAAGTAGCCAGCATTTTCTATACAATTTTTTTAAGTGTTTTAAAATGCCTTTGCTCATTCTATAGCATGGGCACTGAAAGCCATATATAACTGGATCAGTAAGTAAATTCATGATCTACCAGAAGAATGATTCCTGAGCCAACTCAAGAGAGTAAAAACTGAAGAGCTTGCCCCTAGTAGTTAATGGGATAACCCTACTCCGAAGTCAGAAAGAGCAAAATCTCTTTCTTTCAGTAAAAGAAAAAAAAAAACAAAACTCTAAAAGGTACACAATTAGTTAGCTTTGCAGTGATTAATTCAACAACTGCAAAGCCAAAAACAACTTTAGGCGCTTAACCATGAAACTGTCAGTTCTCTTTGCTTGATGGTAAAGCATCCAAAAAGTAAACATTAACTCCTGTGTTTTTTCCTATGTGCGTATTCCATCATGAGAAGATGATAACCAAAGAATTACCAGGCAAGCTCAGCAGAGGCTTTTTACACTTTATTTCCCCTAACACAGAGGTGAGATGTGTCCAAATTCCACTGCTTTTCCTCACTGCCAGCTCTAATAAGACAGCTCATACTGTTCCCTAAAACTTGACAGAAGGGATTTGAAAATCAGATTGAAAATCTCTTCCCCATGAAGCAAAGAGCTCATTACAGGAAGGGAGCTCTGAGGACGAGGGGACCCCTATACTAACCACATCCTCTCCATATCAAGGCAAAAGCAGGCAGCAGCTCTTGCTCACACCAACTCTCCGAACGAAGCAAATGGAAGCTCTGCCCAAGTAAGAAATGCAAAGGCGTATACTCTATCATCTCTTTTAAATAAACTCCAAAATTGAATAACTATCGAACAAACTGAAAAAGGGCAGGAAGCTGAAAAACAAATTAAAAGAACAGATCAACGTATTTCTCTGACCCGCAAATATTTAATTCAAGCACATGTTTTTTTCCAACAAGATGCCTATAAGCGTTTTGATGGCTGCTCATAATAAAATGCGTCACTTGCAAAATTACAGTGTTTGGGGAGGGTACTCGGCAACCCAAAATGGCTTTTGCTAGAAGTATGTCACAAGCACATCTTTTAGTCACCTCAGAATTGCACACAACTTCACTTCATTCCTTTGCACTGGCTGCGTGAGCGCTGCTTCACAGAAATACAACGGCAGTAATCTGCTTGACAGTAAACAGTAATCAGTAAATACTATTTACTGAGCAGGTAAGAGCTCCTGCTGTTCCCTCAGTTTACCTATCCCTCACCCCTGCCTTCCACTTTCAATCCCTTGCTCTCAGAAATTTTAGGGGGGGGATAAATAAACAGAGGTACTGACAAAGTGAAATCCCGTAGCTGGCAAGGTTTTCCTCTCTAAATGGACAAATTCTTAATTCTGCGTAGCTCCAGACTCTGAAGGATTAGATCCTAACCAGGGAAAACACAGGAAAATGGCAATAAATATCGCATGGTAATCCACAGGAACCGTGGTCCCAGTGTGACTTTTCTATAGTATCCTACAATAAATGGCATTACAACATCCATAATCTCAGCTCATATATCAGAGCGCTCTCTCCACTCTCCTTCTTGCCCTTCCTTCTTTCATGTAGTGCATTTTCTAAGAAAATACACTCTTCCTGCAAAAGTAAAGTCAATGCAGTCCCATTCCTGTCTGAAAGCAGCACAGTAGCTCCGTGAAAACTACCACGGACCGTATCGCACTGCACAGAGCTACAGCTGAGGAATGCAGGGTTTATGGCAGCATGACTCTGGTAAGGTCTTGTCTGAAATTCCTTCTGACAAGACAAAGGAAGTTTGCTGCAGAGAAAAAATAAATAAAATGTGTTCATATGCAATAAGAGCATTTCATGTCATAGTGGATTTTACAATATCCTAGTTCTCTTTCTATTCAAGCATGTGTCTTTTCGGCAATGAATTCTGAAAACCCAAGAAGGTAAAGCTTGCTTAACCATGAGTCTCCTTTCACCCAGTAAAATAAATTCCACAGCTGCTTTTTCTTTCTCCTGTGACTATTTTTTAAGCTCCTTCCCATTGACAACTAGCCACTGTCACATTCCGCTATTGAAATGAAAATATTTTTAAATGACGGCTTTTCAGATTCTTAATTTTGTCCCATTGAGATAAAATGTTTTGCACTAGAAAGTTCAGCAGAGCTGCCAGGTCATCGTTGTTAGTAAAGGTTTTCATACGCGCAAACCAAACTTGAGAAACAACTGAATTAAAAAAAAGCTAGAGAAACCCATTTTAAATGTTCCTTAGACAGTGCAAGTACCACAGCAAATCTCTAAGGAAAGTTAAGCTGAGACTGCCATGAACACCAAATAAATTTGTACCACTGGGATATTTAAGGTCCAATAAATCTTACTTTCCAATGGTTTTAAAACTCCAGAAAACAATTTTTCAGCTCTAGACTTCGTATGTTGTAACAAAACTGTCCACCTAAAAGCTATCGACTCAGACCTGTGAGAAATATTTTCAGAACATACTCATGTTTGCCAAACTACCAAATTATGAAAACCATCATTAAGAAAAAAACAAACCATAAACATACAGATATGCATACATAAAAAAACACCAAACAACTTACTGTCTTTCTGTTTGCACGATAATGTTTAAGAGAGTTAGTTAAAAATGCCCCTATTTCCAATTCAAATTCTTATTAATGTTTGAACTATCTTATGTTGCAGTGAGCAACATGAAATCAACAACTAATTGTAAAAAAAAAATAAAATGCAAAGCAATAAAATCCATCACAGACTTGATATGCTGAGCAACAGCAGAGGAGCCGAAGTTTAACTCCAACCTAAGAAACCACACCATCGTGTGATTTATCTGATACTGTTAAAAATACTAACAATTGTTGAAAAAAAAATATCAGGTGGTATAGAAAAGCATTTTATTTGCTATGTTGCAACTTTTTGCAGTTTGGTTATATCAAAAGCACATTCTATCGATGATGATAGTCATTGCTTCCCTTGGCCTGTCAAAAAAATCCTGATGCCCACGGCACAGCGTACAACTTTATGAGGGCATTACAGCCTGCTTAGATGGATAGATCTGGGATACTGGAACTTCAGTCACTCCACGATTTCTACATTTCTACAAGCCTTCCATGGGGAGTTGGTGAGGAACAAGAAGAAAGCATGGCCATCAAGCCAGTGAGCAGCAGCAGGGCTCAGAAGCAGGTGCACTACCTAAACCTACTTTTTATTTTCCTTCCCTGCTGGGAAGTGGACTGATTTCAAACCAAAGGAATTGCTTTTAAAGGTGACAGACTAAACCGTGATCCCACTGAAGGGCAGCTTCGCACAGTGATGTGCTGCTTGCCCATCCTGGGCCAGGCAGTGAAAACGCAAGATGGAGCCTTACAAAATGTTGTTACTGTGTCCTGAGTCAAGTGAAACTGCTTTAAAGTAGCAACTGTAGTAAAGCGCAACATGGATTCCCAAAAAGCAGGGTTCCCTCTCAGTAAACTGCAATGTAATTAGGAAGCCGCCCGAAGAGGATCAGATCTTACTCTAGATGAAGTTAGCAGAAGTTTTGTCCCTTGCAAGCACAGGGGGAGATCAGGGCCATAATCAGAGGGGTTTAATCAATCTTTGGTCAGATACAAGTTTCTGCCAGGTTGCCAGGCAAAGCAGGTTAGACTCACTTCCACAAAAATAATTCGCTGAAAAATCAAACTGGTCCAAACGTTTAAAAAAAAAAAAAAAAAAAGAAAGTTATGTTGAACTTTGTTTTCTCGCTAGCAAACTTCATGTCATAAACAACTGAAGGGCAGTGATGCAAAATGGATTCTTGTCTAGATTTGTAAACTTTTCCAGGAGTCGTAATATTCTGCATTTGATGACATCATGAAACTAACCACAAGTAAAAGTTGGTTTTCAATTTGTTCTACTTTTCCCTCATTAGTCTCTGTGTCAGAAATAGAATAAGAACCCTCATTAAGTCACATTAAATTCTTTAAACTCATTAAGGGCTCAGTGAAAGAACAATACAAACACTGGTGTTTTTGTAAAAAAATTATGCAACACAGATGGACTTCCATTTCCACGTAGTTTTAGAATGTATGTATGCGCATATAGCAACCAGTGAGAGAGAGAGAGGCATGAGAGAGAAACGGAGAGGCAGAGCAACAGAGACAAGAAGGCAGAGCATACCTTACACATGACAGAATGATACCTAGATAAAAGTGGATTATGCATGATCACTTCTGACCTGATAGAGATGAAGTGCTTAATGCTTTGTATCTTGAACTGTGGCAGAGCTGGAGTCAGAGCCATACCCCACATTTCTTTTCTATTAATGATTCCTCAGGACTTTTTTCCAGGGAGAAAACAACATTGAGGGCCACACAGCCAGCAGCAATCAAGTGGCAATTAAACATTTTGTCCACTGCCTACTCTGATTGCTGCTGCTGTAGCCTAACGTACTATCTGATTGCCATTGAAGATACATCTACTATCCAAGCTTATGGATTTACGCGTAAGACACAGGTGTGTGCAGAATTTCAACTGTCTTGGAGAGTATCTCCAGGTATGCAAAGGGTGGGTATTTGTTAGATTTATTGTAGCTGAATGACTCAGATATACGTTGTTGATAACTTATGATCCTACCCCTATAAAACTTGAAATAGGAACTCAATGCCACAAAATTATTTACATTCTTACAGTATGCTCAAGCAACTATTACAGGATTAATACTTTTTTTTTTTCTCCATAATAGATGTTAACATGCAAGTAAGAGTTTAGTTCTAAAGAAAACTCCAGATCTGAAGAACGTGGACGGAGACTAATTATATGGCAGAAATTTCAGATGTCTGTAGCTGGTCAGAGAAAGAGAACAGTATATACAGTAAATGAGAGACCTGAGTTACTGTTTCTTTCCTTCCTACCACTGCGACAGCTGAAATGAGATGTGGGATTTTTACTGATAGCCCCCAGACCTGAGCATCCAGAGCTGGATGCCAGGGCAGCAGAGACAGGCAGCCTCCGCTCGGGAGCTCTCCTCTCCCATTTCTCGAGCAGACTGAGACACTGTTTACCTGCAAGGCACATGGTAAGGCTAATCTATTTTCACAAGCTTTTGCCTCAGGTATTTGGGGCAAGGTTTACCTTATTAATTGTGTGTGTGTGTGTCCATATCTATGCGTGCAAGAGGAAAAAGCTCAGCAACGATTAGCATGTATTGCTCTGTAACTGCAGCTGGGGAATGTGTGAAGAGTATATTTAATATACCTAAAAATGAGAACACTAAATAGAAAAGCAAACCACACTCAGATTAGGAAACTGAAATTGGAGTTATCTTTCTTTCATTAACTGAATTCATGAAGCAACGTTTCATCTGCACAGTAAGTTTTGGATGATGCTCCACATAACTCATAGTACCTGCTTGAAGAGTGGCGTGTGAGAAAGTTAAAAAGAATCATACTTTGGAAACACTGAAAACTTTCTGCCCCCCAAAAAAATTGCTTTATCCTAACTCCTTTAACTTCCACTAAGCATTAAGCCACATCTGCACATAGGAATTTTAGGTGATACTCAACTTCAGTATCTACTTCAAACTTTTTCTTGTATCAGTTGAGAATTTGTTTTTTTAAATAGTACCAGTAAGCTCACTGAAATATCCAAAAGCAGTCTGCAAGGTATCTGTCTAGGCAGACTATGTGATCGTTTGGGTTTTCTTAATTAACTACTAGAAAAATTCCCCCTTGCTTTTTTGTGAACCACCAAGCTGTATGTTTAATTTTTTAAGTTTCAGTATGTATTTCAGACTTGCAGACTTTGCAAAGTAGGTCAGGAATACCCAAAGGATACACATTTGAAGGCTACAGATAGCAGAACACACCATTTACGGCTTTGTATATACACATACATACACATTCTATATAATATAGGTAGATAGATTCAATGATTTAAACACATTACATCTATACTGTGTGTTTCAAGAACATTCAGATATTTACACTGTTAGATCACCACTCATTTTTAGACCTACACTAGTGTCAGCTGCCAAAAGAAAGTACACAAATCAAAATATGTTACCTTTGTTCAAACAATACTGCTGTTCATTATATAATAGAAACTGTCATGCTTAATCTTCCAGGAACCAAGAACTGGTACATTCTTGGATCAGAGGTGGCTTGAAATGGTTTGAGGCAAAACTGAAGCATATTGTTGAAGTAAATCTCACTGAGAAACATAAGCGCATTGATGATTTTTAACATTAGATTTTACAGACTTTTTTATTTTCAGATATATTAGTAAACTAAAAATGCTGGCATATTTTCAAAATGCCAAGAGATGAACACATTAGTGGGTTGTTTTGTAAGATTTTTTCAAGATCAAATTATACATTCCTTCCTGCATCGTGAGCCTCAATGAATGTAATGGGGGATCCAAAAAGGATGCTTGAGAACAGACGTCACGATGAAGTAAAGTGTACCTATAAAAGTTACATGTGGACTTTGGAACACCCAAAACCTAGGTTTTTTCTTGCAAATTAGCAGTATCCAAGTACCCCAATGATTATTGCAGGCACTAAGCTACAGGCTGTGATGTTCGTTTTCCATTAGAGATGAAAAAATTGCCAAAAGCAGCATTCAAAAATATGTCTATAATATAGAGAAATGGCAGAAATATTTTAAACTCTTCACAGTTGGAGCTTTTTTAACTTCTATTTTAATCTGAGACAACACTAAATAAGGACTCTTCACTTAATGAGGAAAAACTGTTTTACAGCGTTACGACTCCAGGACTACTTCAGATTTCCAAGACTACAAAGGAAGTATTCTACAATTTCATCTTTAACAACACTGATTATACAATATTCATCAAGTAGACACAATCTTATGGACAGACATAGACACAGACAACTCTGCAGAGGCCAATCTTGCAGCCTTTACTGAATTCAAAAGTCCCCCTGACGTCAAAGAGTATTTTTCAAGAATGGGAATTGCAGGATCAGGCCCAAAAAGTGCTTATGAAGATGAGATGTTACTTCAACAGATTGAATGTTAGATTAAATATAAAGATTGAGGCAAGACTAGTCTGGGGTTTAAACCCTAGGGAGGATTGACATTTAAAGTGTTGCCACTGAATTATAGCTCTCCACATTGGGTGGGGTAACCTCCTACTGGGTGGAGTGTCTCCCCTAAAGGAAGGGAAAACTGGCACAAGCCAACTTGGTCTTTGAACAATTTCCCTACTTGCCAACTTATGAAGTCGTCCTGACGTCAACTTCATCAAGAAATTCTATTGCCCAACTCCGTCTTTTACCGTAGAATGCTTGCTTATGTTCAAAACCCCAGCAGACACAGAAGAGAAATTAAGGAAATAAGCCTGAAAACTCTAAACAAAATAAAGAAATTAGGAAAGAAAAGAAAATAGAGCAGACTGGATTTTCTTAAGTATAGTTAATTAAAAAAAAAAAAATATCCTTTTGTTGGGTTTTCTCACTTCTAATATCAGCTTAATACAGGTACAGATCACTACAGACTATTACTAAACACATTTTTAAATTTGGTTTAGCTTTAAAATATGGAGTGTGGAACACACAGAAAGTGGTCACTCTGCAATATACAATCTCTCCTGTCTTCTGCAATGGGCAGCGAATATCTTCCCAAACAGCGTCACTAACAGGTGCAAAAAGCTCTCATACTATGAAAATAACATTCACTGAACTGCCACCAAAGGTATATTTAACATATTATTCCCCTCTGAATCAAAATCAATTGTTCCTCCAAAATGCTGCTTCGGGTGCTGGGCAAGAGAGAAGGGGTGCGGGGAGGAACAAACCAAAAAAAGAAAAAGGATAAAGCATCTCAAAATGCCCATGGGAAAAAAAATAATAAATAAAAATCAGAAAACAGTTAAAGTTACGGTAACCTGAAATGCACCAGCCATCACAAAGAGCAATTGGAGAAATCCAGCAGAGCTCAGCAGGAAAGATTTTTAATAACAGATTGAAAAACAAGAATAAAAATAACTGCATCAACAGGGCCTTTCTTCCTCAGGCCACAAGCCCGTTTTTACTTGAAATTTAAAAAAATGGCAGTTTGGCCACTAAAACCAATCCAGAACATTATTAAAAGTTAAAAGCTACCAATTACTTCTGTCTGTTCTTTTAAAGCAAAGTTTGGCATTACGTCAGTTGGTTTAAAGAAAACAAGAAAGAGAGAGAGAAAGAAGGAGAGAAAGTTTCCTGCTTGTATAAATTAAACCACCAGGGAAGGTGTCTAGCCACTTGTAAAGCATTTATTACAGGTTTTTAAAGGGCTAGTAACATTTTAAAAATTAAATATTTTAAAATAAATTTCAGAGGAAAAAAGTCAATCTGAGTCTAGAAAGAAAGCAGACTTATGAGAAATCAGACATGCGTGAACTATAGCTAAGACAGTAAAAATGACTTAGGAGTAAACCTTATAATTCAAAATAATTCTGTTTTCAAGACTGAAATAATACAATTGTAGCTGCTGTACTCGCACGCATCCCCTATGATCAAGGAAAAGTTCCACCGAACTTTACAGGATGGAACCGACTAAATTCTGTAGGAATGACCTACAGAAACGCCACTCGTGGTGGCTATGCAATTTGATGAAGAATCTTCTCTCCATAGCTTTTCTGAAGCCACGCACAGAGATCTGCAGCAGAAGTAAGATTCCTTAGTTAACGTGGCAGGACCGTAGTAAAAATCACTGATAGATCGAGTAGCACTTTCTATTAAATTTTAGATGTATTTTCCACTGGTGGTGTTATTATTAAGATTTAAAGAACCACTTTAAAGGCACCAGAAAATAAGAAACTGATAGCACAGAACATGAATAAAGCATAGACAGCTATTAAACAATGTTTCTTACACTCAGCTACGCCAGTTCACCTAAATCAGTCTTCCAAACCCCGTGACGCCAAATCAGAGACTCCTCTGAGTCCGGACAACACACCAAGTGGAATGGTGTTCAGTTGTGCAACGCTTTCGGGGTGTGACAAAATGTCCACTGGGGACTTAAATCAAAACCATGGTAGTTATTCTCCCATTGCTCCATGTTTCATTTGAGCCTTGGTCGGCATGACAAGAAGTGAGAATAATAGGCCACCGCTTCTTTCCCCACCGTACTCCTCTGCCCCGGCAGCATTTCTTATGTTCTGGGCACGTATACAACTAGCTAAGGAGCCGTGCTCTGGAAGGCCCTTTATTGATTAGGTGCAAAACAACACCAAGAAATGAATAATAAGCATAATCTGAAAAATGTAGTTGCGTGTCTTGCCCTTGTAAACATTTACTATTTAATGGTGTAATTGTACTTTAATCCTTCACATCATCTGATATAACTCATGACGTATTTTTCTTTTAATTAGCAAACACACAATCCAAAAAAAGCAAAGCCCAGAAAGCTTGTACGTACCATAAAAACTGAAGTGAAAATAGTCTTAAAGTAATCACATATTCTCTCTTTGGAAGCAGGTTTATCTTTTTAAAGTCAAAAGAGAACTTCATTGGCACAGGGTAGGAAAAAGAACTCCATAATTCATGACAGTACCAAGGAAAAAAGTTTTTCTCCAGCAGGACTGGAAAGGGCACTTTTATTTATCTTCTGGACAGACAAAAGTAGTAGAATCTATACCAGATACGTTGTAATTAATGTATCCAAAGGTCAACAGACAATCGTATTTATACAATAGATGAGTCCAGACTACGCTGGCTATAGTATTAATCACCAGTATTTGAAAACAGCATTGTAATCTTACTAGGTAAGAACTTTAGACAGTTTCAGAAACTTTTTCTTTTTTTTTCCCTCTTATCTGCCTGCTATTCTTTTTTACCAACTGCTTTTTAACTCATGAGGTGTAGTATGTGACACAAAAATGCCCAAGTTTAGAGTCTCCAAAGACTTCTAAAAACAGACCCAGACTACCTCACTGGTTGTGTTGAGGAAACTAAATTAAGCAAGGGCAAACACCAACTGGAAACTTGTCACTTTACTGAATGAATGGCTTCATTTTACACACCAGTTAGAATATCTTAATCAGAACATATTTGTTCAAGGCCAATACTTTTACTACCAGGTGGCAGTTTGTTTTAACTGAAACTGTATTAAAAATGTAATTTATTTCCACTTTCACCTAACAAAAAGGGTTGTCAGATTCCCAGCCTGTCATGTTCAAAAATATTTAACCATAAACTTTCTCACAATGTTATATTTGGTGTTACCCACAAACCTTTATTAAAGCGATACTGCCAGTGTGGCTGCAGTTAACATCTGAGAATGTTTCTGTTAAGATTATTACATTAAAATATCGTCAAGAGTTTGTAAGAGTCATAAATATTCATATACATACACACACCCCCAAAACTGAGAAGGAAAGTTCCACATAAAAAGAAAAATCTAAATACATAGCCAAAGTTGCCTGTTTGCAATTAAAATTTTGGGTTTTTCCTAAACGTCTTTGCTAATTTTTTAACTCTTTCACACTGTAATGTAAAATAGTTTTGTTTCAAAGCAACTGTCTGATAAAGTGCTAAAAGAGGTAATTCGCATGAACAGAAAGTAATTAGTCATTGTTTGCACAATGCTTTGAAAATATAAAACCCTATGTGTCAACTAGCATTAAAATATAACATGATTGAAATACAGAGACTTAACAAGCAACCATTGCATCTCACAGACAGTCGAATCTACACTCAAGAATCAGTACTACGCAGTTATTAACGCGCAACCAAGATATGTGAATAATATTCTTCGCACGCAGCCAGAGCATGCATGGTAATGGTGTGTACTATGAAAAGTTTACTACAAACGGTAGACAACACAGGATAGAATAACAAATCTGCTAGGGATTCATAAAATAGTACTGAACTTACTCGATCACCGATAAAATCAGAAGGCAACTCACAAAGCTACCATATAAATTATCGTAAAGATGCATAAAAAAATATAAGAGGATAACCTGGCTGCATCGTGTTTGATGCCCAAAGAAGTCTCAGATCTCTGAAGCTGTCATTTACATTTTTTTTCCTTTATTAACATTACTATGAAGTAAAGAAAAAATTAAGCTGTACTCTCATAGGCAAAGAGTGCCCAGTGTTATTTACAGTCTGTTTTAGAGGATCACAGGCAAAACATGTAAACTTAAAAGCTGATGCAACTTTGCCCTTTACTTACTTTGTTGTGACTACGTATATGCAAAGTTTCAGAGAAAAGTTATTATATGTAACAAAAAAAAAGAAAAAGCGATAATCAGACAAAACAGGGTGGATTACAAACTGACTACTTAGATCTAACCTCTCTGGGTTTTAAAAAGGTGTAGCAAACTTCTGTGGTCATAAACTGTCTGAGGCTTAACTTGTATATAGGCACTGATGCACTACTGAACTTCAGTGTTACTGGTTCTATGTGGCAAACCTCAAGCAGGTAGACATTTTTCAATAGGAAAAAAGAAAAACTTTTTCTTCCCGTCTACAGAGAAAGGTTCCACTTGTTTGGTTTACCACGTTATTAACAAACTTTCATTCAGTGGTTAAAAAAAGAAAAAAAAAATAAAAATCTTTCAAAGCGTTGATATCATTTCCAGACCGTCTTGTCAGCATCACAATTTACAGGAAATAGTTGATGTTCTCAGACAAACCCTGTATTTACTCATAGACCTAGAGTGCTTAAAAAAAAATAAAAAATCCTCACTCTTTTGGAGGGCTTTTCTTAAATGTCATTCTGGTGGAATATCTGAGAGAGCTGTCTAACCTAACACACATATTGTGAACACGAGGCAAACGCAAACTGCGGTTCAGAAGACTACTGTAACTTTTATTCTCACTTTGTCCACGTCAGGAACTGGCTCTTACCACTACTTTCCTTTGCTGCCCCTCGCATTTTTAACTCTGGCAGTCTTCTCTATAAATGTTCAACTTTTCCTAAAACCAACAGGAAAGTAACATGATGCCACCAGCACCCATAGGATTCAGTTGCACAGTTGAAGAAGATTGCCTGAATGGCAAAGAAGTTTGATGGTTCCTTGAGAGACTTCCTGAACTCGACTGAATAAAACCTGAAGCGTATTAAATTATTGTTTGTTTCAATGAATATTCAAAACGTGTTGCGTGCAGTAAAAGCAGTGAAGGCAGCATGGTCTGGATAATAGTTTGCACTTTCTTTACTGGAAAAGTATTTTCCCCTCGGAGGAGATTTGTCGCCTTGGTTCCCCAAGTGTGCTGAGGTGTCACTTCAACCTCCAGCCTTGTCAAGTAAGGTACTCGCACTGGCGGGGGAAGAAATGATGGAGGGGAGTCACCTCTCCACTTTATCACTTATCCCCACAGCTCAGTCAGTGCACTTGAGAAGTTTGCCATTCGCAGATAGAAAATACAACCGATTGTGAAAAAAAAAAAAAGATACAATATGAAGGAGACTAGCGGGCCCCACTAGAAACCGCGTAGGAGTGCCGGGATGTCTGAGCGCCTTGATTTGCAGCAGTGAGGCAGATAAACAAACCCCCGAAATGTCAAGCCCCCTTGGGGAGCCGTTCGCGTCCCAGGGCAGATCTCTGGGCCCGACCCTGCCCGGCCCCAGGGCCGCTCACCTCTGGCCCGGGCCATCCTGACTGCCCCGGGCGCGAAGCGCCCATCGCCGCGTAGCCCCCCGCTCAGCCCCTCCGTCCCCGGCCTCGCCTCCACTCATCCCTCTCTTCCAAAAAGCAAACACACGGACGGCTGAAGCGGAGAATAACCCCCCGCCGGCAGCCCCCGAGGACGAGGGAAGGGGGGAAAAAAAGTGAGACGCTCCACAAAGTTGTGGCAGGCAGGGGAGAGCCGAGCGTAGGGACGCAGCGCTGGGAACAGAGCTTCGCCTTTAAAAGGGAAAAGTTTTACGTCTGTCTGCGCTTTGATTTAAAATAAAAAACAAAAACAAAACAAACAAAAAAAACACCAAAAAATAACAATAAAAAAAACCCAAACAAAACCAAAAATCACCACCACTACGTCGCCTTTTTCCCCGGTGCGACCGGGAGGGATCCCGAGCCCCCCTCCCGGCGCAGCACAGCTTCGCACTCGGCCTCTCCCGGTGTGTTCCCGGGCAAGGAGGAAAAGGGGAAGAGGGAGAAGGAAAAAAGAAAAAGAGAAAAAGAAAATAGTTAACTTACNAAAAAAAAAAAAAAAAAAAGGGAAAAAAAGTTTTTCCCAAACTTACTACTCTTCATGATGGTGTCTCTGTGCCCCGCTTGTCATGATCCCCATTAAAACTTCCAGCAGCGGCAGGAGCGGCAGGACTGTGCGACTGCAGCTCATCGGATGCAAACCCTCTTTGCTCGTCTTCTACTTCCCCCCCCCGCGTCTCCCTTCCCCTCCCCCCGGAGCGCCCCGGTGCTGGGGAATCGGCGGCCGCGGAGATAAGGCGCGCAGAGGCGCGGAGGGGAGGG
>VWZK01016887.1:97180-145221 GCA_013396935.1 Baryphthengus martii | reverse complement strand
GGGCGGGGGGTTGGGGGGGACGTGGAAGGAATCAAATGCGCGACCCACGCGCGGCAGTAGCTGCCTCCCTCGCGGGTCCCGAGGTCGGCGCGGGGCGCGGGGGATCGCCCGGGGAAACGTGGATTTAGTGTTGCTTCTCTCGTGCCTTCCCGCCTACCACCGCCCCCACCTCCCCGTTTCTATGCGGATGGACAGGCACTTCCCAGGTTTTGGGACGAGTATTTCCCTTTACTGCCTGCTCTTTGATACCGACCGCAAGTCGGTCCCAAGCTTTTCCGAGAAAACCTTTACAACTTCTCCTGCTCGTGCAGAACCTTTTCAGTTCAAAACACTCCGATTTCTGCTGTGCTACAAATTGCCAGAAGTCTGTATCTTAATGTGAAAACACTCTAAGGAGAAGCAACACATAAAAGGTTCCTGTGAAAGGGTTTTAAAATCCCAAATATAGTAGGCGTTAAAAACTATGTAAACATTTGTTGGGCATTTGGACACAATTTTTCTGCAGTTAGGTGACTTTATATGGAGTAGTTTTCCTCCCGTGCAAGTAGTTTTAAACGGATTTCACATTAAAATAGATACATTCTGGTTGCTTAGAGCTACTATCACATTATTCAAGGGAGACATTGGAAAAAGAGTTAAATCATTGCAGTGCAAAAGATGAAACTGCTTCCTCTCAAATGTTTGAAATGACAGAACTTTTTCCTTACAATTTTATTCTCAAATACATGGCGAAATGTAAAGCCTAAAATCTTGAGAGATACGCGCAGATGCAAATGAAACCCAACTGTAAAATGTATGGTGTTTGCAGCCCTCTCTCCAAACTTGAACATTCTTCATACATGCTTAGTATAATCCACTGGCAGATTTGTAAAGTAATTGCTCCTGTAAATTACCCAGTAACACACGTCCCCTTTAAGTTCTTTTATAGGATTGTCTGATAAAGCACTTTATGGATAGGAAAGCAATAATTCACATGCAAGACGTGAACTTGTCACGTTGAAAATGGAAGGTAAAATATAGTTGCACGATGAAGCACACAGTGAGATCCCCGAGACAAGGAGAGGAGAACTGACAGATTATGTGTGGGACTCCCTCTATACCCATCAGCAGAAAAGGAGTTCGTAGCAGCGGAGATATCTATATATGGAATGCAAAGGAGAGTAAAATCAGAATTTAAAGTTTGTTACAAAGTCTGCCTCGATACTTTAGTACCGGGACCGCACTCAGTAGCACCTCACTAATATGCACACAGAGAACCTTTCTTGACTGTCTAAACTTCTAGTTTTTCTCAAGCTGCAAATACCATGGCTGAATCACACGCAGACACAAATTTTAGTGAATGAAGAATTCTGAAAAGCGAGTATTTTTGCTCCATTTGCACCAGTTCAGATGTGTTCTTCTCTGCAATTTAGATTTTATTATCGTTACTGAGCATGTCAGCTCCAAGTGACTGTTCACTTGGCAAATGTCTTGCATGTGAAGGGTTAAAATCAGCAGGTATTTTGTCCGATGACTTGGCTAAGCATCTTGCAAGCAGGGCTTGAGTGGAAAATATTTAAACAAGGGTTATTCCCCTTTGCTTCTCTGCTCTAGTGAGACTTATTAATGTCTTTTTATTTCAAACCAGGAAATGATGCCCCCCACACCTTAAATCCCAGCCAGTTTATATGTGTGGCTGCAGGCTTTCCCAGATTTTGTTCGCATTATGACAGACAAACCGTGAAAGAAGATCGATAACAATGAAATAGCAGGTTTCAACACGTGTAAACCTTGATAACAAACACACCTTTTTTCACCTGTAGAACAATATTAGAGAGATGTATTTTTTGAAAGACATAAGCCTCTCTTTGTATGTGCTTTTAAAATGAAACCGCAAAAGCTGTTCATAAGCAAAGATGAGAAGCATAAAATATGTCTTCAGAGTTTCAAGTAGACAACTCTAATGAAATGCTGTATCTCTCAGAAAATGTTTGTTACCATATCTTTATAAAAATGCTTGCGTGATACTTTCTGCATTTCAAGTTAAAATAAAGCAGATCAAGAAGTCGTCAGTATCAATCTGTTTATGTTCACCACAAAAGAACTGTAGAGAACTTAATAAAGGCAAAAATATTTTCATAAACTTTTTTCAGGCAAATTATTTATTTACGAAATAATTTACAAAGAAAATTTTTACCTCATGGCTTAGATACATTGCATATGCTTATGATTGACACAATATGTTCAGGCTCAAAGGCCCATACAGGCTTTTTTTTTTCTTTTTTTTTTTTTTTTTTTTTTTTTTTATCCTAGCAGGAATATTTCAAAACAACCAACTAATTCATGAAGTCATACAGTAATTGTCTGACAGTTGTTTCTAATATAGAAAAATAAGTTATATATATTGTTTTCATTGAAATATTTGTTGATTTGTTGTTAGAATCCTTTGACGTTGACATGTCACAAATTGCATTAGTAGAAATATTGGAGATTTATTTTCATTTATTATCTTCTGCTGTCAAACATTTGCAAAACCACTTAAAGGAAGTTTTATTTCACTTTATTCAAAACTCATATTCTGCATGATAGTAGGTGGTTGTGGAAATAATGAATCCAGCTTTCTGTAATAGATAGGAGCTGAGGAAATGAAGGAAAAGCAGAAGAGTAAGAAGATGGAGAGAAAGTGTTGCTTTCACTGAGGGGCATGAACAAAGTAACTTCTAACTAACCCTCCTTTTTTCTTTTTTGACACTCAGGCACATTCTCCATTGAGGGAGAATACAGAGGCCAGTCACAGTTGCTTCTTGAAGGAAAACAGTATAGCAGTCATTGTTTATCAAGATGACATAACATGCCATTTATGCCTTTATTGTTTAATGCAGTTTCTCTTTTCTTGTAGTTTACTCAGCATAGATACAAAGAAGGATTAACAGTTAAGCATAAGCATACTTGTTTTACAATATCAGCCTTTTAATGCATAACTTACTTACTTAAAGTACTAGAGCCTATAATCACAATGATTTTACCTGATGGAACATGCATTTCAGAAATATAATCCAACTGTTTACCCTAACACGTCATAAATTGCAATTCTTTACAAAAACCTGAGATTGACATCTTTTGCTTTTAAATGCCTGCTGCTTTAGAACACATCATCAAGAAAGTATTTCTATATTATTCTCCCTTCTGTTGGTAGTATATCACATGAATTCTAAAGACCATTTTCTTATACTGTCTCCAGTAATGAGCATTTTGAGGAACATTTAGTTATGTGTCCGAGGCACTCCAGTGTGAGTTTCTTGGGAATATAAGCACAGCAACTTGCAGGATTTCTGCAGACCCACTCCTTTTCCTTGCACAACTTTTGTCACATGAAATCATCGGGAAACTTTTGTTCCCTTTCTTACATCCTGAACAGAGTCAAGTTTCTAAACTTCAAGTTGCACACCAAAGGCAAAAAAAAAACTACCATGGATTTTCAAAGAAACAGGACAGAGGACCCTAACAATGCAGTTGAAACTTTTCTGAAAAGAGATTATGCGTTGTGATAGACAGGGAAGTGCTGAGAACAGCCAATGAAGCAGCGTGCAACAGAAGAGCTAATACCATGGCATCATCCCAGATTCAACAGATGTTTTCTAGGGGGATTGGATGTCTGGTAATGGGAAATGGAACCTTTCTCTTCTATGTCACTGGTTTTAACACAGGCCAGTAGCGATGGAAAGTCAGTAATATCCAAAGGTTGTCTGGTAGCTTTCTGTACTGCGTGGTAGAATGCCTTCCTGAACATAGCGCATCACGGCTGGCCAGGACTCCCCAGCGCCCCAGTGGCACTGACGCCAAAAGGACCTTGCATGAGAATGCCTCTTCCCTGTGACCGGTCTCCCAGGGAGGGATGAGGAACACCAACCAGGCATAGACTGCTCCTACTAATGGTGTGTCTGCAGATAGTTAAATAGCTCTGGCAGCCACAAAAGATAATTTATCACTTTACACTATCATAAAATCTACTAGAAAATTAAAAATGCTAAAACACCAGACTCCCTGAAATCATTTACATGCAGGAATCCATATAATTGTATAGATTTTGATCTTAAAAATGCTATGTAAAAGGCATTCATCCAAAGCTCTCAAAAACCTCTCATGCACATACACATATATCTGGAGTAATATATAACAAGTATCTCCCAACAAATATCAGTAGAAGAGGTGGCAGCATTTCTTCCCACACTTCAACTGGAAGTTCAGCAAACGAAAACAACGTGAGCCCCCTGTCCTGTCATCACCTCCTGCCAGACAGAGCCACTACCTCTTCTTGCCTCAGTTCCATATTCATCTTCCCTCCAGCATTTCCAGCATTTCTAGTAAGGTTAATCTGAATCACTTCAAAGTGCGTTGAAGTCAACAGGAAAAATAAAGCTTATATGAGTTTAGTAATCCAATGTACAATAGGTCCTATACGAAAGTATTCTTCAGGCTTCTTCCTCAGGTTCATTGCTATGAAATTGTGGTGTTCTGGACATAACAATATTGAAAGTTACTACAGTATCTTCTAATATAAAGAAACAGTTCTGTACAATTGAGGTGTTTGGCTCAAAGGGAGTTGTTTTTCATTTGATTTCCTTGTAAATATTTTTTTCTTTTCCGTTTATGACTTCTCACTGTGTTCAAATCTTTATTTTAATATGACAGACTACAAGCAACATGTTTTTATTGCAGAAAAGATTTATTTACATAGATACTGATGCGAGGTCTCAGATTAAGTTTAGGAAAAGGAACTATCTTTCAAATATCCATATATTTCACTTTGCAAAAAAGTGCACTTTCCATTCCAATATGAACCTCGAATGCATACCCACATTATATAACCCAGGAGGTGCAGTAATAGCTATTGGGAATCTCAGACACACCATGTATTGGTAAAATAACCAAGATGCTGTCACTATTGCCAATTACAAGTGGATGGAAAGTCACACAATTAAGGTAAACATGGTCATGTAACGCATGGTCTTTAGTGGTCTCTGCTAGTCTCCTATGAAGCTTTTTCAAGCACTCACAAGGACGCACAAATAACTACATTCAACCAAACTAATATATCTAACGTTCAAAGTGTGCAATGCTTTGTATAAGGGAGGGCTTGACCTTAATTTGGCCTTACTCTCTGTATGACGAACCAGTTCCTCTTGCTAAGGCATCATCCGATGAACCACTGTGTGCTAGGAGTGATTAGTGGTAGACAGAATCTTGCCTTGCATCAACCCCTGAACTTGAACTGGGGGATTTTTAGAGCCAAAGAAGAAAGGTCAGCTTGTTCATTGAATCATAGGATCACAGAATCGCTGAGGCTGGAAAGCACCTCTGGAANATTTTAATTTTATTTTATTTTATCCAAATGAGGCACTCTTCTCCATGGATTTACAAACCATAGTTTCATCACCAATTACCCTTCTTTCCTACAAAGGAAGAGGACAATGTTTCCTTCATCTCTCATCTTGGATAATTTCAGTTACTTTTTCTGAGTCCTTCATCATTCATTGAAATGCTTTTTGAAGTAGAGACATTACAACTGGTCAAAGGATAGAGTTATTCTGTTAGTTTTCAAACTTCAGTGATCTTCATAAGTGTTTGAGCTTCACATATTACTTATATAAACATAAAATACCTGTCCAAGCAAGAGCCCAGGGTTGTTTTTTTATAAATTTAGACATATTTGCTGATCAGCAATTAATGTTTCAAAATTACTTCTCACTCTTTGTAGAAAACTGATTTGTGCTTTTNCACAATTAAGGTAAACATGGTCATGTAACGCATGGTCTTTAGTGGTCTCTGCTAGTCTCCTATGAAGCTTTTTCAAGCACTCACAAGGACGCACAAATAACTACATTCAACCAAACTAATATATCTAACGTTCAAAGTGTGCAATGCTTTGTATAAGGGAGGGCTTGACCTTAATTTGGCCTTACTCTCTGTATGACGAACCAGTTCCTCTTGCTAAGGCATCATCCGATGAACCACTGTGTGCTAGGAGTGATTAGTGGTAGACAGAATCTTGCCTTGCATCAACCCCTGAACTTGAACTGGGGGATTTTTAGAGCCAAAGAAGAAAGGTCAGCTTGTTCATTGAATCATAGGATCACAGAATCGCTGAGGCTGGAAAGCACCTCTGGAAGTCATCTGGTCTAATCCCCCTGCTCAAGCAGGCCCACCTAGAGCCAGCTGTGCAGTACCCAGTTCCTTCGTTTGGAGACTTCGTAGTTCTCCAGTAGTCTACACGACTGCTCTAACTTGTTCCTGAACTGAGACAACTTAAAGGAGCTTTAATTTCATTTACACTTGGGATCTTGATGTGGTGAAGTGCAGATCACAACCCAGAAAACGTGTGTGTCCTTGTCTTCTTCAATGCCTGGACAAACAGATCCCATAGAGGACAAAAAAAAATAAGTCTTTACTACTTCAAGTTTTTTTTTTTAGCTCCTTCCTGACTCCACTGCTTTTAGTTTAGCTCCCTTCATTGCTCACATAAAACAGACAGTTACCTTATGACATACTAAAATATTTCTGTGTTAGACTTCTTATTTAACAATGTCCAGAAATACCTTTCATAAGCTGATAAAACACCTGGATAGTTTTGGCAATTTTGCTATGCATGTTATACTTTTTTTTTCCACTCAGTTTATGCATCAATGGAACAAAAAAACCCAACTTAAACCAAAAGAGAAAAAAACAATTCAAACCAAGTAACTTGTCTCTGACCTGTCCCCTCCTCCTTAGTTTTTTAGCATTGCAATATACACTGATATTATTGTCATTAACATAACACATTGCACTAAGGATCATTAACTATTTTTAAATAAAAGGAATAAAGCTATGTACTACACTATGACTAATATATGAAAGAGTTGTTCATACAGTGACTTGTAAATAGAACATTTGTAATTAATAGCTTTATATTTGCGTAAAGAGACATCTTTTTGAATGACTAGTGTGTGGGATATGGGCAGAAAATAATGTGGGCTGTTTAGGAATCAAAGCAATAAAAACAAATATGGAGAATTTGAAAGATATATCTAAGAAAGGGATAAGTAACCTTCATGAGCCCTTTGTCACAGAAGCCAGAATGGCTTGCACATGGGAAGCATCCCTGGAGATAATTGCACTGGTGCCCTATTTCTCCTTGTCAGGAGCTAGAGACAGCCCAACTTGCAATCCAGAGATGCAGCGAACAAGCCACGCACTGTGATGCAAATTTGGGTGAGTGAATTTAACACACTGAAAAATTAACTCCTATTTTTTTGATGTATGCAGGTGATGCAATACACAGAGTAAATCCAGACTGGCAATGGGTTGTGTGTTGTGAAGACCAGACACGGAGAAAAGAGAGTAAAACCTTGGAAAGTCTAGGAAAAAATACACTTTTTTGAATTCTGCACCTGACTTTTTGATTTTACTTTTGCAGTCCAAGCTGAGGGTTTGAATCAAAAGAAGGAACCCAAGTACAAAAATGGAAGTGCCTGTCTGAAATAAGCTATGAAGACTAGCTTTTAAGGTGATGTGTACACCGAGGCTGCTAATTATGACAAGCAGCCCAATGAGGCTGTCAGGCAGAGAGAAGTAAACAAAAGGATGCATCAGAGAAAGTATCACCTCTCCAATAGCAAACTTCAAGTATCTTTTAGACTCTTGAAGAGATGCATTTTAACACAGTCTGTGTAAGGAGAAAGTGCTTTTTTTCTTTTCCTTCATAATGCCATTATTGGAGATATGCAAGCATTAGAAGAAAAAAGGATACTTGGGAAGGGCTCAGGCATAGCAAATTTGTTTTCCCCCTTCCCCATCAACTATAATTACAAGCATTCAGACAAAGCTGGTTTTCCCAGTAGGACTGGCTGAAAACACACTTCATTTACATGGCCTAATTGGGCTTTTTTGGCCAAGGTTGTTCTATACACTGACACTAGGACTAGGTACTTAACATTGAAAAGTACATTATTGTGGTATTCAAGTTAAGAATTTCATTACTTTGATGTTGGAAAATTCAGAATGAAGGTGTCTCCTTGAACATTAGTGCTTCAGTAGTGTGTATATGCATAAGAATAATATCGGTAATTACATTGGGCCCAAACAGTTAAGAGTCTGCAAATTAAACAGGCAATCATTGTATTTTCTTCTTTCTCAATGAAAGAAATAAAAAATAATTTATATATACATGCTGTTACATGAAATGGTGATATACAGTCCTGTGGTCTTCAGAAATCAGTACAGTGAACAGATCAGCTGATTTGTGAGGATCTACTACAGAAGCAATGTAGGACAAAAATCAGCCGCTTCTATATTCTGCTATTTGCATTATGTAAAAGTTGGTTATTTTTATCTTATATGAGTTTGTTTGTATCTATCTTGTCTCACTCAGCAAGACACACAGTTTATGAATATGTATTTTATAACCTTTTCTAAGCCAAGTGCACAGGTTTAGGTTCAGGGCCTTCCATACTGTACATGTCCTCTGCAAGCAAAGAGGTTTTGCACAGTCATCAGTGCAAACTCAAGCCATGTCTAGAAAGAAAATTTACATAAATATTTCACCAGGCCTTAGTGTAGACAAGGTTCTTGCAGCTGAACCTGTTTTTCAGCATATTTAATTGCCACAGTAATTAGAACATGAAGGCTCAAATCCACAAAGATATTTGGGTGCCTAATTCTCATTAATTTCAATTGAGATGGCAGTTGCCTCTCTTTATGGACATAGAAGACACAGAAACCTCAAGAATCTTATCTCTTTTAAAACTCCCAGACAAATATTGCTATCAGCTTCTTCAGAGCAGGAGGAATTTTAAGTCCTAATGAAGGTACATCTTAAGCACAGGAAATTATATGATAACAATGGAGGCCACATTCATCTCTCACCTCCTTTACACCATCCAGTTCTTTCAAACTGCAGGAAGTTCCCAGATCATGGGATGTTAGGAAACTCAAAAAACAAACCAAGATATTCTTTTGTGATCACCAGAAAATGAAGCTGGAAAGTTATGTTCTTTTATGGTCTGATAAAAAATAGTGAGATTACTGGGAAGAGCATGGTTCTATACGCCTATCTAATCCTCAGATGTAGAGAGAAATCATGATCACACCTCCAGATGTGAGCCCCTAAGACTGAACTTTCTGGACCTGCGTGTAACTGTCCACGTCTGTGCTCACGCCCGAAGGCCAGACGTGCCACGCTCTGTCTCCTTCTGGCCACACATGCATAATCCTTTGCTCATGCCATTCCAAAATCCTCCTGTACTGTAAGCCGTACAAGGGAACTGATCGAGTAGAAAATTACTTTTCTTAACTCTTTTATTAAGCACCAGTTCAAAAATATAGTATCTGGGACAGGGAAGAGGGTGGGTCTTCCCTTTTTGACAGCGACTTTGTCATGAAGCAAAAGCTAATCTTTGGAGGCATGTCTTCAGAGCCACTGGTGCAGCCGATGGAAAGAGTGGTAACTATCATCAAGTGCCCTTCGGAGGAGTTTCTGTCTTCAACTCTGAAGAAGCCCAGCCTCTTAGTTTAAGCAAGTGGGGATGTTATTTATGTGACATGAATACATACCCAGAGTTACATGACTAATCACAATGTTCCCACCTTTCTGCTTTAAAACTCCAGTTCGAGCTTTGCCTTGATATGCTGTGTAACTGTAATGATACTTGCTAAATGAATGTTAAAAATAGGTGAAATATATCTCACAGCTAGAGCTTAAAGCCAGAAGAAACCATTGCAAGCTCTGGTTTGCCCTTCTGCATAATTCTGTCCACAGAGTGCTCAATCCTGGCCGTGCCAGGGCTATAACTGAAGTATGAAGATATTATATCTTTCTGAAGATGTCTCTCTTGATTTAAAGACTTCCAATGATGAAGGATTCACGGCAGTCCTAGATAAGTTGTTCCAGTATTTAATTACCATCACTCTTAAAAATGTCCCTAACATAATTTAGTATAACTTCAACTTCCAGTTCTANTACTTCTCACTCTTTGTAGAAAACTGATTTGTGCTTTTGAGATTTTCTTTTCTTTTTTTTTTTTTTTGTTGAAGCAATAAGAAGGTCTTTGTGATTTGCTTTCTTTATGTGTCAAAACTGGAAGAAAAACTTTCAAGACTTTGAAAATTACTGAAATGAGCACAGCATACTTTATCCTCAGACTTCTCATAGCAAAAGTCACTCTAGTCTAATTTACTAGAGGTCCTAAAAATAAAGGATTTCCTTTATAATGGTAAGAAATAATCAGTCATTAGTTGTAGTTTCTGTTGTAAGCCTGGGCAGCAATGTCACTAAATAGTACAAAGTCATTTTTTGCACTGGACCTTAATGAGAAGATTCTTGGAAGGATTCTGCCTGCTGAGACATCAAGTTATAATCTCTCAAATTAAGTCTAGCTAATAGCTGTTTCCAGGACAAGACAAATCTGTGGGCACTAACTAGGTTAGTGGCTATTACACTCTGCATTTAATCTTGAGTATGACAGATAGACAAGTGGGAGTGGGACTGAGGGGAATATTTGAACAGCAAAAGAAACCATTCCTCTAAGACGATAGCAAACTTGTGACAGCATCTTGAACATCTTCCTTCACATTCAAGACAAAGCTAGTTGAAGTAATTTACTCCTCTGAAGGTGTCAAAGGTAAGGTTTGCACAGCTTTTCTCATGCTGAGTTTCTAAGCCAGGACACCTCAGTCAAGCAGGCTCACAGTGAAAAATCTAAGTGAGGAAGAAATGAGAAGTCAGCTGTGCATCCCTTTGCTGCTTTGAAAGCGAGTCTGCAGCTGCCTGGGGCACTCACAGGGCACGGCATGTGGCATTGCCAGATAGTGCCTGTTTGGTGGATATAGAACTCACTCCTCTCACGCATGGATGGGAGGTACTTCACAGATAGAGTACCCACTTGTGCACCAGTGTCAGCAAATTGCCATGCCTTCCTGTGCTGGTGGCCAGTGCTCACTCCACTGGACATCCAACACAGGTGACCAAGGTGACAGAAGGGCAACTTCTCAGCCATCCCCACAGCTCATCAACCAGCCTCTTGTAGGCTTCCAACATCTGACTGCCAATAGACATGTGCCACAGCACAAAATTTCATCTGTGGGTGGCACATAAGTAAGCCACATGAGCATTACTAGGCCACCAGGTTTCATTCCAGGCCTCTACCATCTCTACAGCAATTGTTAGCCAGTCAGTCTCAGGCCTATGTTCAACAAAAGAGGCTCGGGTAGTGTTAACGGAATGCATATTTCTAGTTCCTTGTTGTTTTCCAGAGAGTATAGTAGTTACTGAAAGCACTGGAGATTGAAGGTATTTGGCATCTCAGTACTTATCAAGGACAAGATTCCTGGGATGGCTGGGCATCCAGGAGCTGTGGGTATCCGCTATGGAGCACACCAGGCCAAATGGCACTCGTGTATGCACATGGTGGAGAGGGATTGCGAACACAAACGACAAAATGGACAACACTTCCAGTGAACAGATACAGAGAGGTGCTATGTGGGCACAGTGGTACATTCATTTCTAAGCTTTTCTGCTTTTGTTTGTTTGTCTGGGCAAATATCTTAAGAAACTTAAAAAAAAAAAGAATTGTTTAAATGTCAGATATAAAATGTTATTTTAAACAATGGTTGTGTTTCAATTGGCTCTTTGACCTTAAAAAGGCAAAAAGCATATTTTGTCTCACAACCTGCTTAAAGTAAAACAAAAGCTACGTTACAACTCCTCACAAACAATGAAGGCAATAAATACAGTAAATTACTGTTTTATGTGAGACAATATACTAATGTTAACCGAAGCAATGAAATTAGAAAACAAACTCCCTCTGGGAACAATTCTCACACCCCAGTTTTAGAAGGAAGCAGAGTTTACTTGTAAATAATTGAATGCATTTACTCCTGCTAGGCTGGACTGACAGGTCTTTCATATACTGAAGCTTTGCTTCTCTGATAATTGCAAACTTTTTGAACTGAGAAAATTGTCAACTAAAGGTCTGCACAGTCACTGTAGGACTATCTAGGAACATACAGATGTGCTATATAACATAGTAGTACTGAATTTTGCTGTCATGCAGATCGCCATCTAATAATAATATTCCTTCAGATCTACTTCTGTTTAAGAATATGTAAATAATCTCCTATTGAAAGTCTTATTAACAACCCTCCAGCAATTGTAACCATTGCTTTCATGGACGAGCAATACAACGAAAAAGGCGCATGATTATCTGCGTTTTTTTTAAATTCAGTTCAGCAATTAGAAGAAAAAAGGAGACAGAACAGCTAAGTGTGAAAGCACAGCGTGATAACCTCAGTTTTACAGAAGTACAAAAGAACTAGAGCACTGCATGAACTGTGTTCCCTGTTACCTGCCTCAGAAAGCTGCCTCACAAAATACTGGACTTTGCTCTTGCATTTGTTTACACTTCCTCTTCATGTCTAATTTTCATGCCACAATTTTACCTGCTTTATCTGCAGTGTTGATATATCTTCTCTCAACTCAGCTCAAATAGATTGGATTCAGAGTTCATCAAACCTATTTTTGGTTCTTAAGGGCAGAGCTATCATAACCAATGGCTTATTCTAACCTTCTCGACTTAATCTTTCTCTATTAACCACTCAAATGCATCTTATGCAGGCTATGTACCATCTACACCTAACTTCAACCTTGATTGTGGCATTTCTTCTCACATATGACTCTTGGGCATCAAGGCTACCCACAGATTTCCTAAGACCCGGGTAGAAGAGAACTGTGAAACTGGTGCTTGACACAGAGATGAACAGTAGGAATTTTGGCACTAATTCTCCCCCGAGATTATTATTCATAGTCGTTTATTCCCTGAATGGTCAGGGCTAATCTTGGAGACCATAGGCACAGATCTGTCAGCATTTCTAACTAATCTAATTTGTATCTATACAAGACTGCTATTTAGACTCATCATTAAGTAGCTGCAAGCCTCGCTCCAACCTCAGGAGATGAGACCATTAGGAGCATTGTGAAATAGCTGAGTAACCGTAGCACGGGGGGAGGTCAGCATTCCCGACACAGCTCTAACACTTCACCTTCCTGTGGAGCTCCCCAAACCACTCCCACTGGTGCAGGAGTTACCACTCTCCCTTTGCTACTCACTGCAACCTGGCAAGCTGGAGGAAGATCTGATGCTGCTGCTGTTGCTGCTGCAACCCTCCCACAAATTCCAGCAGGGAAAGACAGTGAAAATTATCTGGGAATGAGCTGAATCAGCTTCTTTTGTCTCAGCGCCTTGGCCGCACCCGCTGCGTGGCCAGTTCCACCCAGCATTAGCTTCTGAGTAGGAATTGGGGAAGGCTTGTGTGCTTGTGGACTTGCCCATGTGCTGGGAGGGTGATAACCTGGGTCTGGGAGTGAAAGGGCTAAATGTAGGTCTCTGCCTTGGATTCCTTCATAGACAAAGATTGGATCCCACTCCCTCTCTGAGATACTGGACTGGTTTTGTAGAGGCCTTCACAAGAGATACAGTTGTGAGATACTGATTCTGCTCTGTTCAGGATTTACAGGAAACTGACCAGTGGCTGTGAGTACAGGAGGGTCTGGACTTGCAAATTCCTTGGCCAGTGGTCATGTGCCACATTCTTCTGAAGACTGGAAGAAAAGTACAAACTTAACATGGTCATTTCAGGACCTGCCTCTGCAAAGGAAAACCGGAGCCTAGCAGCTGATGGCCCTCATCTTTCACACTTAGAAATCAGCGATGCTTCAATGTGCTCCAGAACCATTTTACAGCCACACTCCTAAAAGATCTGGAGCTCACACACCTGAGTCTAATTACTGCATCTTAAAACATTTTTAAGTATGGAGACCAAAGAACTGATAAATTGCTTCTGGATACTCAACTGAAGTGTGTGACACCAGCTCAGCACCTATCACAGTTTTCAAGTTGCAATATCTTTATCTCTGGGTGCCCCACCTCAACAGGATTTGCACACAGCCTTTCAGAGGGGAGGAACAGATATCTGCTCTCAGGAGTGCTCAGGATAGTAAGGGCCATGCAACATCCAACGTCAAGGAAAATAGCAACAGGTTGTTGAATAACTGGTTTGCTGTATATGCTTCACATACATTAATTTAAGCGGATCATCACCCTCCTATTGTATTTTGTTTCCTAGAAATGTCCTGGAACAGGCACATTTATGGTGTCCTGCTGAAATGAACATTCCTATCTTTGTCAAATACTGTGCATTGTTGCTACTAGTGTTTTAGCTTGTGTCTTATTTGAATGGTCAAACTTGAACTGAATAGAGAATTGGTTAGAGTCTAATTTTTGTTATTTTGAATTTTTAATTTGATTTTTTTTTTAGTATGATTTAGAAGCTACATGGACTTGCTACAGAAAAGAATGAGACGCTGTTGAGATTTTTAATCTCACAAAAAGAAATAGCTGATCAGAGTTTCACAGAGGAGCACTGTGATGTGCCTGTCTGATATGTGTGACCCTGTGTTAAAGACTTTTGAAAGGGTTCCTGCTGCTAGTTAGTGGGTATCAAACTATGTATATGTGCTTATTAAGAGAATAACATGTGAGTTTGCCTGTAATCATTGTAGTTAATATTATTATACCTCAAAGAGTAAATGTAAACATTTCTCAATATATTTTCAACATGTTTACTTTGTTTATGTGAATGTACTTCCTGTATAATTATGGACATTTTCATCCTTGTAGTACATACGAGCTTAAATTTACAGATAAGCTTAGTCTCATCTGTTTTATTGAACTAAGGGAAGTCCAGCCAGTACATATTTTTCATATGTGGGGAAGAAAAATATTTCACATGTGAAAAAGCAATCATGCAACTACAAGAGGTAGCAATCAGGGCTTGAAACTCAGAAACTCTAGAGGCATATACTAAAAATTAAAAAATACTTGACTTCTTGTAAAACTTTTAGCTCAATCCAGCCTCCTAAGGACTAGGAAAGTCCTTCTGATATATGCCTGAATCATGCCCGTGTTAGGATATTTTAATTATTACACTTCAGAGTTGTCATAAGAATACAAATATTCTCTCTATTGCCACTTTCCAGAGTCAGAGACAGAAAAGCAGAAATCATCTTTAAATATTAAATCTGGAAATATTAAAATTTCTGTATCTGGGATAAAATATTCCTAGAATTTAAGAAAAACATTAAAGAAGTGATTATCTAATACAGAACGGCAACATGAGCTTAAGTATTTTTTCTGATTGATTTAATTCTTGCTTCATCTCCAACAGCTGTGGTTTAGTAAAACGTCCAACCCCGATAAAAGTAATTCCTGTGATAGAAGCTATACCACAACACTTGGCACTTTGTTCTAATGTTAAAACGTGGTCCATATTTCTCATGGAATTTGTTTAGCCTCTCCTTCCAGCCATTAGATCGTGTTATGTCTGCTAGACTGAGAAACCCTTTATTATCAAATTTTGTTCCCATCCATATGTATATGTATATTTATCAAATCAGACCCTTTGTGTTCTCCCATATATCTTAATACCTTAGGAACTATGAGCTCTTCTTGCCACTCAATCATGAGCAGCAGAACTGGGCACAATAGTTCCAGTGCAGTGGTAATTTAACCTTGTCAAATGAAGATTTCTAAAATGTCTTTTTGACCGAAACATCACTATCCCAACTTATTTTAAGCTGACTATCCAACTCAACCATCTAAGACTTTTTCAGACCATGACCTCAATTCTTTATGGATTACTTTCCTTGCTCTTGTGTTCACAACACTGCATTTTCCCATCCTCAAACATTTTGGTTCACCACAATTAGCTTACTAGGTCATTCCGTACCAATGGCCTGTCTTTTGTGTTATTTATCTTCCTTCCAATCTTTGCACCATCTAAAAGTATAACTTTTGTATCTCACTCAAGAAATTGCTAAAAGCATTATAAACAGCAGGTCAACACAATTGATGGTTGCAAAAACTCAGTAAAATCAGTTGCGTGATTTGTTAGTGCAGCACTAGCTTATTTTAGTCTTCTCTTTTTCCCACTGTTCCCTGGCCAACTCTTTAAAAGTTCTTATATACATGTTATCTGAACTTGCTGATTTTAAAATGCCTAATTCTAGTAGCTCTGTTTATCATCATTCTTCCTCACTCTTAAAGTAGAAAGTATTCCATTAATATATAATACTACCATGTATTTTTCCTTCAAACATAAACAATACACACTTATTTAGCACTTTTGCTCTTTCTTCATTGGTCAAATTTTCTTAGTAACCAATCAATACTGTAATTTTGATTTTGTTTGTCCTCAATACTCCTAACACACACTTTTTGTTATCTTTTAAATCAGCTGACGCACTTTTTTTCCTGATTTTTTTTTTTGCTTTCCATCTAAAGTTTGTATACTTCCTAACTCATTTATTGCCACTGCTATCATTTTTCTATTTCTTTATATAAGCAGATAGGCAGCTTTAGATACATATGTGCTGGGAAAAAATGAGGAGTATTTTATATTATTATAATCTTTAGAGAAGGTTAGGTTTTCCTTTAAGCCAGACTGTTTTTATAATTCTCTAGACTTCCTTTTTGACTCGGAGAGTTGTGAAATCACTAGTAGATTCAACTAGTAGAACGGCTTCTGGAACAGTAGATCAACTTCTACTACTTCTCCTGAATTATTATTTGTATTCCTTTGTTTACTTCCACCCCACACCCCACCTTCACACAAAGAGGGTTGTTTTCCATGTGGAAACATACATGACAGCAGGGAGAAACCTAAGGAAGTACTAATGAAACAGAGGTATGATACAGAATGTGTAATTAGATGTGAATTTGTAGTATAGTATGGCAGCAAAAGAGTGTAACTGACGGAAGTATCAAATATGCAAAAGGACATATAATGTAAGATTATTTCCCTATAGCTCTGGTCTGACCACAAACAAATTATTATATTCTGTCTTGGGCACCTTCTTAGTAATTTTGAAGGAATTCAGAGAAGAGTGACAAAAGTGATTACATGCTGATCAAATAAGACTGAGGCTACAGACACGTGAAAAGAGCTCAGGGCTTGAGCCTGGAGCAAGTTGTACCATTGCATCTCCACACAAGGAAGCTAAGCGTGATTATATGTATACAGCACAATCTAAATGCATAACTCTGGATGGTGTATCTACAGAGTTACATTTAAAAATTTATATTAAAAGAATGTTCAGGTTGCAAAATCAAGCATTCAAGTGGTAGGAAATGCCTGTGCAATTTTAATTTGTGAATATTCATGATGATACAGCCTGTAGCTGTATGATCCATCAACAATGTATTTTTCCATACTCATATCCTGGCTCATGTTTACCTCTTCACGTCTGATCCCTGTTTTGATCTTCTGCTTGCCACAGCTTCTGTCTCCCTTGTCCTTTATCCTCTTCCTCATACTCTGCCTGAGACGACTTCTGTGTGCTCATAATCCTTGCTCCTTGAGAGTTCATAACCCTTCTTCTAGTCTTTTCTTAGCACTTCCCAGCTTCTTCATCTCTCCATATTAGTCAAATCATTCTTATTTACCTCCTACAAACATCTTGGCCAAAGGAATGTTGGGAACACAGAAAAGCCCCATTTTCTTCTCTCATACATGATACTCGGGCCCACAAAGACATGAACAGCTGGGACAAAAATTAGAAGATTTTTCTACCCTTTCATCCCTCTTAAAGTAAGCTCAGTCACTGAAGGGGAGCCACAGTTGTGTCAGAGCTCTGCTCTTGTTGAGCTTGCTGAATTAAGGTAGAATTTTTGAAGAATGTATTCAGCATAATAAGGGTGTGTTAAACCTGTGTAAGTAGTGGATTTTTTTTTCCCCTGGAATAACATAGTTTGACAGGGATGTCATGGGACAGCAAAAAGCATAGGCCTAGTGCTAGAGGTCATCCCCCATAGAAACCAAAAGTCAGCTTCTCAAGAGAAAGGAATGTGATTTTTTCTCTTGTGGTAGATTTTCTCCCCTTAATCCCAGTTTCAGAGAAGACTGACTTGTGCTGTTCAACACTTTCCAAAGAAATAAGATCAAGACATTCATGTAGAGTAAAAATTCTGTCCACATGATCAAAGATTGACTTAGCAGCATGAAACAAGACTTTCTAGCATGAAGTAATGGGCAACCATAACTGTAGATGGGTCTAACAGCCCTAGCTATACTATTGAGAGAAAAACTGGCGACACAGTGGCTTAGGGGAAAATGTAACACCCTACAAATATCTGGCAGGTAAAATGGAAACAATGGACAGGAATTATTTAGGATTCCCTGAGCAGAAGTTATAGCATGAAACAGTGCTATGAAATAAACTCATATGGGAATTAATACAAACCCTTTAAATTTTTTTCTGAGCAAAAATATGAAGTGTAGCAGAGGGAATCGTCATGCACTGAGGAGTTGGCCTGGATGATCTATTAGAACTTTTCCATCTCTTTCTTCTATGATTAATGGTAGACAATTTAGCAGTCAACAAAAAATATTTTTAAAAAGACAGAAAGTTCCCTCACCCTGTCCATCCAGTCCCTCTCTGCCACTTTAGGTGGAGACTTTGCTCTCTTTATGTATCAGAAGAGAGAATCTATCAAGAAGATGACCCTAATGGTGTAGCTGGCAGCAAAAGGCAGCCAAGCTTCTTCCTGTAACTAAGGAAGGAACATTTAATGGAAATTCACAAATGATAAAATTTAAAAAAAACCTCAGGACAATACCTTTACTGCTATGTAATTTATGCAGTCAATTGAGAGGAAAAAAAAAGAGTCCAACTATATTTTACTGGCTGCATTAGAAATGGACAGGATTATAGTTTACGGCTTTTATACTGCTTCTACACCTTATAGAGAATTATATTATATAAATTTTCAGTTATAATTTAAGGATTTAGTTTCTAATCTAATCTTCTAGGTGAAAGAGCCTTTAGTTCTCCACACCTACACTCTTTTGGATGAGTGAGGGCAGCAAGAAAAGTATCTCCTAAAAATTAATAATTTATAGTCTGCTCAATTTTTGTGTCTCACTCTCCCCTCCCAGGTCTCTAAGAGACCCTTATTTTATGAAGTTAAATAGCCTTAGAGTGAAACAACTTACATGTTCTTGAAGGAAATTGTTTGCTGATAGCAGGTTCTTTGATACCAGCTGCTTCAGATAGAGACAAATTCCTTTTTGGCATTAAATACATTTCTAAATAATACCTGATGTAACTCTTACAAAATATATTCACTTATACGTGGGCAACCTTCTTGATCAGATAAGATGCATAAAACTTCTTATGACCAGAACTACAAGACATTTAAAGGCTCTATCAGAGACCTGGTGGATGGGGAGACTCAGAGTAGTTTATGAGACATGGGTGAGACATGGCCACTGTTTTCCAAGTGGCCCAGGACTGGAGTAACTAAGACCAATGTGGGGACCAAAGATGATTTGCTGATGTTGGTCACAACTCACTTCCTCCCACAGAGGAGACTCAGGTTACTCAGGAGGCCCCACAGTAGTAAAGCCACTATGAAGAAAGCCAGAAAGGAGTCATCCTCACATGTATGAAAATTGTGGTGGGAGGTGCTGATCTCCTCTTTCTGGTGAACAGACATAAGACATGAGGCAATGGAATGAAACTGCATGAGGAGAAGTTCCAAGTGGACATTAGTAAAAGCTTCTTCACCGAGAGGGTTGTAGGTCACTGGGACAGGCTCCCCAGGGAAGTCGTCATGGCATCAAGCCTCTTAGAGTTCAAGGAGCATCTGGATGATGCTCTTAGTCATATGGTTTAGGTAGTCCTGTGAGCAGCAGTGCTTGCTTTGAACTCAATCCTTACAATTCCCTTCCAACTTAAGATATTCTATAAGTCTATGATTCTGTGTAGGTACATTGGGCATTACAGACTGAGTACCATCTACAAGTCAATAATAGTAATCTACTGTTACAGAAGAATAGGAGCTATATTATAAATGTACCTTTATAATTACACTTATACTAACTACCACAGTCAGAAAAATAGTGATTATGAAATAATAAATAATCTTATTCTGACTTAGAGATGGGCACAATAGCTCTAGGGGTTCACAGATATTTTTTTTTTCCACTTCCCTGGAATTCTCAGCCTTCGTAGCAGCCATAGTTGTGGGACCTAGTGGCATTTCTGTCTTGTGTCATGCAACATATCACTTTGAACGGGCCTGTGTATCACCAGTGGCAAACGTGGTGTAGGATTTTTCCTATCTGAGTTCAAATCATGTCCAGATTTACTGCTGAACACATGAACTATTTAGAATTTTGGCTTGAAAGTCGTTACTGTTTCAAAT
The DNA here is from genome assembly GCA_013396935.1 of Baryphthengus martii. Classification (NCBI taxonomy): domain Eukaryota; kingdom Metazoa; phylum Chordata; class Aves; order Coraciiformes; family Momotidae; genus Baryphthengus; species Baryphthengus martii. Next base: position 124,945 of record VWZK01016887.1, on the reverse strand, counting down.
TCCATATTACTCTGTTTTCTCTAATTTACGAGATTTCCTTTCTGTATTATTTAAATATGGAAGTATACATGATAAAACTTTTCAATACATATTTTACTTGCAACTGCTTTTCTGTTTGCCAAAAGTATTTCTTAAATCCACCTTATTCCACAAAGCCGCTCATCTCTGATCTATATAAAAAGTGCACATGATGTTAATTCTGATTTATTAAAAAACCCAAACCTGCTCAGCTCTGAGATTAACACATATTCAGATCACCATATGCATAGTCTGTATTTAAGGTCTGTCTATCACAGAAGTTACATATTCAGAAACTGTGTGTTCCTGTTATCTTCTACATGGAGCTAAATAAATGTGATCCTAAAATAATGATAGTTGCAAAAGCCTAGATCCTGAAGCTCAAACAGTATCCTCATTGAGGCAAAAGGAAATGATATAAAAGGAGTTTTGAAAGAATAAAGTAGAACACTGACTAGAAAATGATGCCTTGCTTTCTCTGGGAATCACGGAGACATGAATGAAAATCCAGGGGCCAGTTCCAGAGAAAGAATTGTTTCTCTCTGTGGAAGGAGCAGGCTTGTCTCATGTATAAGGAGAAGACAGCTTGTAGCTCTCTATTCCACTGACCCTTTTTAGTGTGGATGCCTGGTAATCCCCATCCCCGGTGCTGCTGCTCTGCTGATATTGGCCAACAACCACTGGATGCTCCTGCTATCTGCACGTGTTGAAAAAATACCATAGGTGAGCAGAGACAGGACCAAGGCTCTTTAGCAGGCACAAATTCCCTGAAAATTGTTATAGATAAAGGAGGTGAGAATGGAGGGAGAGCTGGTGTGTTTCTATTTCCAGTTACTGCTACTGTAGGAGTAAGCACTGAAACTCCTATCAGTCCCCTCACTTCTTAAAAGTCATCCCACCTGAAAATGAGTCTTCGCAAGGTGACGTGATTGGCACCAGGATCTGAAGAGGTGGATGGGAAACCGGTCAGGGTTCTCCTCTGGGCTGCTTGGGGCAGGATTTCTCAGTATGTGGCCAGATAACTGTAGCTGTATTAGTACATGCAGCAGAAAAGTAGACCTGCTACATAACGTGATCTTTTTACATGAACAAATAAATCATTACACAAAGATATCAAGCCCCAAAGGTCTTTTATTCAGATGTTGTAAGTTAAAAAAAAAAAAAAGAAAAAATAAAAGTACTTTATCTCAGGTAGACTCTTTAAAGAAAATGTTCTTGGATGACAACTCAGCAAACATATTTAACATTAATGGCACTGGGAAGAATAATTTATGTACATTAGAAAAAAGGAAGCCCAGAAAATCATAAGAACTGAACACAAGCCAGTTTAAAATTATTTAGGATGTTGTACAAGTTACAACAGTACATTCCGTGACTTGTAGCCTAATATCAAATATCACGAGGAGTCTTTACAAAATCGAAGACCAGACACTGCTCAGCATGTTAGATCTATGATGAATATGAATCAGTTCCACTCTCTCTTCATCCCTGACCACCATTCCCATGCCAATTGACTGAAGTTAAACTACACAAATTAAATGCAAAATGAGAATGCAGCCTTCAAAATCGTAACTTCAGAAATGAATAAGAGATTGCTTCTCTTCCCCTTCTCAGTCCCTCCCATACTTCTACTCTGCCAGGTATCATGTCATACTATACCTTTTCTCAGGCTGTAAGACTTACACTTTATTTATCTGTCAGAGACAGGCACATCCATAGTCTGAAATAAGGCTAAACTTGGATTCCAGCCCTATTGCAGAATGCCACCTTCCTCAATAAACAGTGTATGCGGCCGTAAGACAGCTTCTTCATTTGTTTTTTTCTCTTGGAAAAAGTCATTGTTTCAAGGTACACTAGAGTATTAGGCTCTGGTCTTAGAATAATAAATTTTAAAAAATGCTGAAACTGGTAAAGTTGAAACTGACACATTTATAACAGTGAGAGTAATCATCCTCTTAATCAGATTTCCAAAGGATGTGGTAAATTTTCCATAATTAGGGATCTTTAACTCAAGACTGGATATCTTATTAAAAGGAATATTCCAATTCTATTATAAATCCTTAAGCCTAATGCAGGAATAAGCTGGCTAGAGCTGTATGGTCTAACTTACACAGGAAAGCAGATATCATAGTGATTCTGTGTGAACTTAACATCTATGAAAAATAATAGTGATGGTAAAATAATAGCATTACAGCTACTTTAGTAGTTAAAATTAGACACCAGAGTTCAGAGTCAAGCTATTATTTAAGCACTTGGTTTTCAAGGATACTAACAGTCAAATAGCTTTTGATGGACTCTGTGGACAATATCCCATAGCAAACAGGAATTAAAAAAGGGAGTTATTTTGCATCAATCTATGATAAAAAAAAACAAACCAAAGAACAAAACAAACCCAACCAAAACCAAAGAGAAAATAAATGAAACAAAACTGATGAATGCAAGGGAATTCCAAGTTTCAAATTCTGAGGAAGCATTTGTGGGCAAAGCAAAGGAAAATCCATTTCAATTTCAGGAAAGTAGTGAAGTTCTTTTTTTTTATTACAATTTAGTTTTTCTTCAGAGATTATAATACACAAAAAAAATCCAGTTGGCACTTTTTTCATCACTGCCATTTATAAAACAATGTTTTCTTAATGAAAATGATATATTATGAGATGAAGGCAGGAAAAGTCTTAGAGCAAACTGTTTTACTGAAGATAACGCAGGAAGTAGCAGTTCATGGAACTCTAGACAGGGAGCTTTGAGGCAGAAATTTCAAAGGTAGTCATTGTTGGCTCAGTGTTGTTCTCTTTGAAAACGGTGGAAGAACTGAGTGCTTTTTTTGTTTGAAATAATGTTCTTTAATGGAAAGAAAGCTAGGCAAAGAAGAGGTGTTTATGGTAATTAAACCTTTTGTGTCAACTACCTGAAAACTTTTCAAGTTTAATGCTGCAGTAGTAGACACCTATCATCATTCCCAAAGCTTTTCTTTATATGAATTATTCTAAACTCCTACCCTTCCCTGCAGTGAGGAGGAATTTTCTTCCTCCTTTGCTCCTACATTCGCTTTGAATCAGGGAAAATAAGCCTAGTCAGATAGTCAAAAGAAGCATAGGGCATCAGATCTCCCATCATTTAGTATCACAGAAAATATTTTAAAGTACAAACTCTGAAAGGTGTGCTTTAACATACAATTTGACACCTGTTACTCTTTTCACAATCCTTTAAGATTTCAGAAAGAGACATTATTGCTTGAAGCCTCTCAAAATTAATTTCCGTTGTGATATGTGCTGTTTAATCACTTAACTGATGTCAACCTGTCATAATGCTGTGCCTTATAGCTACAGCCAAGGGAAATACCCCTCAGACATGGCTACCTGGGCTGGCAAAGCACCAGGGCTCACATGCCATGTGCTGCTTCAAATATCTGAGCTCACTAGAAGATCCCTGCCCAGCACCACTGTGAACATCTTTTCCTACAATACCAGGGCATTAAAAAAGCATACACTGGGAGGAATGTACTGTTCTTATCCCTTTTTTACAAGCAGAGAGAGATGATAATAATTTGCAGAAGTGCTCATAACTATTATTATTTATTCTTTGCACTGTGATAGTATCTCTGAACAGAATCTGTGGCAGAATTGGAAGCAGAATCTAGCTCTTGCGAACACCCATCACGTGCCAAAACCACAAGTCCTTCCTTCCACCCACACTGCATGTATTTGTAAAGAATTATGATTTAAAAAAAAAATAAAATAAAATTTGTAACTGCTACAGTGTTGTTTGCACTCACTCCTGATTCCCTTACTTCTCTCTCTAGCCCCCCCACCCAGTATTCTGGTCTATATTTGGTTTGGGAAATTATAGTTTTTAATGATATTTTCATTATATACTCTTTTTTCCCTGTAGATCAATTTAATGCCTCTCATTTGAAAAGGTCCTGAATGAAGGAAAATGAGTTAACACATTGCACTTGTACATTCTTAGCAATTACTCATATGCACTCATTTACCGTTCACATGCGCATAGTCACAAAGCTCAACTTGTAGAAAACATTGGTTTCCAGGGTACTCTCAGAGTCTGTGACTGATCAAACAGAGAAACCATCTAACCTCTCTCAGACACTACAAATACAAGCCAGAGGAAGTGAGAAAAAGATGGAACTAACAAAGTTTCAAACAATGGAGTCAAAGAAAAAAAGTCTGTATACAGTTTTTCACTACCACAACAAAATGTGTCTCTCTTGATTCCTGTAGAAAGCACAGAACACTGGTTCCTACTTACAAAATCAAAAAAAAAAAAAAGTCAGGAAAAGATTTAAGTGAGCCAGGATAGGAGGAGCCCTTCAGAGTCTCTTAAAAGATGTAAATAACTTTTGTGCTGAATGTGGCTCTGATTAAACAAAGGCATTATTATTAGCTTTTAAAAACTGTAAATCTGAAATATACACAGCCAAGTGACAATGCCGTAGCACTTGCTTCCTATTCTCACTTTTATCCCAGTTTTACCCTCTTTGCTATCCGTGTTATTCTAATTCTTAACTTTGGGCCCCATAGTGATTAACCCCGTGGAGCCCAGGTCCATGACTTGGCTTCTAGAGGCTACTGCAACATGAAGAGTATGTAAGTAGTAATAATAATAGTCTCCAGCCACTTACCACTGGGCACGGTGCTTATTACCATGAGTAGTCTCATTGAAGTCAGTGACACAGCTTTCTTCTCAGAGTAGTTACAGTGCAGTTAATAGGACTCTTCATAGTGTAAACACCACACCCTATGAAAGTGTTTAAAATGTCAGGACTTTATAAGCTATTCTGTCCAGGTAATCTGTCTTTATTTGTCCTGCTGAGCATCCCACGTGATTATGACATGATGTATTACAAATTAGAAATGCAATACATTCAGTTGTATGTTTTTTTCCACTTTTATAGTTGTTTCACTCTTTATAGAAACATAGCAGTTCTGATAAAGCTGAGACTCTAAATGCCTTTTTCTCTAACTTATCTATATGCCCCTAAATTTTATGCACATTTTTCAGTCAGACTGAAATTCAGACAACCATAATAGGACTACTGGATGCATTTAGTGCTTCAAGCATAACGCAACTTGAGTCAGAATTTCTAAAGATTTAGGCGTCTTTGGCCTCAAGGAAAAAAATGTTGTCATTCGTTAAAAACAGAGAAACTCTTGGCAGGGTGTTTTTTCATGCATATAGGCATGAAAATCACTCTGGAGCTACAATTATGCCCTAAGTGACCTCAGTCACTCAGTGTTTTTCTCAAATTTTTTTATTAAGGAAGAAAGAGTTGAGTTTCAAGTGGAGTTGAATTTTTGGCAAAACAGCATGTTTGTTTGGGAAGGACTACATCACACAGATATGAATGATTTCCATTCAGGTGGGGTGGCCGAAAAGGTTCATGGAGAAGCCAGCAACCCTGTCCTTCCTTCAGCCAATTTCAGCAAAAATTGAACTGCCCTGTATGCTAGGAGAGAATTGCTTAGAGGTATGAAAGCAGGACACAGCACAGCATTAGCCAGATGGGAGAGACACTAACATGGGTCTTCCTGTTAATGGAGCTGAAATCCCGGAGGGATGGTGAACCTTGTGTATTTGTGTGTGCATGTGTGAAGATGGAAGTGCTTCAACCTATATGCATACAACAGAATGTCGTAGACATTTAGGCATATCTTTTTAGGTGCTTATATATTCCAAAATGCTATAATGAGAAGAAAAGCAAAATGGATAGAGAGGAGGGTGAAATGGTGAGGGGAGGTCAAATTGTGTGGCGTGGACCAGAGTGCCCAGAGGACAAGACAAACACGCTAAATTATTCAAATGACTAAAGCTCTCTCCATTAATAAAGCTCAAAAGAATAACTGCACAAAATAATCATGCATACCTGATGGAAATATTTTTCTTTCAATATAAAACAAGAAAAAGTAACTCAGCCCAAGCAGACCCAGTGAGAAAAGCAAAGCAAAATGAAAAAAATTCTGCTAAAATTAATTTAGATTTGCTTAGAGGTATTTCGTGCCCTTTCTGAAGATCAAGTGTAGCAAATACTAAGCTTCTGAAAAGCAGGGAATTCTTGGGCAGATCTCTCAGTTTAAATTTCTAAAATCTGGGGAATTCAAGTTCTAATTTACCTCCATATGCCCTACATTCAAACACTTGCTTAGCTCCATAAAACATCACGATTTTTTTTTAAGAAAATCATTACTTACAGTGCCTTCATCCTTCTGCATATGACTCAGTCTAACACTTTTCTTTCACTTACCAGCCCGTAAACCCACAGAGCACACATATCTCCCATCTAGCTGCTGCTGATCTCAGTACACTACCGCTAACGTAATATAGCCATGACAGTGCAGAAATGAGGTATATAGGCTCTTCCCAGGTGCACCAGTATCTTTTCCCTTTGATCGTGAAAGCAGGAGTCACTCACAGGGATTCACGTACACACCCAGAGAGACACAACCGCTGCCCAGTCATCTTTTACCACAGCCACTGTCACGTTGCACTGCTCCATCCTATCCTTCTATCTCTGTACATACAGCTCATAGACTGAATGCTGCAGAAAAGCTCCCGGGGCATCCCCAGCAGCTATATGCAACTTCCAGAGGGCACAATTAGGCTGCAGGGTCATGTAATCTAACTCTTTGCTTCCCAGTTTTGACAAAATCTGAGTTTCACTGTGTCCTTGTTGTAGAGTGACACAAAAGGCATTTTCCTAATTCTTAAAGCACTGCTTGTCTCTTGGTAAGTATATCAAATATTCTAGGACATGACTTTATAGCAGGTATATTCATTAGCACATTTCAAGTCATTCCTGCAGAGCATGTGCAGAAAGCAAAACTTGCTAAGTGTGAGTATTTACCCCAGGGGACTGATTTTAAGTGCTGTGATAATTTGATTACTGTGTGCTTTCAATGAAAATAGTTCCAATAACTTAGTGCTTCTTATAAAAGTACTTCTAGTGTGTGTACAAATGAAGGAGCTATTCAGAGTTTGAGTGGTAAATACATGCTAAAGGAAGCAACTACCTGTTTTCAGGCATAATCTACAAATAGAATGATAGGCAAAATTAACCAAAGCAAACAGGAATTAAATATTGTTTTGGAGAGCTGAGGCTTATATTGTATCACAGAAAAATGCATAGATCTATCATGTAACACAACCAGTGTTTTTAATGACATTTCATGGAGCTGTAATGACATCTCTTGCACGAGGTACTTCAAGATCAATTAATAGTTAGGATGAAAGGGCCAAGAATCCGTGGAGTCTTACTGCCCTGAGGCTTTGAGTTCAGCAAAGAAACACAAATCTTGCCAGTAAAGTTATCATCCAGGGCTTTGCAGCTGGCAGTCTGTGGAAAGCTTGATTTAAAAGCTAAGTCTCAAGGTGTGCTCTCAAGCTCCCAGTGTGTTCGAAATAGGACCAAGTTCAGGTTTAGACATGCTGTCAGCAGGCAAAGGACTGGGCCTGCTCCTGAGGATGCCCAGGAGCTTCTCTTGGCACACTTAAGTGTTAAGGAACATAAAAGTTAGGAGGCATGTCTAGCCTTTGAGCCAGCTGGAATACGCACTTGTCTCAGTAGCACATTACCTCCACAATCCACATATGCACTGTTTCCAAATCAGTAAAACAATAAATTCCTTTCAATCTCTTGTGGCAACACTTTCTGAGCCATTTTACTGAGCAAAGTAGACTGGATGGTGTATTTAATACTTGCTTAGTGACAAACCACTGTTGTATTTTAGGATGGCAAGTAAACATCTGTACAAGGTACTCATCCTGTTAGAAAGTGGACCCTGAATTAAAGTGAACCTAATGATGTTTACTTCTGGGAGCAGTGGACAGTGGAAGGCTGCTGTGCAGCAAGGCAGCATCTTTCTGGCAACCTCAAAGCTGATTCCTATTAAAGGTAATACACTATTCAGCTGTGCAGCACAAATGGATAGCCGAGAGCACTCAAAGCAAGCAAACTCCCATACCCTGTGCATTCATTTTGTAATTTTTCTTATAAGTCTTTTCTTTTTTTTTTTTTTTTTTTTTCCATAACAGTGTGCCTAGAAGCAACGGGCAATTTGAAAACAAAAGCTTATCTCTGCTGTTAATACTAGGCACTTAGATACCACCATGAAATTTTAACTATTTGAATTCATTAATGCACGTTTACATGCAGTGAAGATACAGCAAATACATACATACAACTTGAAATACACGTAATGTAGAATACACTTACATTTCAAGTGAAAATGTAATATTAAATAGTATGGTAGTTACTTTTCTAAGCTCATGATTCCCCCTGTAGTTGGTATGCCCACAGAAAACATTTGAACTAGATCTCTAAAAGTGGAAAAGGCAGCCTGATCTGATGGAAAAGGATAGTTGCCAGCAGGGAAATCACATTTGTATACTTGAGAATGATTCTGTTTTCCAGGCTGCTTTGTCCTTCTGAACAGAGTTGCAATAATGATAGGTATAAATAATAGTTTAAACAAATCTTGATTTAAATTCCGATGCTAACTGCGTGACTAAACTGTGTATCAGTGCACAGGTGTGGGGGCACAGAGGGTTCTTTCCAGTTCCTGCATTTGAACCTGGTGGAAAAATCCATCCTTGCTTAAAGGTTACCTTAAGGAGACACTAATCTGTGTGACTACATAATTATGACATTTTGTGTATCTCTAATAAAATCATATGTGTCTTTGTTTTCAACTTTAAAAGGAAAGTATTAAAGAGGCCTGACCACAGAAAGCTTTTTAATGAATATGACCCTTTGTCCCAGGTAAGTATTGCATCAGGGAGTGCAGTGGCAGTACCTGTTGCTTAACTTTAGAAGGAAAATGGTTTTAAATTTCACAGCAAGAGAAAATATTAATATCTTTATAGGGAATAGTTTCTGAAAATAACTGCTAGTGGAAAAAACAGAAGTACCCAGGGATAGTGTCTAACATCCCAGGTGGATTATTAGTTACGGATTCTAATTTTTCATACCAACATACCTGTTTCCATAAAAAACCCAGATAACTGTTTTCTTAATAAAAGTGTCATTACTTTTTTTTACATTTTTTTTCAGCTTAAAAGCTACAAGGAAACTGCATACCTGTCATTTCATTAATTTATGCAAGATGTATATACAGTAAAAAGTAATGATTGGAATACATTCCTTTTCTAAAGTTCAGCAGATACCTTAAAACATAGGTATCATAAAATATAACACTGAGCATGTTTAACACATGTATGGTGGAAGACAGTAGAATGTAAGCATTAATATAAACCAGTTCACAGTTGCAACCATTTTCCAAAGGAATAGAGTAAGAACCTAAGCATTTGATATACCATACTTATGCCAAACTTGCCTCACAGCAGATCTTTTTCCACATAAAAGATGTGGAAAAAGATCTAGCAGTGCCACCTTGGGATCTCTGGGTATCATATTCTCCTCTTGAAAACATTCTGGAGTTTTGAAAGAAGAAAAAAAAAAAAAGATAAAGAAAGAAAAACCCCAAAACTGTCTTACTGGATTGAACCTCAAAGGCTTCTTTGACGCAAGTGTTATTTTGACCACGTGAACGTGGTTTCCATTTTTAAAAGAACTAGATTAAAACATGCATGAACAAACTGTCCATTGAACTTCAATGTTTCTGTGTTGCTTTGATGGTTAGCAGATTTCTGCTTCATAGATTGCCTCCTCCCCATACATTCTGAAAGTGAAATGATACATTGTAATTTGAATGATAATTTTGTTTTGATGATTTAATTGATAACAGATAGAGGAATAAAATCCCTGCTTTTGTCTGCCATGCAGATGATATAACTACGTTTCTTAGTAAACATCTGTATATAATTAAGGGATGTTGCACTAAAGCTATTTCTTCCTTACCTTTACCCTGGGGTTTTCTTGAGGATCTGTAGGATAATCCCAGTTCAGGAAAAGAGATGTTGCCTCTTGTCATACAAGGATTCTTTATCTTTACCTTTAGTGATTTAGGTGCCAGCTAAAGTTATCTGCCCACATTGTTTTTAGTGACGTCAAGACCAATCATAGCACATCCCTTTTTGTTATCTATCCAAGAATCTTTGCAATCTCATCAGTTTATCTTAAAAGAGAAACCTTAATAGCTGTATTTGAGAACACACAGGATTTGACCTAATGCGTGTATATATTTTTGCAACTATAATGTTATGTGGAAGACAGCAAAAATATTCAGTAGGATCACTTCTAATCCAATTGTTTTATTACATAGTAATACAGTATTTTTTAAGAGTTGCACATCTTTGTATAAACATGCAAATCAAAAGCAGAATAAGCACTGTTCAAACCTGCTCTGGCTATGCTGCATACAGGGAGTTATTCATTCAGTTTATCAGCCATAAAAATAACTGTACCACACTCAAAACTGACATCTATTATAATTTTTAACACAAATGCCCTGGTAAAAAAGAACAATACAATAACAACGCCTGATTCGTAGAGAATTGCTAGAATTGCTACTGCAAATTATAGTTTTTGCAGAATAAATCCGAGTTGACAGAGATACAACTTCTTTGTATTAAAAGATATAATTCAGATTTTGTCCCCCTGTCTCCCCTATAATGCCTTAATAATATAGTATCACTTCTATTCCTAGTCCTGCAAAGATGGCCAGATGACTGCTATTGTCCAGATTTCCAAATATTGGTTTAAAAAAACCAACAACTTAAAATAAAACAACATAAATTTTTATCAGTGCTTAGATTTCTATTTTACATGCAGCTATAATGACTGCTGATTTTTAGGGAAGAAAGAAACAAATGGTTACAGAAATGTACCAAGAAGATGAGTGTGTGCACGTACGCAGGATTTCTCCTAATCTGGATCGCATTTCTTCACCAGCAAAAGAGCAGTTACAAGCAAAACACAATCTACTGTCAATAGATTTTCAAAAATAACTTTAAAAAAAACAAAGGGCTGTTACAATAAATAGACTATTTGATTTGATTTGTGAGAATGTCACTTGAAAATACTGAACTTTGACATGAGTGATGCTGCTCAGAAATTTTAAAAGCATTTTCCCATATCTTGTGAAACTTTCGAAGTACGTTGTTCTTCTTTGCCATATTATACATAATAGATCTTGATACTTGCACTGACTCATGCGAAAATCTCAGTGTTCTTGATCATCCCTGCAAGGAACAGGGAGTTGGACTTGATGATTGTTCTGAGTCCCTTCCAACTTGAGATATTCTATGATTCTACCTACTAGTTTGTCAGTAGGAATACTTCCAAGATTCTTCAGTAGTGATGGACTCCAAGAGGCTACCTGTGTTGCTGTTTGATGGCCATTCGAGGAGTAAAAACCATCAAGACTAGGCAGTGATCTTCTAAGCATGGGCTCAGACGTGCTGGAGGGTACCTTAAGAGCACAAGGGACCCTGCATGTCCAAGCATGCCATGTAAATTAATTCCCTACCAAGTATGCCTAGAAAAATAGCCTACAGGTTGATTGAGAAGCCGTCTGTCTGAGAGGCAGCCAAAGGGAGAGGATCTAAATAGCTGTATAGCGTGCCTCTGCTCAGGATGCTCCAGAGACTGCTCTGCCTGAGCGATTTTACCATGCTGTAACTTATATATGAATTACTATGTCACAGATATCAGATTTCACTTTTTAATTTATTTATTTTGTATGGAAAACACATTAGAAGAGAGGAATACACTAGGCTTGTGAGAGAACACTCTACTCGTCAATCCTTATCTTAGCTTAGCCTGTCTGGATTCCACATACTTGACCATGAGTCAATTGCATTGACCATCTGAGCTCAGGAAAGGGTCCCAATTGTAAAGCAGCAAAGACTTACATTAACCACCACTTAACAATCTTCTTCCCTCCGGCACAATTACTGACAGAGGTATTTGCATGGGGCCTGTCGGCATCCATACCTGCCCTATGAATAAACGCAGAACTTCAGTTTCTAGCACTGACAGTCCCTCACTCTTTGAGAATCTCGTTTATTTATCACCTCATTAAACTAAAGAAAATGAACAAAATATAAACAAGTCAATGTTTTAGGGTATCACAAGGGTGGTCTTCTAATGCAACGTAAAGAAAAAGCTGCAGAAAGAGATAAGCTTTGAATGGTGCAATAGGCAAAACTCCTCTTTAGTCTGATTTACCTTATTCCTGTTGCTACTAATATCAATCTCAATGTAGAGAAATACGACAAGATGAAAAAGGAAACTTTATAAGCAAGGACTTCAACTTTAAAAAGACACGCTCTGTTTCAGTGAGTGCACCTTTAGTTCAGTATTTCTCTTGGCAAAGTTTAGGCATGTCTCTAGTTAACAAATGTATTCTGCTGTCAGCCCTTTTCACGAATTATATTTGATGCTGAATGCCAAATAACTTCTTTAACTATTAATAAATAACTCACAGGTATCTTAGATAGTGTGCACTTGAGGAATTATGCTAATACTTTCTATGCTGAAGACAAGGGAAATTCCTCCTTCAAAACTTCCACTTTTACTGACACGTTCTCTGGGCTCTGCTTTCAAAATGGGCTCATTCTTACTAAGACAGGCACCTAATCTCTTAGAGAATCTGATCGTCAACTATCTGTTTCTTGCTGATGTTGCTGAGAAAATTCCTGTTGACTCCAGAATGGAAGAAAATACAGATCCATCAATTTTGGAGTCTGGTCTAGCTGCTTATATTTCATTAGATTCACGGTAGTGAGTCCTTGCAATTTGAAAAGAACAGAGTAGTCACTACCGTGTGAACCAAATTACACTATATATTACATGCTACCTAACAAACAATAAAATATTTTATAGGTAAAAAAGAGCATTAAGTGACACCATGATTTTTTTCATGTGGCTTACAGAGGAGAAAGAATCTCTAAGGGAATACTTAGATAAATTATACCCCAAATCTCAAGGTGCGTCAGTTACTTGGAACGTTATTTTTAGTGGTATTTTTTTTATCATGTTTGTTCAAGTCTATTTCAAGCTAGTCCCTTGTAAAAGCTGCATTGTTAATGCTGCAGAGACTGGAATGACTGTTATCTCAGTCATTTATCCTAACACCGAAGTAATTTATCACTATCAAACGATAGTAGTTAGACTATTTTCTTTTGCCATTTACTTCCTACATTTAGTTAATGCAACAAAAAAATTGTGGGGCAAATTTAATCCAAAATTAAAGTTTGGATGGAGAATTTTTTAAAAGCAGAACTCCCCAGAAATCAGCAGGTTTTGAGGGGTTTTGATTTCAGAAAAAAACAGATTTCTGATTGATTCTCGATCACCACATTCACTGTTGCAGTAAAATTAATATCTCACAAGGGAGGAGAGAGGAACATGCAAGGTGAGCTGATTTATGAAGGAAAATCCTGAAAACTGGGACCACCTTTTTGTCTCTAATTTTTATTTGAAGATCTGATGACTTTTGCCATTTCAAACATCAGTTATTATTTTCCTTACGGTTAATGTATTTTTTTTTCCTTGTGGATTTCCTCCCATGAGATTTTAGACAGCACTGTCTCAGCTTGCAGTTTTGACTCTCTGGGACAATGGGAATTTCAGCCCTCAACTCCAGAGAGTGCTTTAACCAGGAAGGAGTAAAGTTCTGGATGAATGTGCCTTTTTCTTTCCTGTATTACAGCTAGACAACCTTGCCTCTAAGAATTGTCTACTGGAGTTTCTTTCATCAGTCTTCCCAAAAAGGATGATCAAATGAAGAGACTATTATGCCCTCCATCTTCTCTTCTTTATTGACTGTCATATACTGATAGACAATTCCACCTGACTACCTTTATATTTATTTTAAACTTTTCCCTCTGCAGTTTGTTTTTCATTGATGATGGTTATTCTGCCATATTTCTATTACTCATGATAACATCTAATTTCACATTCTTCCTGATGAGATTAAACTTTTTTTTTATCTTAAAGCTTTGATTTGTTGAACAATAGTTGCAGTTGTTTCTGACTGCCATGTCCAGTTCCATGGATGCATTAGACACCCCCTTCACCTGGTGCTGCTCTCATTGCTTCCCTTTTCCTTTCTTCCTCCCCTCTACTACTATTACTTGCCATATAATTGATTCTTCTTAAAGTCAGGTCTTCTGAGTTTTTGCATTGCTAATTCTGAAGAAATGTTTATCAGCTTTGCCAGCCTGAGTCATAGAAATATATATGAAGTCTATCAGTGAAAAGAAAAAAATCCATTAATGAACTTTCCCTGAGACACATCTCAGTAGTTCAACATTAAAAGAATTTTGTGTTAACCTCAGCTTTTGAGGTCTGTTAGGATACTGGTCATGGTTTGTTTTCATCAGAATGTATTAAATGCTAATATTAAGTCTGAAAACAGTAATCTTCCTGAATCATTGCTATCATGTATTTCTTTCATAGCTGTCAACAATCTTTTAGCCAGCAACAAACATGCAAGGTCATTTCTTTTGACAGATTGTCTGATTTTTAGTGTCTGAAGTAAGGTTGAGTTGGACTTGTTTGACTCAGGCTTGCTTGGAGTTCTAGGTTAGGGAGACATTACAGAAGAATTACTGATGTATTTTCATTTTCTGCTGGAACAAGTACAGAGAATCCTCCATGTCTCAGTTTGATTGGATGTTCGTACTTACAAACAAACAATTCAACAAACAAACAACTAAAATGAGAAGACTTTCCCTTCGCTTTTCCCTACATCTAACTTACTGTTGGGAGTACAGGGGAAACTGCTTTTTGTATTTTATAATGAGGAGATGTAAAATTAGTTTTGATTCCAACTACCACTGTGATCCATATTGATTCACTAAGTCTCAAGACACAAATGTACTGTGAATCAAGAAATGAAAGATTTGTAGATGAGAGGATAGAGTTACTGGTTCAGTTCTGTGCATGAGAAATGACCCAAGCTTTTTCAAGGTGTTTCTAGAGGTGTCTAGCAGTATTAACATAGACACGTCTGCTAAAAAGAAGTTTTTTTAACAAAACAAAACAAACAAAACTTGACATCTCACGTACAGGACACTCTCAGAAAAGTTGCAGAATAACTGAAACTGAAAGATGGTAGCAAGGACTGCCAGCTGATCCACCCACTTGGGAGATAATTTGTTAAGTGTTTAACAAATAGTAAAGCTTTGCTTTTGTACTGCTTAAATTTTAGTGTATTTTGAATCTTAAATATATTGTAACTAAGGAATAACTTTCCATCTCTTCCAGTAAACTATTTTTTTTGGTTTGGGTGTTTTTATCCTGCCTACAGGAGAAGAATAATTTACAGGACTGAAATACTAGTGACAGTGCAGTTTGTAATCAGCCCTGCTGTACCCTGTGCTTTTCCTAAAGGAACTCAGCTACTTAAGGCTATGTGAAGAAAAGGAATGGCAAATATATAAATGGCAGCAAAATCTACAATATTAAACCGGCAGTATTCCAAAAGGATTCATTGATGCCCATGATGACAGAAACATGACCAATGGTCAGATGCCATGGGCAGGGAAGCCCTGCATCCTTCCCAGAACTGTTTCCTGCAACAACACTTTATTCCTTATGCAAGATAGGACAGTCAGTACTGATCAGATTAGTGTTAAACCCTACAGATTTCTGCTCCACGCCTTCTTTCCTTGTCACCACAGGGGCTAAGTTCCATGAACAGATAGATAGCTAATCATAACAACTAAAGGAGCCATGATATCATATTTGAGAGGATTGCAGGGAATTGCACGGGACTGTCAGTGAGTGCAAATATGATGAGAAAAAGGCATATCAGACAAAGAACAACAAATAGCAAATGAGGAAAGGGAAATTAGCAGTGATTCAAAATTGCTAAAATACTAGGCTTCTTTCTAAAGCTGCACTCAGCCAGCTCTTGATGATGTAGAATCGACTGAACGCTTCACTGCTGATAAGGTTATATATTACTTGCATTTTTATTGTTGTCAGATCTGGCATTGCTCTCCATCAAACTCAGTTTGAGATGTTTTTGCTGACTGCTTTTGGCACTCGGATAGGTTGTGATCCTGCGTTGCATGTAGGTGCTAGACGTCTGGAGTCTGGTTACTTAAGGCAGTCTTATTTTCCTGAGATACTTTTTCCAATCTGAAAGGCATGAAATAATGAAGTGGATTCTGCCATAGTGGGAGAAAAGTTGTTTCACTCACCAGCTGCCATGGGAAAGGCACAAGTACTGAATACCCTTGATTTTGTTGAGCTCTTGGAATGTACGGATCTGGGGAAGGATGTTCTGGGAATAGCGGGGAGTACACAGAAAGCAAAATACTACTGCAAAAATATTACTGTTATTAATAATAATTATATATCATGAAGAGATGCTTAATGATGGGGTTGGATACTTCTTGGATGAGATCGTTTTCAGTTAAAGGACGATGCATACACTCCACTGGAAGTAACAGAAATGGAAAGAACACCTTGCAAACAACACGCTCTATTTGCAGATGATGCCCGTGATCTTCGCCTCTTACCCATTCCCAGAAATGTGCTTTAGCCGTCACCTGTTTTCATGTGACATCTTTGCCCAGTGCTGTTAAGTCTCTTGCTGCTGCTTCTCCACAGAAGATGTGCAAGTTGATCTTTTGGATCATATAGTCCCTGAACAGGTTTGCATCTGCCCATGGTCCTTGGGTGGTATTTTTCACAACTGGTCATGTAATATGTCATTCAACTAGCATGAATGAAATGTAACTACTGGAGACAGGAGCCTGAACAAGCCTATGTGATTTCTCAGCCTCCAGCTGAATGCTCTGATTTTGTGTGCTACACGATATGATAACAATTCCCATTATTCATATATGACTTCATCACCTATTCCTGAGGACTGGATGGCCTTCCAAATGTTATCATAAGAATAAAAAATTACTTAATACTCTCATTCCAAGCCATCTGTGTTTGAATACATTTAGGTTTAGCCAGATTTCTGAAAGATATAGCCTTTTGATGAAGATTGATTAGCTTCCTCGGAATCCACATAACTTGCCCCCTTGGAGAAATAACTCTTCCCTGCTTAGACTATCCATGACAGAGTGAGCTCTAGGGTAACTATCTCCCTAACACTAAGTTTTATAATAATTGCTGCTTGTAGGAAGGTATTTGCCCGGTTGGAGTATATCGTAGGAGAATGAGGGAAACACAGAAAATACCAATGAGCTTGTTCCAGTTATTCACTGTCAGTATTGCCTAGTTGTCTAGATCTCAGCAGTCCAGGTATGAAGGATACCACCCTGGACTTCAAGGACTAGTTCATGGGATAATGAGTGTTACCTTCAAAAAATGAGATAAATGTCTTTTCACCTGAACTTCACTTTTTCGTATGTTGTATGACTAAGACACTGACAGTATCAAATATTTTTCTACTGGGGCTTAAACACTTTTGAATTGTTCTAATTCCATGTATATGCTAGTCATTTCACAATATTTTCAATTAGCAGAAATAGAATTAATAATTTTATTCCTATTTTTCAAATACTGAACTTTTTGTAAGCCAATGAAGAAAGACACTGAAATATTCTCTGCTAGGACTTCTCCAACATTCTGCTGGTTTTCCCCTAGTTAACTCACTTTTCCCCAGACTCCAGCATAGATTCACAGTTGACATTATCTAGAAGTTTGCACAGAAAGAAAATCCTCTTCTATTAAATCTTTTACTCCTCTTTTCTAGACTCTCCTGAAGGACTCTAATCTTTCACGAGAAATTTTAAACACTGCAGCCTGAATTGCAAGTGTATTCCAGAGATCCAGGTTATAGAATAATTAATCAAAAAGTCTGTCCTAAGTAATACATAATGGAAGATTATTAGAAGGTATGATCTCAGCCACTTATCTTTTGGATTTAAACTGAGTGATTAAAAAAGAAGAAAGGATGTCAAACTAGGTATGTAATACAAATAACGTGGTAATTCAGTGAAATCCTCTTTGCTTCAATATATAATACAAAATTAACTCCTAAAAGGCATACCTCTTGATTTTTATTTAAAAAAAAACTAAAATAATTGAAAGGTAGCAAAAAAAAATAAGCCCCACAACATTGTTCAGTTTCATTAACATACCGACACTAGATGTGTCATACCATATAACCTTGCTGTTATGTATCTATCTTCGTACGATGGAGAAGTTTTCTGGACTCCCAGAAAATTATTAGAGTTGGGACTAAGCTGATATACAATTCATTAAGTTCTGGTCATATATATAAGTTATCACCTGAGGAAGAGCATGGGTGAAAGAGGTGGACCAGAAGAATTGTCTCTGTAGTTCCACACAGGGCTGCATCTGGTAAAAATACTGATTTGGATCAAAATGTCTTGGTGGAAGGTCTGCTTATTGAAAGATCATTGCATAGTATAATATGAAAAATATGTAAAAGTAAGTTGAATTAGTACAATATTAGAGAGAGCTGGAGAGACTTCTGGTGAAAATATTTTCCATCTGAAAGTGTGAGTTTATCAAAATGTATTGCCTTTGACAAATTTCTGATCCAACATAAAATATATGTAGGATCAGATGTGGTTCTTTTTGGTCATCTAAGTTTTTTAACAGCTCAGCCCCTGAATCCTTACCAGTTTGCCTGGAAGACTGCTTGTCAGGAGCATTGTTTCTGGATTTTGTTAACTTAAAGGTTGATTGGTCTTTTGACTTCCTAAGCCATGAGAACTTAACTGCATGTTAGTACCAGGTACGTTCTCAACTCCTGTTTCCAGGATTATGTGAAAGACTCAGGGAGATCTGAGAGCCAGTTCCAAACCCATTTAGCCTGACTCCAGAATCCACCAGGGACAGATGGAGTCTAGACTCCTGGCCCTGTATGAGAAAGACCAGAATACTATAGGGTGTATATGCAAATTCTCTAAATTGCCCATATTTTTGAACTAAATACAGAGGGCAAAAACTAACCTTTATTTTTTATTCTGGAAGTCTTCATCTATTTCTTATTTATTTATTTATTTATTTTCAGTTTCGGACTCTGCTCTTTCCAACCCACAAACCCTAAGCCACATCATTCTCTTCTTATCTTAGACCTACGGCGATACCTTTGAGCAGATATGAATAAATAACCCTGGGTGTGCATAGCTGAGACTTTTGGATAGTTAGAAACTGAGTAATATCAGTTTGGAAGGAAGCAGCACTACAGCTAAGAGAGAGTTGTAAGGAACTGCTGATGTCCTGATACAGATAACTCAACATCTCATATTATAGATGTATGCGTATGTATTGTCTATACAGACTCGAAGGAAGGATTAAGACAGCAAACCTTTAAAGAAAAAGCTGCTGACTGCAATGTCTGTGGCTCTAGCTGGTTTTCTTTTTCTCTCCCTCAGAAGGCAGAGGGTCTTGATTTCTGGTTCTGGCGCTGAACATATTTCCAAGGACTGCTCTACTTTTTGTCATGTATGAGGTCAGTTATTCTTCTCGTAAACAGGAAAATTATTGTGATCACTTGTACTAAGATGTCTGGTTGGAATGTCTATATGGTTTAATGGTTGTAAAAGTCAACTAGGTTTTGAGTGTTTTCAATCAGATGCTAGTTTCAGATGCAGTGCTACTGGTATGGAAAGTGTTAGTATCTTAGAGGAATGGAATCTGGAATGGTTATCTGTTCTGGTCTTGCACAGGTAGTATGAACTCCCCAGGTTTTAGTCCATTATTGCTGAGAGATGTCTGTATTATTGATACCAAAACAAAGACATCAGTTTGATTGTAACTCTTCTGCATTTTGGTTCTAAGGAAGGATACTGTCCTTCAGTTTTAAAACCAGAAAGTGAAGGCATTTGTTTTAGGGAAATCGGTCCTGTAGTTTCATTTTCACTTATGCAATCTTAAAAGCTCTAAGCATCAGCTGGTTTGGGTTATGAAATAAAAGGGATCCCTAAGATTTGGACTGGATACTTGCTCTGAGAAGAAACATGTTTCATTTTCTCAGCCTGGTACATCTGTGTTGCATTGGATACAAGCCTTCTGAAAAGAAATCATCAAATATGCACTTCAGAGGAAAAATAGCCAATAATGGGAACAAAACCAGGAAGCACAATACAATATGTCTGCAGAAAAGCAAAGTCACTTCTTACTCTTTCATCCCCTGTTAAGTAATCATTCAAAGAACTGAAAGTTTTCTCTGAAAACAATAGCTCTTTAAAATTTAGATTACCATTAACTGGGAGATTTAACTGGAAATCTAAGGACACCAAAATACCCTGTTTCTGTAGGCATTTTTACAGACATAATATGATGTTTGGTTGGGCTGCTTCTATTTTGAAGAATTCTTTAGATAAATTCAAGACATTATTATGAACCATGGTAAAGAAGGTCATGTTAACATAGCCAGGTCTTCATAACTCAAAACACTTCTCTTGAGCACTTCAGCTGGTGAGAACATTGTGTAGAGGGTCAGCTGATATCCTACTCGAATTTCTTTGAAAGTTTAATTTCATTAATGTTCACTGCAAGTGATCAGAGGAAAACTTGCATTCCAGATCACATGAAAGCTTTTGCTCAGTGTAAAACAAACTCTTATGGGTTGGTTTGTTTGTGGTTTGGTAGTAGTGTGGTGTTGTTTGTTTGTTTGGGTTTTTTTAGGTAGAAAATATGAAGCAAAAATCAATTTCTGTTTAGACTAACTCTTTTATTCAGTCCAACAAACAAAAACATTATTCAAGGTTCTTTCCTCAGTTCTTCCTCAAGCTCTTGGCAATTGTCTTTATTCTTTATTTTGTAGATTCTTTTTAATTTCAGCACATCTGAATTTCAAGGGTCAGCTTGAGCTTTAGAATTCTTTCCCTCATGTTGTAAAATTTCATTTAGAAAAGCCAAATGAAAGTGCAACAATACACTATGAAATTACTGAAGATGAAGGGAAAAATAAAATTTGATTTCCTTACATCTGTTTCCTATAACTTTTCTAAAAATTGTATTAGTGGATTAATGTTAATTTTTTATTTATGTTCAGGTAGTAGGATCTGCATGTATATTTTACATCTTTTTCCCCTTCTAACCACTGTTTCACTGTCTCTATTCTGCCTATTTGTCTGCTACAAAATCAGTTTTTTGTAAGGCAATTTTGCTGAATACTTCATGGTAATCTGTGCAAACTGATCTTGAGTTGGCTCTGAGCACAGACAAAGTTAAGTTTTGAAAGTCCTACTTGTACCCAAATGTCACTATAATGTGTATTGCTGAGTGATATTTCCATGTTGCAGATCAAATGGACATGTTTTACAGCAACACAATGAGTCAAGTTTCTTGGAGCTGTCTGAAGTCTTCGTTTCATCTCATTCAACTTTCGGTTGCCTCCACTTGCTTAGCCTCTTATCAGTTTACATATATCGCAAGGATAAGACACTCCTTTAGCCAAGTTAATTATACTGTCTTCATCCCATGCAATCATGAGCAGGCCTGGTTATTTTAATCATCTTCACGCCTACTTTCCTATACACACTTTGCTTCCACAGTAGCCATTCTAAAATGTGTGACCTGGACTCTTGCCTAGAAGTAAGCCGATCCCTGCATTACCCTGAAATGTTCTCATTGCATTTGCTTCTAATTGGGTAATGTGCTTCACTGTTTTTATATGACATTTCGTTCCTTGCTATCAAACATTTCATGCCTTTTTCATGACATGATTTATAAGACTTCCTTGTCACCTACATTCCTGCCAATTCTCCAAGAGATTCATCTCTAGATTGTTCTGTTTCTTCCAAAGTCTCACCCTCATACTACTGCTAATTGAATATTTGCATACCCTGTTCCTTCCGTCTGGAACTCCCAACCCTTTTAACTCACTGAATGTCCCTTGCCAAACACTTTTAAAAGTCAGGCTGAAAGTTTCCACTTTGAATATTGTTTTTTGTGTTCATATGTAATCCCTTTCAAAATGTTCGGAGCCCATAAATGTTTCCATATTCAAGTGATAAGAAGTGAGAGATACTATTGGGGCTTCAGGGCAAAACACATACAGACTGATCTGTGAAAGTGTCATTTCCTTGTAGAATTATGCAGCAGTGACTGTGGTTAGGTTAATGCACAATGGTTAGGTCACAGACACCGACACAAATTCAGAATGCCCTCCTAGTAAAAACAAATCCAGCAGATGCTTCATGTTTCCGAGCAAGTACAGGCCTGTTTTACTTATATGTACAAAAAAAGGATCTGGAGCAGCGATAGTTTGGGTAGCTGAAGTTATTGGAAACTGGAAGTCTGCAATTTAGCAGCAGATAGAAGGCATTCAGTTCTGTAATACTGAAGCACTAAGTTAAATAATATTTTTTTTTAATTCACATAAATGTTGCATGGTCAGTAATAAGTTACCAGACAATCCTAATAAGACCTAGGATGCAGTCTGATCTACTCCCATTTCCCTCTTTCACTACATTTCCAACTCCTCTTCCCCACTAAGTCTCGCTATGTCTTGCCACTGTTACTTATGTGCAATCCCGAATTTAGGTCTTGTCAATACACCAGTTATGTGCCAATATATAAATGACATTATCAACTTAACTGCAGAAGTTGCTATTAGCATATCAGTGAAATCTCCATGATAGATACCAGATTAAAAAGATGATCAGTGTAATACATGCCTGTCAAATGATGAAATCAAGTCATGCCAGTATGTTTCTACACCATATTAATATTTCTACACCAGTCTTTTTGCTAACTTGACTTTCTAGTTTAGTCTTTAGTAGAGCTGATTGGAGAAATACTGAATTTCTGATAGACTTAAAGAATAAACAATTACTTTTAGCCAGTGTCATAAACAAACTAGTAGGAATGTTATTCAACGATTCTACTTTGTCTTCAGAGTATGCTGTATCCTGCAATTCCTACACCTGTTCTGACTTTGAGTATTTTCTGATCAAAATCTTAAAATTACAAAGTTTTTGTCTGTTTGATATTAGAGGTATCAATATAAAAATGACCCAAACCTTTCCTTTTTGTGTGTGTGTTTTGTTTTTTTTTCTTTTGCAAAGAAGATCTTTATTGCTTTCTATAGGTGGACACAACCTTCAGACCCCAACAGCTACAAAGGTTCTCTTTACATTCAATTAATTTAATATCATTCAACTAGCAGTGACCATTCCCTTCTTATGCCTTACTAGAATCATTCAATGTTTCTATTAATGCTAGGAATATCCAGACTTATCAATAGGCTCCAGAATCAACATTTTTAGAAGATTATTAGGTACCATAACTATTCTTTCACAGGAATCTCTTCTCTGCAAGACAAACACTGAAATCAAGTGCCATATATTTACCTTTTCCTGTTTTTTACCACCTTTGAAGTGCCTGATACTGGCCATTCTCCATAGAAAAATATCTAAAGATGGATCTTCTAAGAAACCCAAGAATTTGCCAAGGTTACTGTACGATTGAGGTGCTATTTTAGCTCAGTGCTCTCCTAAACAACTAACTAGCCATTTAAGAAAATGGAAAAATTAAAGGTGAAATTTCTAATAGTGTACTCGTGTTTACGAAGCAGAGGGATTTTGGTAAATGACTGGTAATAATATATTGTTATGAATGGGAATTACTTATGCAGAGTGTTTTTCAGAAGTGGAAGCAAGGCTTTGTTGAAATGCAATAGCATATTAAAGGTTTAGCAAGAGATTAGCTGTGCAGTAAGGACAGGGATTGGCTTATAATTATCCAGAGATTTCATTGTTGGTAAATGTCCCTTCATAACCACTACAGAGCAGACAAAAAAACATTGGAAGTTATGTCCAAGTTATGTCCAATTATGAATTACCTGTCACACTGCCATATGTCAGAGCTAATGTTTATGAGTAACTGGAGTTACACTAACTTTAACAGAAGGTTGCCCCCCAATGCAAAATTTAAATAGACAGATGTGTGATAGATGCACTTATTTAATGAGAAAAGCTTACTGAAGAGATACATCAGTGAACAGCAATACCTGCTGTTGCAACTGTCCTTTACTTTACCATTTTGTCTCTTTCAGAATTTTATTTCACCTCCTGAAGCTTCTTTTATTGATTTTTTTCATCATACTTGAGGAGTGGTTTGTGCACTCCAACATTTCACAAGAGGGAGATTTGTCCTGAAATCTCTCAAAAGTACAGCCACCCATCAGTCCTGCAGACAAGCACCAATGCAGCAGCAGCTGGCTCCATATTCTCTCAAGGAATTCAGGAAAAAAAAGTCAGCCTTCTATCTAGGTGCTGAAGTCAGAGTCAGAAAAAGAGGATATAAATGATGTAGACACGTAAATACCGAAGTGAATTTTTTTCTTTTAGAAGGCAGATAATACAGACTGTACATGCACATTTATTACTCTCTTTGCTCTGTTGATTGTGTCTCTTGCAGGGTTTTGGAAGAGTGAAGTAGGTCTTAGATGTTAGGCGTTCAGTTCTTAGCACTAGATTTGACAAACTAAAGCTTTAAAGAAATAAGTGCAAATTCAAACTATTACAATTTATCCCGATGTTTTCAGTTTATCCTTCCTGGTACGTGATGGCACACAGTACACGTTCCTGTGTGGAATGAGCTGTTGTGACTGCAGAGGAGCTCAAGGCTCAAGTTATGGTTCAGCAGTAGAGCATCTGCTAGGAACTGCTGTAGTCAACCTGGTTTTATATTATGCATGTATTCTGGAGCTTTCCATTCACACAGAGAAAACATTTTCAGGAGAGAAAAACCTAAAACATTTAACAGAATGAAAAGGAAAAGAAGTTTCATTTTGCAATTTTAAAATACAAAAATCTTCATTGGAAACCTTAGTGAGTTCCTAGCAGGGTCACAGGTTCTGTGGCTGGAATACAAATCAAGTGCCCAGTAATGAATAATCTAGTCCTAAGGTTCCAAATAAATGCAGGAAATAATTACAACTTGTCTCTACTCACAAGAGCTACTGAGCACATGCAACATATATTTCTGTTGTAGTTGCTTATATCAATTTTCTTTCTGGCCCCCTATTTAAGCATTTACATGCTTTTAAATGCTTGCTGCAAAGTCAGATCTTTGAGAAAGACATATGACTGGCAGAGAATAAATATTTTACATGGAATAATTACGTATTGCCTGAAGTCTTTGGCATGCTATCCAGCAGGAAAAAAAAAAACATTTTAATAAATGCCAACCACACCTACAAAAGATAAGTACCATCACAAATCATACTCACTTATTCCAAGATTATCATTTGATAACCAGTCCAAATTGCTGTTGAGATAATAGCACTTCTTTTGATGTTACTGGCAAAGTGCAGGTAAAAATATTTCTGTGTTTGGCTTTCAGCATTAGTGCTAAGATTTTACAAAACCTAGCAACAATATGAGAGCCAAAGCATAAGAGGAAGACTGCTTTCTCAAAGTAGAGTAAATTAGATACACTTCAGCATGCTTTGGAAATAATTGCCACCTACCAGAAATCGGCTATTATGTGAAAAGTGTATAAACACACAACTTATTTGACTGGGGAAACTTTGGAAACATTTGGTACAGTCTGTTTAGTTTAAGCCTAGTTTTCTTAGAGGGGTTTGGAAAAACACTTGCAGCAAATATAATAGGTTCTCCTAACAATGAGAGAAGCCAACTCACTTTTGTTGAAAAAGATACAAACCAGCTGTATTGTAACAGATTTCTTTCCCTGACACCTCAGGTCTACATCCATTCAAAGGCTGCCTTTCTAACATCCCAGAAAATTTTAATCAATGTCAGGTTTACACCAGTGCAGAGCAGAATCTCTGGTTTATCTGTTTAAAACAATGGGATCCTTTATGCAGGGAGATTGTGACTCACTGCCTTGTTTGTCCTAGCTAATGAGAACTAACAGCACAGTCTGTAATGGATGTGCCGTGGATATTACTGTGGGAACGTGCCTTCAGGAAGAGATCCAACTATCTTCAACTGTGTAGTCAAAGATGATTGTTATTAAAATAATTTTGGAAACTCATGTACAAGATGTACTTGAATTGCACTGTGAATAAGTTAATGATTGTTCTAACTTATCATTGCTGCTCTGCACGTATGTTCAACATGCGGCTTGTTGGCATTATAAGGCTGTGCATGTGTGTGGGGAGAGGGATGTGAGCAGACCTAGACTGCTGACTCTTCTTGATAGATGGATTGTGTTTTATCATCACTGAATCAGAGAAAAAACAAGTGATTCTCCAAGCTGAAATAGCTTGAGGGAAAAAACTGAACATACTGCATCTGACTTTACAGTAAATCAGGCTGAGGAAAGGCTCAATTCAAGCTTGCTCATGATTTCTGCCAGGGTTTGTTACTCCATAAGTGAAAATCCAACAAAGTAGGAGATGGAAATCTATTAGAGACCCTTGAATGCATATTTGCTGTGTGAGAAACCAGCAGAGATACCTCATCTCCTGGTATTTGGTGACTGCTTGCAAGCAATTAGCTGCTGTTTAGAAAGCATAGCTCTTCCCAGATGTGATAGGAAGATATTTTGTCCTTGCATGGGACACAGTTGTGGAGAAACTTCCCTTCTGGTGGAGTCTGGAATATCTGCAAGCTCTAAAAGTCAGAGATAAAAATCCCTGCAACTGTGAGGAAATATGTGGATAGGAAAAGAATGAGCCAAGTTTCACAGAATCATAGAATCATAGAATGATTTAGGTTGGAATGGACCTCTGAAGGCCATCTAGTCCAAGCCCCCTGCAGTGAGGAGGGACATCCTCAACCAGATCAGGTTGCTCAGAGCCTTGTTGAGCCTCACCTTGAATATCTCCAGGGACGGGGCCTCAACTACCTCCCTGGGCAACCTGTTCCAATGTTTCACTACCCTCATGGTAAAGAAATTATTCCTAACAACCAATCTAAATCTGCCCTTCTCTAATTTAAGGGTGAAAGGGTGAAAGGAATTGAGAATCTTTCATTCTTCCTCTTTTGTGAAGGATTCTGGCTGTTTGATATAGATCTTGGGGAAGACTGAAGACTCATGTTGAACAATGTTCACATAGCCTGTCAGATAAAGGGCAGGAGAGCGAATGTGTGACTTTCTATTCCCCTCCTAAGCAGGCTGAGATCCATAGCAGAACATGTAGACTCAACCCATTTTCTGCAGGAGTACAGAGTGTTCAATAAACCAACCGCGAAGATAACAACATAGTAAGGTCCCTGAACACTGTAAAGTTGTAAACGAAACCATTTACACAAAACAAGAGCAACAGACATTTGGACACCACAAACGTTGAAATAATTTCTAAGAGAGGCTGTGATCCTGATAGTGTGTCTTACTCATTTATTCAAAGCAAATAACCACAGAGTGGGTATAGAAGCAGCATATGCTTGTGACCAAGTGAAGACATCCATTTCAGATCATTTTACATGATGACTTTTGGCTGTAAAAGATCAGGACTGTGAAATATTTAATGGAAAAAAAATCAAATAAAGGTAAAATCTGCTAACTTTCAGTTATTCAGAAGGTTGCTTGTCCAAGTCACGCACATTGTATAATGTTTGCATGTTCTCATGCATGCACTATAAATTTTACATCTACGTCAAAACACTTCTATATATCCTATCAGCCACTATTGCTGGTGGGGGCCAGACCTGAAATCTATTCCTCACATGTACCCCCTTAGCTAATGACAGAAGTTATTAAACCTGTCAAGAGCTCTCTTTAAGTCTCAGGTGAGGACTGCTACATTGAAATGCAACTGTCATGAAACAGTACTGAAGAAATTAGCAGATATAAATGATCAGAGATTCAGTAAAGAGCTGATATGCAGATGTACTGGATAGTGTTATAGA
This sequence comes from Baryphthengus martii, assembly GCA_013396935.1. Taxonomy (NCBI): domain Eukaryota; kingdom Metazoa; phylum Chordata; class Aves; order Coraciiformes; family Momotidae; genus Baryphthengus; species Baryphthengus martii. The sequence goes on along the minus strand of VWZK01016887.1, from coordinate 97,234 downwards.
ACACTTCGGAAAGTGCAGTTTTCACCAAAAAACACAATATATGTAAAAAAAAAA
>VWZK01016887.1:78370-97153 GCA_013396935.1 Baryphthengus martii | reverse complement strand
AAAAAAAAAAAAAAAAAAAAAAAGAGTCGCTGAAAACACCAGTGGAAAATTTCAAATTTGCAACCAGCACATAAATGTTTGGATTCTGAAAAGCAGATGAAGTACTGGCTGAAGTCTTCTCATTTCTGTTCTTTTTCGGCTTGACTCTTAAGGAAGGCAATATATGCTTTGATACAATCATGCACTTGTTTTTCTAACAAAAAAATCAACGTTGTCCATAAAAAAAATTTAAATAAATACTAAAGGGTATTTTAGTCATAATCCATAAACCATAAATTCCCATCATTGAGAACTAAAAGGGTATTAGATGCTTATTAGACCTTTCATCTGAGATGTAGAATTGGAACATGATGGAGAAATAGAAATGTCTGCAGTACCTTTCCACTGTGCTTCTCCACTACAGGGCTGTATACTGTCTGGCAGTAACAACCATATTGTTATGTAGACTGCATTAAAACCCAGACGCTAATACCATTTGATTTCCCCAACCTACTAGGCATACTAGAGACATAACCAGGCACTGGTCTGTGCCCGTCTTCATCAAAATTGTGCACTACATACAAGTGCAAAACTTTTGCAGACTATTTTTCCTTCAGTATTGCTATAATCTGAAAAGTCGATATCCCAGAACAGAAAATCACATGTAGATATAACCAGTAGGATTACAAATAGTAAGGAAATTAGCAACATGTTTAGAAAATATTACAGATAATGTGGCTCGGGTAACTGAAAATAAAATGAATTCTTTCATCTGTTGTGGGAATGAATTGGAAAAGATTCCCTACAAATTGTACAGAACCTGGATGAGATTGCCACCATTAAATTTCTATCATAAGACTATTCACTGTCTCAAATATCCCTTACTTGTCTCAGCAGAGAACCAGAACACCTGTTCTTCAGATGGGACTTAGCATGCTATGATGAAAGAAACTTGCTTAGCTGAAGAAGCTGAAGAAGGACAGCTAGGAAAACCTCAGAAGCAGGTCACCTTGCTGGGGCTGCCTTTGCATTATGGAGCAGTCAATAAACCAGGTAACCTATGGAACACGAAGAACACGTGCAGACACACATGTTTGGGGGCCTTATACAGGATGGTGATGTAATCAGCCATTAAGCATTTGTAACTAATAATGACCCACTAAAAGGAGAGGAGGAAAGTCTGCATTCCTGTTCTACTCCTTTGCTCTTATTACCTTCCAAAATCTGAATGGAATTGAGCTGGGAATATTTACTTGCTAACCTTACATTTATCACAGGCATGACATAGGTAGTCCTAATACCAATGGCAATCTGCTCCATAGAGCCTTCATGTTGCACAACTTGGCAGCTGCTTTTACAGGCAGCTGTGAGCAGTTCTGCCTGTACCCCCAAATCAAACAGGACTAAGCAGTTCTGTTAGTGAGTAGATTAGTCAAAGGCTCGTCTAATAAGGCAACAAACAATGTCTATTAGGTGGGTTTAGCACCACAGTGACCAGAGCCACATGCACAGAGCCACATACACACACAAAACTCCTAGTCAGCTTGAAGCACAGGTAAAATAAGCTCATGGCTTTCTGGCAGAGACTGTGTAGACATTCTGTTTTTACCACCCTCCCTTTCCCTTTGGTAAGTAACATATTATCCTGTATGGAAGTGTAAGGCATACTAAGACACATACCTTCTATATCCATATGGGCTGAGGAGAGCCAAAGTTTTGAAATGCTTCTGGAAAGCATGTTGTTGAGCACTTGGAGTATAAGTAAGAAACAGTATCCTTCTCCTTTTGGAGAAAATATTTCTTTTCTCTGCATATTTCAAAACCCAATGCTCTAGATCCACAGGGGCATGTAAGATCTTGCATGGAGATAGAGGTGCTTGGCTCTTAGACATAGAACAGGTCATATAAACAAACTTGTGCTTCACATACTTGTCTAATGAAAGTTTTGCATTAAATGAATCTAGAAATTAAGCGTTCCTCTATAATCTAAACAAGTCTTTGTGTTTCTCTGAGAATTTCATGTTATAATACATTTTACCTCAGTAAACATTAGATATTTGCCCAAATACTGCCGGGCAAGGATGGCATTAACAAATGTTTTGTATTTCTGTTCATGGTATAGTCTGCCTTTCCCAATGGTGGAGGTTTTTTTTCGTGATAAAGCAACTAATTATTGCCACCTCTTGACATCAAATCTCCACAATACTCTTCCTGCTCTCTTTGGTAGCAAGAAGGCATTCAGCTGAACTGACAGCCTGAGACTGTTTGTTGCTAACCTAGAAGCTTCTGGACAGTCATTTGCAGTGCTTCTAGATTGATTTCATAGTGCTAACACAGCTATGAATTTGATATGAAATTATATTTAAATTAAAATCATTCTCTTCCAGTTCAGCTCTCTTGTAAGAAGTACTTGAGCGTCTTGATTCAATCGCCTTGGTGAGTCAGATTGCCTAGAGCTCATGATCAAACCACTTTAAGTCCCTTTTTTAAAGGTCATGTAAACATGTGTGCTTAGTGAATTGGATGCAAATTCAATTCCCTATTCACAAAGCTTCCTAGATAATTTCCCTACCTATTCCTCATATGCAAGGCTGCATTTGACAGCAGAATATTGACTTTTGAGCTGTGGTCAAAGACAGGATTAAACAAAGAAAAAAGCTGCCCCCTGCATTGTAGAGAATATTGATAGAGGGAATTGGAGCTACATTTTTTCCAAACAATGCTCATTGTGTAGGTTAACAAATTCACACTTTAACATGACTGATCCATGATTTCGTTTTTATACACTGCATTTTTGTAGGGGTAGTATATGCTGAAGAGGAATGGACAGAGATCTAGATACCAATGCCTGGATTTTATCAAAGCTGTTACCTTAATTAAACACTGAGTGTCCTTCTTAACAGAAAGGTGTGCTAAAACAAACAAACAAAAAATGTAAATAATGAATATCAGTTTTCAATTCATCTCCATGAAAGACTGAATGATCCACACTGAACAGTTCACCATTTCAATAATAATAATAGAGTAAAATGTTTTGGTTCTGGCATTTGGGTTCACCTATAAATAACAGCTTCAGTTCTGATTTTTATAACTCTAAGAATAAAATCATTATAGTTATAATCTTGTTGTTAGATCTTTCCTTATCAGTACTGAGCGATTATTTGTGTACAACTCTTCTAATTCCATATTGCTAAGAACTGTTGCCCTAGTTCACACCACAGGTCTGTGCAGCACATGACCTTACCTCTGACTGGGGCTGGTGACAGAAAGAAAACAAAACCAAGCACAAACAGTGTGAGTTTTCCCTAGACTTCTATTCCTAATTTTCTGTAAACACTATGTCTGTCACCTACACCTGTTGTCGTTCTCGGTAAACCACCAGATAGAAGAAAAGCTGTGGGATTGTCTAGGGCAGGCAATTCTTCAGATGCTCACCACAGCCAATAATCCTTTTTACAGATATAACACCATACAGACAACCATTGCTGTGGGAAGATTAACAGTTCTTGTTAGGCCTCAAGACATCCCATATTACATGAAGTTATGGTACTGTTAGAAAGGAAAAGAGAAATTCCTTGGTATGATATGATTTGGTAAGTGTCATGACAATTTGGAATGATGAGGAAAGGGTAGACAACAAAATGCTTCTAGTGAGACAGGCAGATAAAGAACTGGCACACATGCAGATTCATCATTTTTTTCATTAAACTATTCCCTCAAGACTCGCCTGGTATGCTTACGAAAGACAAGTCATCCAGTTACCTAATGGGCTCAGCAGGAGACGAACTCTCATTCAGAAGTTGATGTACTTCTGTGCTCACCTGCTGTTCTGGCCTCTCACTGGGGATTACCTGTGCTCTCACCTTAGGTCCGAACAAGATGTATCATCACCCATGTATTGCCTCGATGTCTTGATATCTGTGTTTCTTCCTTTCAGAGACAAACCAATGACAGTATTGGTCAGCAGATTTCTTGAAAAAAAAATAAAATTAACTAGTAACTGGAATAAAAGATTAAAGGGAATTAAAGCCCCCAATTAGCCCATCTGAATAGTTAATATCTTCTGCTGAAACAAAGTATTTCAAATCTTGAAACCCTCATACTTCCCACCAGAGAAATTTAAAAGAATTAGTCAAAAAACTCTCTGGACTACTAGAGTTAATTTTCTTTATTGAGTCTTGGGGGGGAAAAAAAGGCTATTTCAAAGAACTGCTGACGTGCCAAAGTACTCGTAGTATTTAAAGAAAATGGCCCAGGAAATGATAGATCAGTTATCCTGATACTAATCTTAGAGGAAAAAAAAAATCCCTATCAACAGGGAATTACATGCTAAAAGTAAAGATATAATATTCAACATAGTTTCACAGAAAGTAGTTCTTGTCAGATTATGTTCTTGAGGTTTTTGGGTTTTTTTACAAGATGATAGGTCTAGTTGATAAAGGTATCTGTATTGTTACAGAGTAATTAAATTTCTCCAAGGTACTTCACATATTACATTTGACATTGTGTTTTAAAATCCTGCATTATATGTAATTAATGGAGCACACATTACATGATTTAAAAGCTACATGATTGATAGCTCCCAAAATTTATGCATTAATGAAAAGGCATTAATTAGCTGGCCTATTACTAACAAGACACTGCAAGACTCTTGGTGCTAAACCATTTTAAACCCTTCTTTGAAAACAATCTGAATCATGGGCACAGTTTGCAGGGAACAGAAAGCTGATGCTGTGGAAAGTAATCAGGAGTTAGCTCTTGTAGAGCTGAATCACCTGAATAGGTGACTTGAATTCATTGCAGGAGTTTGAACTCCCTCAAATGCTGTGAACAGTGAAAAAAAGCATGTTGCAGAGCAAAGCTGCCAGCCCATCACCCCAGGTAAAAGGACCTGTGTGTTGTTGCATTCATGAAAAACTCATCCTAAATGGATGCAGGGCAGAGACCTCATCTTTCGCATTGGGCAAAGTGACATCAAGTTGTATGGGTGTGAAGGCGATGCCAGAGAAAGCTCTGGAGAAAGACAGTGAAGAGGAATAGGGCTGAGGTGATTATTTGGAGCCTGTAGGAAGATGTGAGGCCAGAGAAACTTTGGGGAGAGGAGGTTAGAGAGGGGCCAGTGAGACAGGGAGGTGGGCACTCCTGAAATGCAGCTCCTGGTGTTAACTCACCTCTTTCCATCACTATCAAGTCCCTTCCTCACCCTGCAGGTTCCTCACCATGACCACTCAGGGAGAAATCCAGCCCTCTCCCTTCCCATAGCCACCCTTCACTCCTTGCCCCACAGCGGCTGGGGTGGACAGGAGGGCTGGCAGCCTCTCTGAAGGCATAGCTGCAGCCTTTCCCTCTTTAAAGACTTTCTAGGGGAAATAAAAAATGTAGCTCCTCTGACAAGAGATTAAATGGTAATAATGGTCCTTTTCTGGCTTCTGAGCCCATGAATCACCACTCATTGCCTAACTGGGCTTTCTTCCTTGGTTAAAGGTCTAAAGGGAAAAAAACCAAACCCACAACAAAAACAGGGGAAAAAGTGCTGATTTATAATCTTTTAGCGAAACTCAAATGCCCCCGTAGGTCTGATAATCTTAGTCTGATTAATTTTGCATTTCTTTTCCTGTTCAAGTGGGATTTGGTGCTTCCCAGGGAAGAAGCACTGTAATCAGTAAAAGCACATAGAAATATGTTGCAAATGCATATGCAGCTATCCTATTGATAGTTATTTGCAACAGCCTGTATCTCTGTGCTTAAGTTTTCCAATACAATGAAAGTCATGATGGTATTGTATATCTAGTTAGGTTAAAATTTAGTGTATGAAGAAGAATTTCAGGCTACGATATTTGCTTTAAATGTTCAAGTATGTATCCAACAGCTAATATTGAAAAAAAATAAAGATCAAACCCCAGACCTAAGAGTCTTTACAGGAGTTTCAGTTAGTACATAGGCCAATTAGTTAATTGCTCCATGTTGAAGTAAATCCTCAGCTTGTTAGTTTTTAAAATCTGAACTTCAACATAATTTTATGAATAATCAGTACCTTTATAACGGGCCAAAATAAGCCAAAATCCTCCATGCAAGGGGGCATAATGTTTGGATTTTAAAAATCCACGTGAGACCTGAATTTTTTGGTTAGAATCCAATACTAATTAAAATTAAACAAAATCCAACAGACCTTTGATAATTACATCAAAAGTTCATATTCATTTGATGTGGATTGTCTATATTTCATTGTTATTCTCTTAAAAGATTATTTATGTACAAAGAGTTAGAAAAGAGTATTAATATTTAAGAAGTGGAACTATAAGGGTAAACACCGATTCAGCATGTTTTAATTTATTATACGTTTGCTTTATTCTGCTCAAAACCATCACTTGAGACATTAGTTTTTGCATTAAAAAAATGATCTACAAAGATTCTTAGTAAAATGTATTTCTAGTGGAACAAGAAGTTTAGCTTGTTTACTGGGGACTAGATTCAACAGCATTTGCTTAACAAGCTGGGCATTAAGGAACCACATCAGTCATATTTTTATTCCAAATTTGCTATTGGTTTACTAAGCAAAGCTCCTCCAGAGGAAAAAAATCTGATTTCATAAAAGATCATACACACCAACCCAAGCAATCTGAGATGATGTACTGAAAGTTGGCTGGAAATCTGGCATATTTTATGCAACTAAGCGCACACCGTTTTCCTCACAGCTGAGTACATGGAAAGCACAGCAGAATTATAAAAGGGAGAGAATATCAATGATGTCTAGACATGGAGAAAGTATGACTTCGGTTAGAACACTCTGGTATTTACTTATGCTTTCTAGAGAGAGAAATACAGTATTTTATGATTTCAGTATGCAAGGCATCAAGGTTTCTGAGTAGTTCCACAAAAATCCTCAAATAAACTGCAGGCTGGGAAAAGTTAAAAGGAAGAGGAAAGGATCTGAATGAATTATCTCTGCTAGAAAAATAAGAAGCAGAGTGCAGCTGCTTCTTGTTTCTATCATACAAATAGTGTTGGTTGCATTTTAGAAGTGTTCATACTAAAAATCAAACCAAACCAAAAAAAAAAAACAACCCCAACCAAACCCACCAATGTTGTGAAGTCCAACACTGAGTCTTTAGGAAGTGTTTAAATGCCAGTTGGTTGCCACTTATTATAGCCTTGGTGTACACAGAAAACAGAATCTTTGTCTCAAACTTTCTCACTGTGCGTGTATAGGTAACAACTGTATTTCACTTAATCGTGGATTCAGGGTCCCACTCCTCCTTTCTTACATATTTAAATCTCTTACTCTATGAAATTATTTTATTTATTTTTAATGGTATTCCTTAAAATAACACTAGCTTATTGCACAGATGTAAAGCAGACTATGATTGCTATTCTGCTGCTTCGAAGTCTAAGGATGTCATTGAAAGTCGTATCTATTGAAAGACACACAGACATCTTGTTTTTGCTTAAGAAATTATCTGTAAAGATTCTTATTTTAATGTATTTCCAAAAAAAATAATGCATTTAGTTTGTTTGCTAATTAATTAGCACTTAAAACAACTTAGTTCAGTGTACAGCTCCCATCAGTTCTGCTGGCAGTTATGTGTGGTGAGCCCATATACAGAAGGAGCATCTCAAACTGACCGACTGACCATCCTAGCAAAATCTTACTTACACAACCATGCAACACACAAAAATTCTAGGTATTTTCTACAGCGTAATCTGTTGTCTACTCATGCTGACCCAGCTGCAGTCTGTCTGCAGAAGCTTCAGCTGGCCCTGAAGTTAACTCAGAAGAGTGAATTACCCTGTGGTGCTGCAGAATTATTCCTGATACCTGAATTGCTCAGTTGTCTCTACATTATACAGTGCAATGTAAACATAGCCATGGTGTTAAAGGCTGTAGTAGAACCTGTCTTCTTGGGCAACCATATATTTATTTAGCTTTTTAATCCCACAGTGGTTTTGTTTTGATAACACACCTTGAACTTTTGCAATGAATGGGAGAAGAGGTCTGTGAAACTGTTTACAATAAAATTCCATTCATTATACCATACTGACTGAGTCCCAAACTCAAACCATCCTGTGTTACAAGTGAGGTAAGGACACTGATGGGTGAAAAATACACTGAATGTACACAGGTAATTAAAGCCTGCATTATACTACTTACACAAAGGGCTGGTGGAGGCAAGAATTCAGGCTAATGTTCTTCTAATGTGTTATCTTCAAATGTAATGCCTGGAGGGGGCTGTGCGTGTCTAGATACACAAGGGAAAAGCCAGAAATGCACAAGTATGGACAATACTGAACTCAATAAGGTGGCAAGAGGCAAGCAGAAAAGTTTGTTTTGTTGATATGTTATGAGCAGGAGCCACAGCAGATTTCAGTGGGGGAAACATGTCAGAGAAGTCTTCCTAGCTGCAGATTGCAAGCTCTCTAGGATCAGAGAAGGCACATTAAATGGAAATCACTTCCAAGCTGTGAAAAACCTCTTGCACAGATAAAGCGACTTTTCAGATATTTACAACCAGTTTAATAAGATTTTCAGGAGGATATAATTAAGAACCTCTTCAGCATTGAGACTAAGCTTTTCTCATCCAGCAGGTTCTTGAGCCAGACTTTGAACATGCCAGGTCTTAACAGAGTAGTTAGTAGTTTATACTTTAATAATCAGCAAAACAATATAGCCTCTTAATCATGGTCCCAAAGATGGCTGAAGTTTCCCAGGAAAAAACTTCATGTGCATGCCAGACATCTGAAATAAAAAAATCCACCCTAAAAGCTACAAAGCTAGTTGAAAGCAAGTAGCTCATAACCAGAATGGTTGTCATCCAACACAGCAAATTAATCTTGTTAGAATGCCAGTTTAGTAAAACTGTATTTTTTTTTCAGTGTAAGGCAACAATTTTAATGACAATTGTGTTAGGAAAATTTGTTGTCTCAGGACAGTACCTAACCTATATTTGTGAGAGAAAAAGAAAGAAAAAAAAAAGTTATGTCTCTCCTCTTAGAGTGGGCAGTAGATGCAGAAGTCTGATATTTTCACTGTGTAAGGATTTATGTAAAGGGGTTCGCAATTACATTTTTAAATCTAAATTTCACTTCAGTGTATAAAAGATTATTTAAATGATTTCAAAAATCAATCATTGCCTATCCCTTTAAACTACAAAGTATTTTAAAGCTAACTAAAGACAATTCTGTTCATGTAAATCTATGTACTTCATTTTTTTTGTTGCTAAGTAAAAAAAGGACTGATGAGAACACCATAGGCGGAAAATGCAGTTCTCAATAAAATAGGAGTGAAAGCAGGCGTTAATGTGTCTCTAAAATACATATATTTATCTTTAATATTAATGTGATATTCATTTTTGCATGATAAAAAGATCAATATTAGAATTTGAAGGGTTAAACGAGATAGCTTCCCTTGTTACGCTCACAAATAACTGTGGCCACAGAGTATATTATTTGATAACTCACAGACATTAAACTATCATATTAACAGGTACATTAGTGTATGTAGATGTTGACATATCCACATTTGCACCCATAATTACACGCAGATGTGGACTATAGGCACAAAAATGGCATTATTTTAAATACTACTCCTCAAGTCTACAGCATATTTTTATCCTAAAGTAATTTGGGCATGAGATTTTAAAAATGCTCAGATTACAGTACGGTTTGTGGCCCTAACTCAGGCAGATGCTTTTTGAAATTTCACCTTGAAAGTGCACTCAGAGTTGTTGTTTTTGAATGTACACAAGAAATATGTCTGCCTTTTCAATTTAACACATCTCAGCCTTTGACTTTTAGCTACAGGAAGGTTATTTTGAGATGCTTCTTCCTGCACTTAGAGGTTTGTCTCTCTCACTTTGCCCCCCTTGGAGCTCTTCAGCTCTTCTGTCTAATCACAGCGTATTCTTCACGGTACTCTGGTGACATGTAAAGCAAGAACAAGCAAACAAAAGCTATTTGGGTACATCATCATATTTCTTCTAAGCCAGGGAGAAAAAATAGAGAAGTAGCTTATCTATTTCATTACACTAAGAAACCTGAGAATCAGCACAGAAAGAGGAAGGCAAAAATCCTCCAAATTCTATCCTTCAAATTAAGATCGAAGAGAAGGTCCATGGCAGAGAAGACAATAATGGTGACACTACTTACAGCTGCTGCAATACTTTCACGAAGGTGCTGAACCATATTAAACACCAAGACAATGGAGATTTTATGGCTCCGTGTAGTGGCAAAGAGACATTCTCCAATTATAAATACATCTGTTTATTCATACAATGGTAGTTTATTCTATCTCTAATATACCTCTGACTCCTAAGGAGTCAGTATAATTATCTTGGTGTAAGAGATGAGATGCCTAAAAGCCTTTATCACCGCTCTGGAAATACGTCAGCTTTCAGCCTGATGCTCCCTTTACCAGAAATTTCAAGAGTCCCTTGTGATAGCCTACAGTGGCTACCTGTGGCTACTGAATAAGGTGATTTCTATTTACCACTGTAAAGTCTCAGATGCCAGATGCCAGATGTAGGAAACAAATTTTGAATGATAACTCCTAAACGTCTCTCAGACTTTCTAGCTTAATTTCTCTCCTGTATCCTTTCATCCCTTCCGCTTACCTTATGACAGCAAAACCATATGGATTTGGTCTGCACCGAATCAGCTACCAAATGATAGAAACTAACACAGCTACTTGGATCACTGATTAACTCAGAAAGTTGTTTTCCTAAAGGTACTACTGGAATTGGATGCAACACAACAGATGACACCACAGAACACTGGTGTCATTATTCATCTCCCTCTTTATAGTCATCATTACACTGAAATGTCTGAAAGCCTCATTCCTTTCCATAGTTTGGTACAAAGATAGGGGCAATTTTGGAAATGAATGAATATGGAATCATCATATAAGTAACTTTGGCATGATGCCAATGCTTATTATGAAAGACATCGCTTCAGGTCATAAGACTTTCTTCTATTGCACAGGCTGGCAAGGTCCTAGGGGTGCTGCAGAAAAAAAGCACTATGGAATTAATCTGCAGTTTTCGCCTGCCAATTAAAGTTAGTATAGTGTCCTCGAATAGCAGGTGAGATTCCTTGCTGCAATACCTCTGTTAGGATTGGAACCAAACTAAGAAACTTTTCTGAAGGACAGTGGTCTAAGAAGATACTAAAGTTCAACGGACCCTGGAACTACCCTAACACAGTTACAAAAACCTCCTCTCTTTTGCACAGAGGGCAGATGACTTTATTTATGGCCTATTCAGTCCAGCAAACAAGAAGAGAGACATAAAAATACTAGAAATTAAAACTAAAATGCTTTAGCACTGAGAGGAAATATAAAAGAAAGAGAAAACGAAGTGCAAATGTCAGATGTTAGTCATATTGCTTACCATAATGATGAAGCTGTTGAGATATTATGGTTATAAGTGTAAGAAGTAGAAGAATCTATATAGAACAAGGGTGGACTTGTCCATGGAATTTTTCATTTCTGCGTTCAACCTTCTCAACATACAATGCACTTGCATTTTCCACCATTGCAATTAGTTATTTCATTGGTATGTTATGAAGCTAATGAATGCTTATAAATTATTTTGTGTTCCTCAGAGAGAGGGAGGATTTTGAGCTACACCCATTAGAGATGAAACCAAATGTTACAGAGATAAAAATGCCTAAGAACAGCATTTCCAAGTGGAACATAGATATTCAAGGAGACTCAGTCTTCAAGAACAACAACAAAAAAAAATTAAAAATAGAAAGTTAGAGCTCCAAATACAGTGTGTGGGAAGTTAAAGAAATAAAGGAGAAATTAAAAACCTTGTTTGAGTCGGGATAGTTTTGTAGAAAGATGGTAAAACAAACCTGCTAGAATCAGAAAATAATATAAAACCAGAACCCAGATGAAAATACTTGCTATTAGACTCATTCTATGAGGTAGGATTTTGTATAAAAGCTGCTCATAGAGAAGGAACTTGAATCAAGCTATAGGATCTTACTCCATTTAAGATAAGATGTTAAAAAGGTAGATATTCAACAAAGCATCTACAATTCAAAGGACAAGCTTTGATGAACTAATGAAATAGTTTAATAAAGTCTGTTAAAACAAAAATACCAAGGGATTTGGTCATAGAAGAGTCCTGGAATTTCAAAGTCAAAAGTATTGAATCTTACAAAACATTTTGCCTCAAGGTACAGAAAATTTTGAATGAACTCACAAATGACCTACAAGAATAACCACTCCAAGAAGGCTTTTAGAAATAAATAAGAGAGATCTAAGAAAAAGATTTAGCAGGAAAAAAGCTGCGAATCAAGAAATGAAAGATGAAACTTAAAATTGTCAAAATAGAACCTAAGTTTGGTCTAAGATAATGAACTGTAGGGTATTTCCTTTTTAAGCCATATAAATCGAAACAAAAAGGCACAAGGAAAGAAGTAGGGCAGCTTTGCAGTGAGGATAAAACAGAGATTAAAGATAATCTAGGTGTGGCCAAAAAATGAAACAAACTTTGCCTCAGGTTTCAAAAAGGACAATTACGTTGAATGGGAAGGAAAAGCAGAATGTTTAATGGCAGCTTTCATTTCCGCACCCTCGTTATCTCAACTGCAGTGGAAACAGAAATCATGAGGCTTAATGGACTCAAGTCAGGGGGATTAGGTGGTCTCCCTTGCAGGATTTATAAGAAGTAGTTTTAAACACACCTTTCAAGTCAAATTTGGTATGATGGTAGGAACACCAAATGCTGTGCCTACGGTTAAAAGAAGAGAAAGTAATCAGGCATCTGTAGGCCTGTAACTTCGTACATTGCTTTAGGACAGATTTTGAAGGAAAAGATACTTAAAGACATTTTAATAGCATGTAAAACAACAGGGGTTTAATCAAATGTAGATTATCCTAGACAGATTTTCTAGATAAAGGAAGTGCACTAGATTTCATATATCAAGACTTCAGGAAACAGTGCCAGCTAAGAAGTTTGTCATTTAAAACCTGAGAAAGGAATGAAGGATCTATGAAGTGAGCATGAAACTGTCAGACAGTATTGGTAGGGGAGCTAGAGATGAGTTTGCCAGTAGAATTCTGCAAGGCTCACTATTGAGATAGGTGACGGTTAATAGTTTAAAGTCTTTTTTTTTTTACTCAGGAAGCAAGAGAGTGAAAGAGAGTTTATACCTCTCAACTTTGTACTTTTATCAGGAGAGGACAACTAGGCTATCGTTTAAAAGGAGAAGTAACAGGATAGCAGCTCATAAAAGAAAATTCTGCCTTACGGTGAGAGCTCATCAGCTGAAAAAGATGAAGAAAGACCTGAGTGGACTAGCTAACTGAAGAACTATGAGTTGCCAGTAGAATGAAGACTCCCACAGTCTTGCAAGATTTTCTGACTGCTCATTACACATGTTCAAGAACTATGAATTAAAATGCAAATAGCTGTAGAGAAGAGATACTAAAAGATCACAGTATCACAGGCATTATGGAGACTAAAAGAGCACTGCCAAGTAAACAAAAATAAGACTGAATGGTGATGCACTTTCTATCCGTAAAGACAGGTACGTTAAACATCAGGAATTACTAGATTATTAAAACTATTGGTTTTGATGAAAATTAAAACAATGGGAATAAACTGACTAAGAATAAATTTAATCTGTAATTTAGCAGCAGGCTTTCAGTGACAGAGAAACCGAAACTACTAACTTTGTGGTTTTAGCAAGAACTCAGTGTCCTTCACTGCAATAAATTCTTTAACTTGGTACCAAAATTGTAATGACTGGTCTCTATACTTCTTCCTACTTCTGTATTCCTACATGAGGATGAATATGTGAAATACTATCGTTCACAGGTCTGACCACTTAGTAACACCTAGTCAAAACTCTTGTTTACACACCTACCCACCTGGAGGCTTTTTACAGCAAAAATCCTTATCATGAGAATTGTGTCCAGTGCAGTGAAAACACTGTGACTTTCTTTCATTTATCTGGCTGGCATGTCACCGAGGAACTTCTTTTATGGCTTTTATTAAAGCATATCTTCTAAATCTTCAAATCTAAAATTGTAACTTGTGTAAAAATCGTAAAATTTGTGTGGAAATTTCACAGGTTGAAACTCTCTGAATGTAAACTTTCAGGAATAAGGATCTGGGACTTGCCCAGAATTTTCAGAATACTGAAAAAGCAAACTATTTCTTATGAAGAAAAAAAAATAAAGGGAGAAAAAAAGACACACTTCTTTCAACACATTTGAGTAAGTTCATTCACATGTCAAAGTCTTCGTTCTTCCACTATCCTTGTAGTCCAGCCTCATCTCCAAATCATCTGACACTTTCCCTCATTTTACACCGTGCAAGCCTCTAGTCTTATTTTCCCCAGAGTCACTTAATAACACCTGCTCATCACTCCCCTGCAGAGCCTCTCTGCACCGTCTCTGCACCCTAGAATTTCATAGGAAGGTCAAGGACTTTTTAGATTTATTTAATCTGTCAGAAGGCAAGTTTGTAACTGATATTTAGGCCAAATCTTATATCGTATGAGTACAGTTTACTGACATAATGCTGCACTATAGTCAGGCTTCCGTGTATGACTTTTTGTCAGAGTTGTAACCTATAATTTTAAAATGAAATAGCCTGGAAATTATTATAAAATGGGAAAATCTTAATTTTATCTTCTTTGAAATTCATGTCAATAGACTTCACCATCTCTAGAATGATATGCCCTATATTTCATGGCTTAAATATATCATTTCAAAATTTCAGTATTCTCTGTTCTCACCTACTCACTCTCATTTCTATATGTTATTTGGAATTTTATCTTCTGTCATTTTCTGCAGTCTTGCAAACACAATCAAACTGTAGAAGTTAGCAAATGTAATTATCAGGTAAAAGTTTCGTAGTATTTCATTAAAAAACCCTTTCAATAGTGATGAAAACTTTGTATATAAGCCTATAAAATTCCCCAACCAAAAGCAGCACTTTATAATTTTAGGCTTTAATAGTTTACAGACCCCAAAACCAAAACAACACAAAAGAAGTCAGGTTTCACAAAGTAAAAATGCTTATTTTTAATTTACTTTGTGTTGTATAATTCCACTTTCTTAATTTTCTCTGATATGATTCTTACAAGCACTTGGAAGATACGGCATAACTAGAAATAAAATAAGTAGTCAATGATATTACGTGCACTTGTTCAGTTGTCATCCATTCTGGAGCTGTACCTTCATATTTTTGCAGCATTTTGGTCCTTATTTTCCAGGACCTTATTTTTAGTCCTTATTTTTCAATTTGTGTCTGGAGAAGGCCAGAGGAGTGACAGATCAGGGAAAATTGTGTTGGCCATCAGGAAACAGAAGATTCTAGACACAAAATTAAACTGGCTGAAAGAGCAAAAAGGGACGAGCGGTGTGGCAATGAGGCCCATCAATGACAGAAACCGTGGAAGACAGGCATGGAGAGTTGACCCGGCCATCTCATTCAGGAAACCACTATGCTCTGGCCAAAGAGATAAGTATAGTGGGGTGAAAAAATCCCAGTATGAAAAGTGAAGTACAGAAAGTCAGTAAAGTTGAGGGTAAAAAACTTGCAGGGTCTGTAATGTCATCTGTACCGTAACAGCTGGAGCACTTGTCGAGTGCAGTGGCACTGATAATTGGGCGGCCCTTCAGAAGTGAGGGCTATATTCCTAAGGAATAGGAAGGAACTGAGAAAGAATTGTTTTCCTTCTTATCACCATTGTTGTCCATTTCCTTTCTGCTTTATGGACTTTATATTTTCCCTGTTCTGTTTCTTTTCCCTCTCTTTTAAGTTTCCCCTCTTCTAGCTACAAGGACAAGAAAGAATCACAAGGAGTCTGAGTAAATGGAATCATTTTACAGTTTGGAAATTATAAAAAAGTTATTTCTGATATAGCTGAAAATACATCTATAACATCTGGTGTTGTCAGATGTGATTTTTTGACTTTGAAAAAACCCATTGCTTACAGTTCCCCTCAAATTTTTGTGTTTAGTAAGACTAACTCCAGTCACTCAGTAACAATAATGATTTATCCATGACCTAACTAGTACTATTTACCCGTCTCTGCAAAGCAATCTGGGCTACACAAAAGGTGTATGAATATGGAAATGAAAACACTGAAGTCCAAATGTCTATCCATTGTCAAAATTCAGATATATTCCTAGTTATTCTATAGGGTTGCAACTGGTGAGCATCCACCTTCCATCAGCTGCAGAATGAGGAAGGAGTAGTCTAAAGCCTAGTTTTATGTACTATTTTGAAAGAACAATTATGGTACGTGTGAATCCGTAATCCAGTGGTGTTTTGCAGGCAATCAGTTTTGTGATATGCATTCATTTTATCCATCCCCTGTCTAAGCAGCTTAGGGAATTTCAGGGGGAAAAAAATAAGAAAACTATGAAAAATGCATAATTAACCATTCAGTCACGAAACACTGAAGTAAAGGTTTAAACAACCTAAATAAAACTAGTATGTATTATTGGCATACGGATCAACTGCAAATCCAAGACAACATACTGCATTTCACCATACATCAGGACAAATCTAGTTTCAAGGAACAGTGGCTGTAAGAAATAGCTGTTATTATAATTTCTTAAAGTTATTCTTTCTTAAGAAAATGTTTTCCAATTAATAAATATAATGGAAAATGATGATTTCATGAAATATCTCTGAAAAGGAAGCATTTAAAAACAAATATTGTGCTACAAAAAATGGGCATGCATTAGAGAAGCTTGCTGTGTAGTGATGAAATGCCCATTTCCACTCCGTTTCCAAGAAGAGGGAGTCTGGTTTACCAAACTATCTAGGTCTAAATCCTTGCCACTAAAAATATTACGGGAAGCCAAAGCTTTTTGTGTCCAGACCTGGGTGGGTTTGATGATCGTAGAAGATTTAGAAGAAAGTATTCGCTAATCTCTTGTTGCCCTCGCACCAGCCTTCATAGTCACCCCATACATCAGAGGAAAAGCAAAGGAAATGGTTGTTCTGCCCAGTGTGGGCTGCTGCTGAATCGCTCAGAGAGGTGTCCAAGCCAGACCCATGAACTTAGATGGCCTAATGTGCCCTGTGAGGCCATGGATCATTTCTGCTGCATAAGGCCTTCAGTGCTACACTTCTTTACAATCTGAGTCTAAGAGTAAACTAAGTCATCTGAAAATAATTCAAGCACTGATGTATGGATCTTGCTCATGGGCTGAGAAGCAATGTGGACACTACCCTATGCTCTCCTTAAATGTCCTTTATATCACTTCAATTGTTAAAAAAAATCACAACAATCAGCTAAGACAATGTGAAAGGTTTGGATTTTTCACTGAATGTCATGTCCATGCACACATAGACACATGTAAATATAATTATCTATGCAAATTCAGAGAAAAGCTGACACATCCTGTTACCTCTTGCGAGAGACTCATTAAGTTTTACATGCAGACACCTCTGTTTCAAATCATCAACCTAGCAACAGAACTACTTGGCTTTTCAGAATTTTCCTCTCAGCCCCCAGTCTCCAAATAAAATACTAATTGCTGATGCTTTTAGTACAGAATCACTTCATTAATGTCTGCTACTACCCCCATATATGAATGCATTATAACTCAGTGTTGGGATTCATTAATTGACCTAGTTAATTTGATCCCTAATAGCCTATAATTAGGAACGTGTAAAATAACTTGAAAAAATTTGTTTTGAACAGACATTCCCTGAATGATAGGTGTATAAACCTTCGGTAAAGCTTTTTTCCTGAGATTTGCCCTTTTATCTTTCAAAGGCTTTAGAAAGTTTGAACTAAAAAGGAAGGAAGGAAAGAGAAATGCGTGAAAAACAAGAAGAGCAGATAACCTTTGATGCCAAGCTAATTTCATTTACCTGTGTGACCTAATCTAATTCAAAACCTCAGGTATCTATTTGAAAAACACGTGTAGCAAAATGGGCTGGGACCAGGGAGAGAAAATAAAACAGAAGTTCCCAGAAATGCACAAAAAAAGGCCTATATTCTGCTCTTTTTGAATGCCAAACTGCACTTCAAGGTGTCACTGCTTTGTCTTGTATGCTGGGCAGGGTACATGTTAAGAGAAAAAGACCTTCCACCTCGGAGCAGAGCAGACATCCTTAGTGTCTGCAGTACCCAGGGGAAAACAATATTTGAGAAGGTGAACTGCTGAATAGGTATGTGTTTTAATAAAGCATTTCATTTGAAAAGTTTTTTGCAACATTAAGACAGATTGAGTTTTTAGGGAGGAAGTGACTCTGAATTCAGTGCCTGGCCTGCTCTACTGTCAGAGGAAATAAGTGAAACTAAAATGAAGTGATAATATACTGTAGGAAATGTAAGTAAAAGAAAGGCAGAGGAAAAATGGCAATGTGGGACCATACAGCTGATCCCCAAAATAGACACAATGACCAGCGCCAAACTAGCTGCCAAAAACAGTAGATTGTAAAATTACCTAATACCTATGTCATGTTTACTTTGCATTTACATTGGGGAATGAGCTCCCCAAAAGACACAATACTCGACAGTATTTTTGTTCACTGTCACTATCATTATCCACCATCTGCTCTGCCAAATTTCCTTTCTGTTCTTTTCTGTGCATTCATCGGCACTGTAGTAAGTAACTACCTTAATGACTGCAGCATATTGCTTCTGGATTAGCAGCAGATATTGTACTACTCCTGGCTTTTGGACAGAGCTGCAAGTAGGAGACCTGGCAGGGGGTTCCATTTAAAATCCTTTCCCCTTTGCAAAAGGAAACACAGTAACTAGGAAAGTTTTGTCCCGACTCACTAACAGGGATGTGATCTATGGTTTGGTCAAAAAAAAAAA
>VWZK01016887.1:0-78355 GCA_013396935.1 Baryphthengus martii | reverse complement strand
ACAAAATAAAAAAAAAAAAAAAAAAAAAAAAGTGAAAGTCCCTCCTTCTGTGAAATTGAGTGAGGTACCCGCCAGCTCCACAGAGATGGCTGAATTCTGACAAGATGTCTTAGTGTGATGGGTAGCCTGAAATACTGGCAGAGAGCTCTGCTTACTTTGCTCAAAACCACAGATAGAGAAACCACAGCTTTGAGAAAAGGGCAGCTTTTGAAAAGGACACATGTTTGCTGAGTGAACCTTGTGGGTTAATACGGTGACCCGCAAGCACAAGGAGGCCTTTTTGTCTGTGTAGTCTGTGGGTAGATGTAGCAGCGGGTAATCCAATCCTGGCACATCTTTACTTATTCTTTGCTTTGAGGCCATCTAAAATGAGTTCTCCAAAACTTATCTCAGTGCTCTTTTTTTTTTGTGTACTGAGCAGACTTTTTGTTGCTGAGCTTAGTCAAGTACTGAGAAAGTAAGCAGGAGTGTTTTTTTCTTGCTAAAAAACCTGAAATACCTTTTTAAAACATTTTGCACCAAGATGGGGGGAGGCAGGGGATGGGAAGGGAAGAAGCTAAAGAAACAGGGAAAAAAAGGAAAAAATGACGAAGAACAAGAGCCAAAGGAAATTTGGACTGGAAAGGTTCCTCAGGATTATCACAGTATAAGGAAATACAGCAGAAAAATATATAGCTGTATATAAATTTAAAATATATTATGGAAAGTTTCCGACTAAAAACCTGTTCAAAAACAATTACTTTTGATCCACAAAGAGAGGAAAAATGAAGTGATCTTAAGCTTCAGGGATCCTAGGATGGAGCACTGCCAGCATATTTGAATGCAGGCGGCTTCAATGCAGCCCAGACAGGCTATGGGTTAAAAAGCTTAGGAGCCTCATTCTGTTCCCAATAAATTGAACAGCAAATTTTATTTGGACTTTGAAACAGGTATTGTATGCAGCAATTAGGGACAGCAGAAGTTAGTAACTGTGTGAGAGCTTTGTTAATGTATCCGATCCTGGATCTGATGGTGAGATGTGCACTCCTCTTGGGTAACTGTCCCTGAGACTAATTCCACTGACCTCTGGAAATGAAATCTGCAGTAAAAAGAAGACCAGAGCCCACAGCTTGGGACTATCAACATGTAAATAAACTAATGCCATAGTGACACCTTCTCAGGGCTTTCACAGCTCAGAGCTGTGACCTGACTGCATCAGCACAAATAGGGAAAGATAAAACAAGAGGGACTTCCATTCTTCTGCAGTTATGCTATTACACTCTGGTTTGGAAAGTACCACATATTTCTTGATTTTAGTTCCAGATTAATTTCAAACTCATGTCCATCTACTCAGCATGTCTATGGCTTGGCTGCAGGTGTCTATTAAGTTTTAAAATGTGCAGTTGTTGTAAACATGTGAGAAGATCACTGTGTAACAGTCTGTAAAGTCTGCAGAGCTTTCTAGGCACTCTCTTTCAGATATGTCTCTTCTGATTAAATTACATATTTATAAACTGTAAAAGCAAACACTGCTACACGACTTTTATCCAGAAATTACTCTACTCTATACAGCAGCTTTTGGGGAATGTTCAGGGTTCTTTTGGGTTTTTTTGTTGGGTTTTTTTTCTCATTACCAGTGATAGAAAGTTGGACACTACTATTTTTTCTCTCTTGAAAGATGTCCTGTGGTTTTTTGGTGCACATATATATATGCATATATCATACAAACATAGAATCATAGAATGGCTTGAGTGGGAAGGGACCTTAAAGATCATCTAGTTCCAACCCCCATGGCATAGGCAGGGACACCTCCCACTAAACCAGGTTGCTCAGAGCCTCAACCAGCTTGGTCTTAAATACTTCCAGGGATGAAGCATCCACAACTTCTCTGGGCGCAACTTCCAGTGTCTCACCACCCTCAATAGTAAAGAACTTCTTCCTAATGTCTAATCTAAATCTACCCTGCTCAGGTTTAAAACCATTGCCCCTCATCCTATCACTATGTGCCCTTATAAAAAGTCCCTCTCCAGCTTCCCGTAGGACCCTTTCAGACACTGGAAGGGCTGCTATAAAATCGCCCTGGAGCCTTCACTTCTCCAGGCTGAACAGATCCAACTCCCTCAGCCTGTCTATAGAAGATCTTCTATCTTCTAAGAATCATCTTTGTGGCCTTCCTGTAGAGCTTCTGCAACACATCCATGTCCTTCTTGCATTGGGGGCTCCAGAGCTGGATGCAGTACTCCAAGTGGGGTCTCACAAGAGCAGAGTAGAGGGGCAGAATCACTTCCCTTGACCTGCTGACCACACATCTTTTGATGCAGTCCAGGATACAGTTAGCTTTTCGGGCTGCCAGTGCACATTGCCAGCTCATTTTAAGCGCTTCATCAACCAGCATCCCCAAGTCCTTCTCTATAGGGCTGCTCTCAATCTACTCATCACTCAGCTTGCATTTGTGCTTGGGATTGCTCTGCCCCAGGTGCAAAAAGTGAAATATATATAAATAAGTACATGCTCTTTTTTTGTTGTCATATAGTATGAAAGGAACAGTGCTAGGGCTGTTACAAACTCTAAAATATGATCATGGGATAACTTCCAAAATTAAGTACCCATTTAAAGTGTCCCAGGGTTCAAGATACCCGGCCCTGAGATTCCTTCTAAGGGTTCTAATTTCATAGTGAGGTGCACTACGGACAACTGCAAATGGAGACAACTATTGATCACATGGGATAAGATGGAGAGTCTGGAGAAGTGAAATGCATACTCTCCGAGCGATCGCAGCAGGAGGTAAAGCTCATACTAACGTTGCGAGCGAGTCTAAGTGGCGCAGCTCTGAAGTATGTGGTGTCAGCTCGTGGATATGCACTGGGAGGAGGCTCAAGAAGGAAGTCTTGCAAAAATCAGGTCCCTTAGCATTAAGAGCTTTGAAAACCAGCAGGGACTGCTTAAAATAAATCCTCTAGTTTATAGGCAGCCAAAATAAAGGGCTCAAGAGGGTGTAATATGAGCACGGCTGCTCAATCCTGTGAGCGAACATGATGCTGCATTCAGGACTAGCTGTAGTTTTGACGTTTTTCTCAGAGCTAATAATGGAAGCAGCAATTCACTCTCTCTAGAGAGAGGGGCGGAAGGCATTTTAGCAGCCTGAATATATTTGAGCACAGGGCTGACAAAAATGGCAGGATAGACTTGGAAACTCCTCATGGAGTGGTTTTTATGCACACAGGACAACAGCATTTAGATCCATATCGTAAAGGAATAATGAATGGCTTTTTGGAGCAGCTGACTGCAGAGAAGAGAGATGGTAGTACTCTTGTGGGTCCTATGTCCTTGTAGATGTAACCTGAAAACTCAAATGATTTATGTCAGCTTCAGCTATCTTAAACTAAGCCCACAAACTCTAAGACAGTCCTTTTTAATGACTTTCTGAACCTCAGCAAGGTCATATGCTCTTTGATGGCAGGAAATTGTTATGCAGGTATATTTCTGATTTTTACTAGTATCACCACTTAATGTGTAAAGTTGAGAAAGAGACTACTTTTGCACCTCTGGAAAAAGGAGACTATAACATTATCACCACTTATTTCTGCTCAGGGACAGCTTTGCTAAGATATTCAGGAATCTAAAGATTGCAACAGAATCTATAGAAACACTCCATCTAGACAGGTCCTTGTACCTCATGAATAACTCATTCTTCAAATTTTTGCAAATGCTACTCTACGTCATTTGATTTAGGACTTTGGAGAGAGTGAGGGTGTATCCACATAGCTAATCACAAGTTCAAGCCTCTTCTTTAAACTAGACCATACCGGGAAGTGAAATTCTAAAGAAATTAGATGCTGTAAATCCATGTCCAAATTCTTATCAAGAGATGAACCTTACGATTCAAGAGATGAAGCTTACGATCGCCGTGGGTTGAGCCTGGCTGGATGCCAGGTGCTCACCAGGCTGCTCTATCACTCCTTCTCCTCAGCTGGACAGATTAGAGACAATATAACAAAAGGCTTGTGGGTCAGGATCAGGACAGGGAGAGATCACTCATCAATTATTGTCATGGGCAAAACAGGATTGACTCAGGGAAATTTATTTATTACCAAACAAATCTGAGTAGAGTAATAATAACTAAAAGCAAATCTAAAAAACCCAGCTTCCTCCTACCTCTCCCTTCTTTCCAGGCTCAATTTCATGTCCAATTTCTCTACCTCCTCCACACTAAGTGGTGCAGGGGGATGGGGAGTGGGTGTTGTGGTCAGTTCCTCGCATGGCTCTGCTGTTTCTTCTTCAGCATTCTCTTACCCTGCTCCAGCGTGGAGTCCCTGCCAAGGGAGACAGTCCTCCCTGAACTTTTGCAATGTGAGTCCTTCCCACAGGGTGCAATTCTTCACAAACTGCTCCAGCGTGGGTCCCTTCCTCAGGGTCACAAGTCCTGCCAATAAACCTGTGTCTCCTCTCTTCATAGGTCCCCAGATTCTGCCAGGAGCCTGTTCCAGCACGGGCTTCCCACAGCCTCCTTTGGGTGCACCCACCTGCTCTGGCGTGGAGTCTTCCATGAGCTCCACCATAGACCTCCATGGGCTGCAGGGGGACAGCCTGGCTCACCACAGTTTTCACCACAGGCTTCAGGAGTATCTCAGTTTTGGCACCTAGAACACCTTCTCCCTTTCTTCTTCTCTGACCTTGGTGTCTATAGAGTTTTTTATCTATCTCTCTCACATATTCTCACTGCTCTCTTTTGGCTGCAATTGTGCAAGGATTTTTTTCCCCTTCTTAAATGTTATCACAGAGGCATTACCACTGATGAGGTCGGCCTTCAAGCCGGCTGGCACTGGCTCTATTGGACATAGGGGAAGCTTCTGTCATCTTCTCACAGAATTCATCCCTGAAGCACCCTCACTACCAAAACCTTGCTATGCAAATCCAATACAATCTCAGTTCTTGATCTGGCAGCTTATAGGAACAGTGTGGTTACTCGGAGACCAGGATATATTGAAGCTATAATCAAGAAGGTGAATAGATATTAGAGGCCCCTTAAGTATGCTCAAGCCAACTGTCTAGTTTACTCAACTCCTAGTACAGACTGACACTTCTCTACCTACTCAGGGTATCACAGTACACTGCAGGTGCTGCTACTTCGGTATTTCAAACAAAGAGACTGTTTGATAGTCAACACAGTACTTTGCAATGAGAAACACTACTTTTATTTTGTCCTTTTTCTCTATAAGACTCGCATTTTTGCCAAAATCACTTCCTTTCTCTCTGCTCCATCCCCTCCAGGTACAACTAGAAGAGATGCATTTTTAAATGAGTTCTTAAATACGAAACAAGAAAGGTGATCTGGAAAGGTTATGCTAAGCATTGTGAGGTTTTTTTATTTCTATTTATCCTGTGTGTGAGCATAGTCAGATGAAATGCTCTTTAGACCTTTAAGTGTGCTTGAACTATACTCAACCGTTTGCCACATAGGCTATTCAAGTGCAAACTACCCTCATATCCACTAGGTTGAAAGGAATTGTTCAAACATAGAATTACTATAATTGAATTGCATGTACATGAGGAATTGTTTTCCTGTCATAAGGTTATCAGAAAACAAACAGCAGAATCTGCACGAAATACACATCTGACTCATGCCTATTCATTCAGAAGACATGCTTTCTACACTTAGTTCCTCTCTTTTCTCCTTCATGTGCACCCACAAGGAAAAGAATGGAAAGAAAGAAAATATAACCTGATGATACAGCATCTGCTCAGAAGCAGTATATGCGAAGTTTAGGCTGAGAAGCTGTTGAGATACACTACAAACAATATATACGAGTATCTCCCAGCAGCGGAGACAAATTAGGATCGGCAACAAACATTGTATCACACAAGTTCTAAGAATAATAAAATATCAAGTATTTGAATATTAATGTCTATGATTACAAGCTCCCTTAATCATGACCTTAAAGAGATTACGGGGGTGAAATTCATCTGATGAAAAATAGAGGTATATATTTGATCTAAATAATCTTCATTTACAAAGCCTTATTGACTCCAGCCAACAAAGCAAAGTAGTGGTTCTAGCCCTAGAGGTCTAGTGGTTCTTCTGGTCTGTTTTGAATCTTACTTTCACAGTGAGTTCACTGCTGAACCAAATGTCCAGTTTTTGCCACTGACTATAAAGGCAGTTTAGAAAGCTAGCTCAAACACAAACCTTTACAGTCCAGGCATATAAAAAGCAATGAGATGAATCCTACCATAGAGGTCTATGAGTTCTCCTCACCACACACAATTGCTATTTATTCTCAGCAATTACTCTTTTTGCATATGGCTCAAGGTATACGCAGACACAATTGCAAATTATTTTGCCTGTAAGATGTAGAGAGGACTACATTAAGACAAAGTATGGAAAATTACTATTATATTTTTTTGAAGTTATATTTGGCCATTTACAGAATACAAAAATACAAAACTAGAAAAGCTTAGACATTTTCAACCAATCATTTGGCCAAGTATCCTTATAAAAAACCTCTATCACATTACTATATTAAGTATCTGGTTTCATTATAAAGAAGGGAAGAGATCATTTATATCACAGACCAGTTACCTTAAAAGTCTGCCATTTAGATTATATTCTGTTCCATTTATCACTAAGATAAGAATGAACAAAAAGTCAGTATCTCCTACCTCATGCTCAATAACACTCAACAGTAAGTAAGGAGGAAGTTGGAGAAAATTCTCTGCATGAAGCAGTAGAATGGTATAGTTGGCTGACCAACAGTAACAGTCATGGAAACCACGCTTATTAAAAGCATCTTAACAATTTTACCAATATCTCTTAGTCTGTATATGGAAACATCAGGCAGTAGGCCAAGCATCCAAAGAAACAAAATGATTTTTAATTTCTTCTGATTTCTTCATCAGAAAACCTCACAGCTCAGCTCTGCTAAGAACCAGAAAATCAAATATTCTCACAAAAACTTCAGATACTAGCATAAAATTTGTGTAAATGTTCTGCAAAAGATGCAGCATTTTACCACGCAATTATTGCAAAGAACTATTCATGAGCCAGATCTCTGGATTATTTTGCAAAACAAAAACAGAAACAAGGAAAAAGTTAAACTATCTTCAGGCAGTAGGATGCATGTGGAATGTGGAGTTACTGATTCTTTCTCATCTGTAATATTTTACAGTAATGTATTAAATCTTTAGGATTTATTAATCATTAACACTAGTGCAAATCAATCCTGAAGTACTTTGCACATTACATTGGTTTATCAAATATATATTATGCTCCCAACAGGAGAATTCACAATGTCTTGCATGAATCCTCCCCACTGTAGGACTTTACTCAATGATTGCTCAAAACAATTTTGACAAGATGCTGAAGAATCAATTTGTCTGATTTGTATACACTAGAACATCATGGCTTCTAGATTAAGGATAGAATCGAAAGTCACTAAGATCTTTGTTTCTATTCAGAATTCAGCACTGCTTTGTTAAAGTTTCTTTTCTTAAGAAAGTAAATTAAGGTTTGAATCAAAACTGGTGCATATGTAGTTCAGGCTCATTCCCTTTTTGCAGATTAATGCTTTTCCTTTACTTGTTATACATATCACGAACATTTCTAGAAAACTAAATTATATTTCGCACTGTCTTGTGCTCTTCTGATGGCTGCTTTTTGCACAACCCATTTGTTCTCAGTTGATGAATATACTTTGCATAAGAACAATGTTCTTGCTTAAGTGTAGTAACTCTTGCTCTATATTTTACAATTAGGGTCTCTTTTTTTTCAGTACAGACAAAGATACCCAAGATGTTTTCTCACTGCCTTTACTAAGAAGTTGCGATACGGTGATGTTTAATCTATTTTACCTGAACCATCAAGTTATGAGAATTTATGAGAAGTTATGAGAACTGATTACAGTTATTGTAACTTTCAACATTGCTTTGTTGTTAAACCCTATAGGTAGCTATACAGCATACAGCTGTATTGCTTTAGCGTTCTTACAAATACTCTATAATGCATGCATTTTAAAATTAATTCTATCCGTTATATGTCATAGGAAAAGAACTGTTTCATATGAATGATGAAAAAGATATATTTGAATAACGAAGGTCAGAAGGACATTTCAGTTGCCGGGTTTCATGTTCCATCCCTAAATTGTACCTGTATCAACAGCTTTGTGAAGTAAGATTTATAGACACCAAAAATACATTTTTCATCAAACCATCAGTTTGATTTGTGGAGCAGGAGCGAGCCAAGTTGAAAAGTCTATAAAGTAGTGCTGAATCTCTGTTTTGTCCTCGTTGACAACAAAGTTTTTGCATGTTTACAGCTTTTTGTATTAAAAAAGAACTTGGGGGCCAATGTTTGCCAGGCAGCCTGGATCACTGGTGGGGCAGCGTTTCCCTAAAGAACTCAAGAATTAAAGTTCCACTTAATTTCACTTCAAAGTAAACTTAGACTCAGGTATTTGTTACAAATTTTTTGCCTCACCAAACACTAGTTTAGCAATGTTTTCAACTTACAAGTGGGGACATATTAAAAGCCCAAATGAGTTTCTTGACAAAATTGTCAATGAGAACACAGCAAAAATGTGTGCAGATGTAACAATACTCCAGGGGCTTTTCACAGCTCCAACCCTGCACACCTAGAGACCCAGAAGACTTTTTGAGTAGTGAACAGGGGATGGATTATGCTTATCTTAATGCAGCAGAACAATGTCTGTATGACATGCCCCCATGAAACACAGCAACGTACAGATGAATGCCACACTTGGACTGACATAATAGCATAGGTATGGCTTTGCAGTCCAGTCACATCGATACCAAGGCCTGAAAATTCATCACCTGAGTTGATGATGCAGTGACAACAATCTGGCCACAAGATGTTCGGTAGCCAGCAGTTTGGGCAGACTACACAGTGGCACAATTTTCCAGGCATATCCAGTCTTGTATGCCTCAAAAATCTGCCACAGGCGGCTTTTCCGTTGGACATAAGATATCTGTAGCTGCCTCTCTGTTGCACATAATTTCAAAGGGTGATGTATTTTGAATTATGACAGCATTCAGTTAACTATGGGAAAAGCCTTCCCAATAAAATACATTGCCATGCATAGATAGTCTGGCAGCAGTGGATACAGAGGTATTTTGCATGAGCTCGTATATCCTGCATCTGGAATATAGGGTGCAATATTACTTCAGAAATTTACTGGAGCCACCAGAAACGACACCTGCATTTTCCTACTTACCTATAAAGTGCTTCTTGGTGTATGGACCCAATGATCTTTCTGAGGTTTCATGAATATGATCACTAAAGGAAGTGTCTTTTCAGCAACTTAGTTATGGCAGGTAATAACATCTGGTAATTTATACAACTTTATAGACATTTATATAACCATACAACTTCAATTCGTAATGTCCCTGGGAGGTAATGTAGGGAAAATAAAGTAGAAAGTCTAAGTGAATTGGTGTCACCTTTTCTAATAATCTTAAAGCACATTATAATAAAGAATATAATACTAATGGTAATCTGCCAGTACTCACCAGTCCACCTCCAAGCCCTTTGTTAAAGGAGACAGCAGTATGACCACAGGAACAAAGTCACCCAACAGCACAGCTACTAGCTGCAAATATCAGCCTGCAAATCTCAACCTAAGTGCTCAAAGCACTCAATGACTATGGGAAAGACAGCTGAGAAGCTCATTTATTAAATCTGTGTCCCAGGAAATTCACAGAAATACATCTCAAGGAGTGTCCTTTTACTTGAAAGGCATATCAGAGACCTGGTGTAATCCTGTGGTGGTAGAGATAAATGAGGAGCTAGAAAAGCTTCACTTTGTTATATAGAGGTACCAATATAAAAGCTGTTGTTCTCATTTTGAATCTTTTGGTCCTCATCAGTCACAAGATCAGCCAGGGAACAGCTATTCCCTAACAGCAGCGGTCACAAACGTTCAGCTCGGATATGCTGATGAACAAAGAGACCATACAGGATACTTGTAACAAAGAAATAAATAAATTTCAGGAAATAAGAAAATTGTACTTGAAATTTCTAAGAAGAGTCAATGTATTGTGATTTAAAATATATACAAGGCTGATAGAACTCAGCAGTCCTAGGCAGCCTGATCTTTTTCAGTTGTTTAAACTTATATCGTCTCTCCATAGCAGCTATAATCTCCATTAAGTTCCTCTTATTGACGGAAGAAACAGGCCACAATCCAGCAAAGCACTTAAACATAGCTTAGCTTTAAATATGTGAAGCTGTACTGAAACCAATGAGAATACTCACATGCTAAAAAATAAGCACATGCTTAAGTCTTTCGCTGGATCAGGGCCATAAAATATTGCAGTTTTGCCAATAAATAATTCGTCCATCCAGATAATTTCCATTGAGACTTGTGGAATTCATTTAAAAAAAGCTACTTACTGTCAAAACACAAGGAATTTCTAGGTTCTTGTTCTTATTTCTGATCTCTCAGTTGGGTTGGTGTAACAGTGATGTGAGATCGGAATCAAGGGTGAGGCCTCTTCTAACAGGAGTATGTTTGGCATACAGGAGTAATTTTATGATCCAAGAGGCATTTACTTCTATGTGTATTCACATAAGCAGAATTTGGAAAATTTTCTTAGCTGACTTAGGAAAGTTTCCAGAAAACAGACATACAAATTAAAACTTCTGGAAGGATAAACCTAAACCACGGCACATATTAGGCTGGGATTTTAAATAGATTTTTTTTTTCCCAAATTCGTATTATAAACCTTATGGTTCTACATGAGGAAGAAAGGATAGCTTAAGCATACTTGTCATCTGGACATGCCTCTTTTCTCAAAAGCCAGATGAAAGGGCTAAATTAGTATGTTTCTGCTAGCTGTCTTAATTGATTGCCATACATATTTAATCTTCTTTATTGCTTTACAAAAAAAATAAATTAAAAAAAAAGTTTGCTATAAGTGATATAACATATTTTTAGTTCTCAAAAAAAAAAAAAAAAAGGAGATTTTTCCAGTGGCATGAAAAGGCAACTAGGACTGCCAGGAAAGGATGTAGGGAAAGCAGGAGTATGCAGTTTGGCAGAGTGGTACAAAAATTGGTATTATCACTCACCTAGAGGCAAATCAGGCATGTGATGGAATTTTCTCTGTGGTAATATATTAAATTTTTCATGACTCCTGGAAAGTTGTAGCATGAGCTGCCAGAGAGTGACACTGGAATTATAAACCTTTTAAAGAAGCATTTAGACACAATAACCAGAAGCCAGATCGTAACAAGGATAATGGGCTGGTCTTGCTTCAGTGAACGCAGTAAGATTTTGGAAAGAGTTAACATAGAAGGGGAAACTTCAGGTAAGTCATACTCTCAGTGACAAATATGAACTGGTGAAAAGGGAACTATCTGGGGGAACAGATCTGTTTTGACAGAACTCCATGTTTGAAACATGCTATGCGAAAATATTTCAAGGGAATAAATATTTCTCAGTGTAAACCTTTTGCTTTCTGCTTTGCTACATATTTATTACTAAATATGTTTGTACTTGAAGAGTTAAGAATTTTTAAAATTATATTAAACAATCAAACAGTTTATAATTACTGCAGCTACCTTCCTAGCCACTGAAGGTATTGTGAGGTGCCATGGCAGCTGCTGGGCAGCCTCCTCACCTGAAGATACATTTTTTTATGAATATGTGATGGAAAGATGATGGAAGGGAATTTGATTAAAATGAAGAGTAGATTCGGTTTACGTGGCAAGGTTTGGGAGGGAGGTGGGAGGAGGAGGGCTGCAGGAGTGGCTTCTGTGAGAAGCTGCTAGAAGCTTCCCCTATGTCTGATAGAGCCAATGCCAGCCAGCTCCAAGACAGACCTGCCGCTGGCCAAGACCAAGCGAATCAGTGATGGTGGAATTTCTTCTGTAATAACATATTTAAGAAAAGGGAGTAAAAAATGAATAATTGCAGCTGGAATTGGGGAGTGAGAAGAACTCCACATCAGAACAGGTGGATGCGCCTAATGGAGGCTATGACCCCGTGGGAAGCCCACATTGGAGCACGCTCCCAGCAGGACCTGTGAAACTATGGTGGACCCACACTGGAGCAGTTTGTTTGTGGAGGACCACACTGTGGAAAAGACCCACTCTGGAGAAGTTCATGAGGAACTGCAGCCTGTAGGAAGGACTCACATTGATGAAGTTAATGGAGAATTGTCTCCTGTGGCAGTGACCCCACGTTGGAGCAGGAGAAGAGTGTGAGGAGTCCTTCCCCTAAGGACAAATGAGTGGCAGAAACAACATGTGATGAACTGACCGCAACCCCTCTTCCCTGTCCCTCTGCACTGTTCAGGGAAAAGAGGTAGAGAAAATTAGGAGTAAAGTTTAGCCTGGGAAGAAAGGAGGGGTTTGGGGAAGGTGTTTTTAGATTTGGTTTTATTTCTCATTATCCTACTCTGATTTGATTAGCAATAAATTAAATTAATTTCCTCTAGTCAAGTCTGTTTTGCCCCTCATGATAACTCTGTCCTTATCTCCACCTACGAGCCTTTTCTTACATTTTCTCTAACCTGTCCTGCTGAGGAGAGGGAGTGATAGACCAGCTTGGTGGGCACCTGGCACCTAGCCAGGGTCAACCCACCAAAAAGAGAAATACAGTTTGGAATTACTGAGGATCGATGAAATAATGAACATAGGCACATTTCTGAAGGAGAAGTCCGAATCCATTTCCATTCACATTTTAAGACTTCATTAGGAAACATTAAAAGACTATATTGTACCTGGGTTTTTTTGACAATTAGATGGAAAATTATCATAATGCCCTTAGGAAATATTAATCAACTTTCCTTTGGCTAAGTGGATACTGAAATTTTCCAAGATCAACAGTGTTAGCAAAGCAGCCACTCAAAAGACAAGGAGGAGCATAAGATGGATCATGGAGCTACCGGTAGAGAAGGATCGCTGTTTACTCTCCTTGTCTGTACTCCAGTATGTTGGAGATGAACATTGTCCATTAGGGGCATTGGCAAATATAATCACAAAATAGCAGATCTGCAGTTCAGCTGCCTGCAGAGGTAAAATGGTCAGACAGCTATATGCAGTAGTTTCCAACAGGTTAATTAAGCTGCTCTATTATCCTGTGAACACGTAATCTACATCTCTGAAACAGAATCTGGCCGGTCTTACGGGTGTCATGTCCTCCTACTTTGTAGCAATCAGTTAATGCATAGTGAAGTGGCTTACAGTAAGTCCTGAGCAGAGGCTGGTGGAGAAACGGCTCTCATACTGCAGAGGAACATTTCCTACCAAATTTTATCATAGACCCAACAACAGAGCTTAGCTGGAGTAAGGGCTACTAGGAAAAAAAAAACAAACAAAAGCAGCTCAGCCAACAAATCACATGTTCTCTTCGGGACTGATGAATGTTTAATATTATTTTGCTTTATACAACTGTCAAGCACCTACATAAAAAAGTCTGGCAGCAAAACCACTTACCTTGTACATGTGAAGATGCTGTGAATGACTTTTGTTCATGCATTTTGTTCATACAGTGAATTTAGCATAGAAAATATATGAATTTGCATCTTGTAGGCCTTGCCAGTGTCCTGAACATTGGGCTATTGACAACTACTGGGTGAATTTATTTTCATGTTGTTCAGAAACCTCTGAAGATATGCTTTTGCTTGCTAAGTTCATGATAAAATGTATGTATTTTTTACTAAGAAGTCTGTTTTTTTCAATCTTGAAAAGTTTGCAGAAATTTCATTGAAAAAAATCGCTAGCGTTGTCTCTTCCTGAGGCGTACCACACATCTGTATAGAGAAGCTTACAAGACACCTGCCAGGGAGAGGACTGCAGTCTGGATATCTCTGTCATCAGGTCTTGAAAAATGTTTTACAGAAATTGTGTGTTGTACTGCACACAGAAGGACATATCATTATAGCAATAAAAGTTCTCCATGACAGTTGTGAAATTTGGTCTCTTCTGCAAATTTATTCACATAAAGCTGACTAGATGTTAACGTTTCTGCTAAAGATGCTGAAGATGGAACAGAATCTGGTTTCTCTCTATCAGTTTTGTAAAACCAGAAAAAGAAAGAAAGAAAAAATACTGTTTGGCACAAAAATGCCCACCATTGTTATTATTCAATATCAACAGATTTGTAAATTGGGAGAATTTCCATTTTAAGAGAGTCACATTTTAGAATCAAACTACATATTCAAAGCCTTATAGCAAAACTGCCATTATTGACTCACTTCTATAGAATAATCAGACTTGACTAGAAAGAAGCTCTTTCTTCCAGTGAGTTGATGAGACAGAAGTCTGGAAGATTTTGAAGCCAACAGTGCTTAGACCAAGCCCAGGGTTTGCAGTTTGTCAGGAATACTCCTGAGTTCACGTAGTGGGGTGCCAATGGTCTCCCTTTCCAAGAAACTGTTTTCTCTTGCCGTCTGACCATGCAGAAACTGGTCACCTTGGGCTTTAGGTAGTCTTATATAGGCCATTGCTCCTCAGGGTCATCAGTCCTCGGATACTCACGACTTCTGAGCAAACTGTCTGCCTTTACCCAGGTGACCAGAACAGGAAGGAGTCCACGAGAAGCGAGACAGCGACAGCAGCGGCACCGGTAAGCTCCGTGCCCGTGCTCTAGATCAGCTCGGGCAGGGGGGTTCCCGGAGCCCGCCAGACAGTGGAGACTCCCGACAGGCTCGGCCCCTCTCCCGCCAGTGGTGGCCGAGAGGTTCACGGGAATCGGGGCGTTCCCGGAACAACCGCGGGAGATTGAAACGCGGCAAAATCGGGACCTACGCTCAGACCCCGAAAAGCGAGGCAGCGACAGCAGCGGCACCGGTAAGCTCTGTGCCTGTGCTCTACATAACCTCGGGCAGGGGGGTGCCCGGAGCCCGAGAGAGGGCGGAGAGTTCGGGCCAGGTCGGCAGCTCTCCCGACGGAGGCCGAGAGGCTCCCGGGACTTGGGGGCGGGAGATTTAAACGCGGCCGCCCGTCGGAAAACCCAGCGCGCGCAGGGCGCGTGAGGAAACGGGGCACCTCAAAGGCAGGGCGCGTGGGTGGAGTCGTGGTGTCCGTGCGGCAGAGGAAGGCCGTGCCCTCAGAGCCCGAGTACTCAGAGTACGCTCCCACGGAAGGAGGTGGCTATCCGGGTCATAGGCTGTCGTGAATGCCACGGACTATCGCGGGCAGCAGGGAGCGGCTCTGACTATGTCTGTGTCCGGTGTGAGCAGGGTGGCGGCCCGCTCTGCCGGGTGGCACTGCTACAAGATGAAGCAATGGAGTTGAGGGAGGAGGTCAGCAGATTGAGGAGTATCAGGGAGAGCGAGAGCGAATAGAATGAGCGCTTCCATAATCCGCTCTCCACAAAAATGACAAGGGTGGTAAGCCATAACAGTGGCACAGGGGAATCTGTATCCTCTCTGCTAACATCCCAGCCTGCCTGCACTAACTTACAGGTGCAGTGACAACGGGTACAAGTCTGTGCCCGACGTAACAAGCAGAGCAGTGATTTCCCTCAGAAATCACCCCACCTTCAGTACCCCTAAGGAACAGGTATGGGGCCTCGCAGGAGGAACCAGCTGTTAGAGAGGACAACAGCCCACAAAGACCAGAAGTGCCACCAAGGCCACCTCGCCCAACCATAAATACTAATTCTAAACAGAAATTAGATGGGTAGTTAAACTTTTTGAATGAAGAATCATAGAATCATAGAATGGCTTAGGTTGGAAGGGACCTCAGAGATCATCTAATCCAATCCCCCTGCCATGGGCAGGGACGCCTCTCCACTAGACCAAGTTGCTCAAGGCCTCATCCAACCTGGCTTTGAACGCCTCCAGGGAGGGGGCATCCACAACTTCTCTGGGCAATCTATTCCAGAGTCTCGCCACACTCATATTGAAGAATTTCTTCCTAAGATCCAATCTAAACCTATTCTTCTTCAGTTTAAAACCATTTCCCCTTGTCCTATCACTGGACGCTCTTGTGAAAAATCGCTCTCCAGCCTTTCTGTAGGTTCCCTTCAGACATTGGAAGGCAGTTATAAGGCCCCCCACAGTCATCTCCAGGCCGAATAATGCCTTCCCCCTCAGCTATCCTTACAGCAGAAGTGCTCCAGCCCCTGGATCATCTTTGTGACCCTCCTCTGGGCTTGTGAGCATATTCTCCATTGCCAGGGACTGACTTGAGAGTGTGCCCTGTTCCTTCTGCGTAGAGGAACTTGACTTATGTTGTGAACAGCTCTGTTGTGTCTGAAGAACAGAGCTATCTCAGAGTTCTCTTGCTCAACAGCAGCACCTAATTTGTGAAAAGATTATATATATATATATTATAGTATATATAAAGGACAACGGTATTATGTACTACCTATTTTATTTATTATCAGGACTTTCTACACCGTATATGTTGTAAAAGGATTGTATTTTTTCCCTTCTAATTGCTAGACTACATACACTAATGCCAGGCTTTAGAAACAAGTTTTGATTCCTTCTTTCTCACGTAAACATCACTAATAAAAATGGCATTTTAATTATCACTAGATTGACAAACTAGCAGAAGAATTATGGAAAGGATGTTGTGCTAATGACTAATCTTAAAATATCTGTATCTTACTGAGAATATTCTGTCTAAAAAGCCTATATTAAGTTCAAAGTAACTTTTTCCCCTCTACAGATCTTGTGACACAATTTTTTAATGAGGAAAACCTGTGCTAACAAAGAATTTGAAAATTGTTTGTTCCTAAAAAAAAAAATTCAATAGCATGGTTTCTTGCTGCATTTGGAACAATACAGAAGTGCTTGTGTGATGTGGTACAAAGGCCACACTACTACATATTCAGGATGACCAACATAACTTACTCATTTGCTTTGCCGCCCAAAAAATACAGCCATACCAAACTCATATGGCTAACATGTTTTTTTTTACCAAAGCAATCACACATGATTTCCCTTGACACACCCCATTCTTAATGGGAAAGGAATTTGGGAAGGTGGTCTCTTGATGAATCATACGCTTTGTGTACAAGGCAGTCAGTCAAATGACTTTGCTAGGACTCCAAGATCATTTAAACACGTCCTGTTTTGTATTGCCATTCTGTAATCTGCCTGTGCTACATGTCCTATAAAACGCCATTACGAATCTTGTGGTGAGTATATATATGCATATACAAAGAGAAGCTACTTATACACCCTTCAATCTTTACGCATGCTTTAGAGCTGATATTAAGAAAATGAAACTGTGACATAAATATAACTTTTCTCTACAGCTATAGATTAACAAATATTATAGCAACAGCCTATACATTGCTTCAATGGATTGAACCACGACCCATAGTAGGCTTGAAAAAGTAAGTTGTTGCATAGAAGTGTTTAGAAGCTTTGAAGATATTTGAAGGCAGACAAAAAAAGCATTTCTCAAGCAGGCTGGTTTGCAGGAAATGAAGATGAGGCTGGGGCTTCTTAAAAAGTCGGGTGATCATAATAAAGCCTTAAACCAAAGAAGCAGCGTTCAGAATACAGGTGCAGTGATCAGTGTTGGTTGGTATCACAACCACTCATCCATAAGTCTACTAACACAACCCCAGCATGGTGTGAGTCTGCAAGCCTTATAATTTCAGATTGATATTTTCATCTTACTTTTATAGTATCTGCTAATTTTGAATCCTTTTCTGAATTTCTGCTTGCTCTAATATGGTAAAAGCATGTATGCAAACCTTAAGCAAACAATCAGAGATTGTTACACACTCCTTTTAAAGATTATCAGATATAGAAGAAATATTTCACTTCTAATAAAAATCTACATACGGGAAAATGACTTTTTTACAAGGAAGAGAAAAAGTCATGAGAATAGTAATAAGTGTGAGACATCCCAAATTTATGTGAATGAACAGCAGAAAATAGTCACGTTACCATTTTCCAAATATTTAGCACTCTTTAATAGATGAATTTTGTTATCAAGTGTCACATTCATGGCTCCTGCCACTGCAGTATTATCACATTGACGGTGAGGGGGCATGCAGAAAGATATTTTTGATAGGATTAGCACCTATAGATGCTACTGTTTAGAAGGATGCATGGTTTGATTTTAATCGATGCTCTCTTTCGTCTTTTGTTTAGTAGGAAAGAAAAGAGTATATTATTTCT
This sequence comes from Baryphthengus martii, assembly GCA_013396935.1. NCBI lineage: Eukaryota > Metazoa > Chordata > Aves > Coraciiformes > Momotidae > Baryphthengus > Baryphthengus martii. Next base: position 60,268 of record VWZK01016887.1, on the reverse strand, counting down.
GTGACTCATTCTTCTCCATAAAAATCTGTCTTTGATACTTAATAATAATGCTCTCCAGCTTCTGGCATAGTGGGTAGTAGGTCTGCATTTGTAATCCCAGTGTGGTACCTTTTGTGTGGATAATTCAGTCCTTCAGGACAAGAGTAGTCGAATAGTGCCAGGCAGTGACTTATAAAATGTCAGGTCTAGCTCACATGGAAGCTCAAGAAAAGGATCCCACAGTCATGGGAGGCAAATGGATATATTCAATCATCTCCTTGAGCAGGTAGTTAGCACTGCCTCCGTGCAGTAAATGAGCAACTGACTCTAATGACCAGACAAACCATCATAAAGAAAACTGAACAATCTTGTTCTGATGAGCGAAGATTTTCACTTGGTGCTTGCTTTGCTGGGGAGGTCTATTGTATCACCGTATGTAGTTTTCAGTTGCTTTATTGAATTCTTTCTAAATTTAAAGGACTCAGAGGTCACAGGATACAACTCTTTAGGTGCAACTGAAAACTGCCTCCTAGCTGGAGTTGCCCTGAGGGTATGCTGGCAGAATTCACTTCTCAAGTGAACATTTTAAACTCTATTTGTGGAAAGGACAGGGATTCAGGAGTGGAAGGATGGGCAGGAAAGTGTTTCTGCACATGACCTTAACAATATCAATCAAATTCCATTTACTTATTGGATGTACTTATTATTTATTTTATATCATGACATCCAGTGATGTTTATCCAGTACCAAATACACGTGTTCCACCAGCCAGCAGTAGCACAGGAGAGCTGGATTTGGTGGAAGTGGACATAATAAACTAACTGACATCTTTTTGCAGCTCTACATACAAAGTTGCACTTGCATACATGTATATGCTCTCCATTTATTGAGAATATTTTCCAATGGCAGTTTACTGTCCCAAAACATTAGTTTCTTGGAATTGAAACAGCTAGTGAGACCCAGTAGTTTTGTGAACTCTTCTGGCGGTAAGTAGGCTCTTGTTATGGCCTGGCACGCTCAAGGCAACCAGTTTCTTGGCCTGGTCACATGGTTATTTGCCTGTTGTCTTTCTTGGATTTTTAAAGCTTTTAATCCTTTTCAATATTAAAAAAAAAAGAGAAGGAAATATTTTCTTTTACAGGGATGTATGTGGAAAATGTCAGCAAAATTTTGAATTTGTGCTGATTTAGAAAGAAAACAAGTGTTGGTGTTCTGAAAACTTACATGAACAGAGACAATCACTTTTAGCTTTAGCATCACTTAGAGGGCAGTAGATGATAGTTGATCAGAAATGCAGAACTAAGTGGTTCTGGTTGAGTAGGTGTAAAAATGAGGATATAGTAATGCATAATGACAGTGATGAATAAGGGGCATATAGAGAAATCATTCTATAATCAGGGAGATGAGAGTATTTTCTAAGCAGAAGAAGAGAATATTGTGTAGAATTTCAAACATACGGAGCATGAAATTATGAATTTCTTCATTTTGATGTAGAATTTTTAATCAAATACATCTTCTTTCTCATTTTTCATCTACCACTTTCCCTCTCTTTCTGTCTGTACTTCAGTACAAACACATAACCAAAACACTACTCAACTGGTAAAGAACTGAGTTGCTATAATAACTAAACTAACTGTTAATGATGGATGACGGTCATATATGATTTTAGAGCCATCTGAAAAAAAACCCATCAGAACATTTTCTCATCTCAGAACTCCATATTACAAAGTTACATCTTACAGTTCTTGATAGATGAAACATAAAGCACAACAGCTTCTTCAGATTAGTAAGCAAGGAAACAAGACTGCATCTTATTTGTGCAACTAGCTTCTCGTCATTAGAGCTGAACAATGCTATGAAAATACAGCATCAATGAGGGAAAGTTGACTCATAGCTATAAGGACACTTTGAACAGAGGGGTTCTTGAAACCCTGTAATTCTGTTGTGCTCAATTTACGCCCAGCCCTCAAGATCAAGGCAGTATGATGTCATTGAATCCACTGGAGATAACCAATATGCAAAGAAGACCCAGTGAGTTAAAGTGGACAGTGCAGCCATCTTCAAAACATTTGATAATAGGACAAAAAATGGTAGCTTCATCCTGATGACTCACTTAGCAACTGACCACAACATAGACAGGAATCAAGAAAGAACTTTATAAACAAATGAAGACCTGTATAACGTCTTTCACAAAGCCTATATATAGCTTTTCCAGTAATTATTTTCTTGGTATTATTTTCTCATGCATATTCTGTTCTACAAAGTCAGCTCAGCAGTGAAGGCTTTAAAAGTAGGAAGATGAGCAGACTTCTTACACTAGTGAAGTTCGTGTGATTGCTTTGAAGATCCCAATCTAGTTCTAGACTGGATAAGCTGTAATTCAGCTCCACATGACTTCGTTTGATAGAACTTACTTAAGTAACAGACCCTAGTGATTCTCTTCACTGAAGGAAGCTTTTATCATGTATTATGCAGAAAGTTACAAGAGTACTTGCAACGTATTTTGGCCATAAACCTCCAAAGATCCATAAAAATTACAGGCACAACATCTAAACTTTCATTTTGCTTCTTAGAGATGAGTAAAACAAAATGATGGAAACAGTATCTACGAAATCAATAGCCATGGTAATTCCCTAAAAGGGCCTCTTTTTGTTACATTAGCCCTTGAACTAAGTCCCAAATATGACATAACAATGGTTGTCTTTGCACACATATATGGGTACATGCTCAGCAGTCATAAAGTAAAATACTATAGGAATATCATGCATCAACTGCATGAGTTAATAACATGAATCTTTCATTTTATTAATGAATCAAAGCTTCAATCAGCGTCTCCTGCTATAAAACATAAAAAGATCCCTAGTCAGAAAAGAAGTTAATTTGCTTGGAAGTTACTAGTTTGCCAAAAGCATGTATACTAGCCAATGGGCTGGCAGATGCTTTGATGTATTTTAGCTATCATTAGCCAGGTTTGCTATTAATTATGTGCTGTTTTACCTTTCAACACATAATATCCTCATATTAAACATAGAAATATATTTTATGTTGTGATTATACCAGAGACAGACTGGTTTATAGTAATCTTTCAGACCTGAAAGATGATAAAGGTATCTGAGCTAGATTAGGAATGGAAAGCAATCAAAGAGAACTAAGCTGGTAGGAGTAATGTCTAAATATGAAACCCAAACATGTTCGGCAAAACAAAACCAAAAAAATTGACATCACATCTTTAAGTTGCTAAAGTTTGAGATACAGTTATTTTGACATGAACACAGCAAACTCAGGTATTTTGGTAAGATTTGGTAGACCTTTTGGTGATATGTCATTGGGTACATTGGGATAACCCTCTATCTTGCGTAGTCCGATATATTTGTTGTTTTGCAGTTTGGCGTCAACTAGAAGATGACACTATAGAAGAACGAGCAGTCATTTTGAGTCAGAGGGCAGGGAGAGACTAGAAAATGTAAAAAGTGAAAGCTTTTAACTTTGAGCTAAACAAACAGTACTTACCAGCTCAAAAGATGTATAATCACATAGGAGAGACAAGGAATTGCACACTGAGTCATGAGCTCTATAGAAGCGTTAACCCTGTGCAACGTTGTAGTTGGTGAGAAAGGAAGAAATTTAACGTAGGAAAACCCACCCCAGAAGTCACATACATAAAAGTATATAGATACACTCATATACATATATATATGAATTGATTTAATTTTTAGTTGTTTGTTTTTAATGTAATTGGTACTGGCCACTGCTTATTCTGGCAGATACCTATTTCTGTATGCGGAGTCCAGGCTCGCCGCTCGGTTGGTGTGCTTTGGCTCATACCCACATTATTAAGTACTGGAACTATTAAGTACTGGAATTATAATCCCCTTCCAGTCTTGAAATACAATTGGTAATTTTATGGACTTTTTCAGTTCTGAGTGCCTGTAATAATGACAAAGCTCTGCTGTAGCCATTCGCATGGTAATTTTGATGTCAAGGTTGCAAGCTGCAGGATGCAAGTACAGAAAGACATTTGAGAGCGCTGCGCTGTTGGCGCCAGGGAGCTCAAACTAAGTATGATTTGAATACCTCACCTGGAGCAGACCCTGGAGTGAACTGGCTGTTTCTCTGGAAAGGAGACATTTAACTGACCCAGATCAGACCAAAAGCAGAGCAGGACACACACATGGACCTTCTGAGGGCAAAACAGGGAAGTCAACCGAGCTAACAAAGTATCCTGTCACTAAAGCTGGCTATATGGTCTCACCTTCATCTCAGCAAGAGAAAGGAACATGGTTAATTTCTTTAAATCAAAAGCTGTGTATTAGATCAAAGTAATTTTAGAGGCAAACTATGTATGGCACAGATAGTGAAGATGCTTATCACCACGTGGCGTAGTCTCAACATCATTTGGATTCTTGTCTTGTTTTGTGCGATAGGATTTGTAATGATGGTCCCATTCTTTTCTTTTTGCTAAGAGGAAGTGCTATCTAATATAGCCTTAAAGAATGATAATAACAAAAAAGGACTAGGTGATCTTATCTATCATCTTTCTTACTTTGACTTTTAACCCCTACAAACAGTAAAAGAGCCATAAAAAAAATCTGAGAAAGCATTTATAACCAATTTAAATGTCTGCATTCTGTTTTGGATGCAATGGTTTGCAACTTGTGGAATTAAATTCAGGGCTTGTGCAATGTCCTGTTAATTAGTCAATATTAATAGATTTTCTCTGATTTTACAGTGGAAAAAAAAATGGAACTGGAAAAAATTTCGGTGCTAGCGCTACGTATTTTCACTAAGATGCTATCTAAACACTCTGGAAATTTAATCAAAAGGAGGACAATAGTACCTTGGAGATAAAATATATTCTACATCAATTGATTTGAATTAAAATTGTGAGGCAAGATATACTTACTTTCCTTCTCTAAGGAATTTCCACAAAATGAAATCTATGGATTACATGGTTTTGATCAGTGCATAAGACTCACTGCAGTGGTTATCAATGTGACCACCGGGCAAAGAAGGAGTTGTACCTGTTTGCATAAAAAACAGTGCCCAGTGTGTTCAGGGTACACATAAGGTGCAGGCCTCAGGTGATCTTCACAGCCTATAGAAACATGCATTACATTAGATACATTCTCAGCATGGCAAATTAACAGCGCACAAGCGGACTGACTCTACAACACAGATGCAGGGACTAGATGTGTCTGGTAAATGTCACACTTCCAGTGCCTGTGCTGTTAAATTCAACACATCCAGGACAAATCCAGTTCAGTGCACACGCATGTTTGAGTCAATCTGCACATGTGCAGTAGCTACTTGTCCAGTTTGCCAAATATCAAGAAATTCTCAGTAGACAAAAGACTTACATCTTCTGTTTGTCCTCAGGATTTCCAGGGAAACCAGATGCAAAATAATCTCAAGAAGACAGGACTCAGTAATGCTACTGGACGATGAACTGTAGCTGTGGATTTTAAATAGAACCTTCCCACACCACAATGAGAGCAGACAGCTACAGTTCTGTGCACCTTTTTTATGGCTAGGATTATATGGACGATTTTCAAGACCCTTAAATGTTCGAAACACCACTTTAAGAAGCAACTAAATCATTAGGAAAAAAAAGCCTTCTTAAATCAACAGATTAAGTTGCCTCAATCACTCTTCATAAGTGAAATTGAGCTGCCAAGTCACTTTGTCAACTCTCTCGATTGCTGCGCTACTGAATGAAAAGTGAAGATGTTGGTGCGAGGGACATTCTTGTTTGAGATTGAAGAAATCCATATACAGTGGGTCCCAAGCAATAAAGACGTGATGTGAATCACTGTGAAATAGTTTCAAATGTTTTGGCTGGTGTAGTTACCTTTGTATGCAGCACTACACGATTACTGAACCTCAGTGCTTCCGGTATCTTAAAAAAAAATAAGCAAACACTAAACATGCTAAATGAAATACTAACATATTAGAAAGTCCTCATAAGAGGGCTACAGAAGTCAGCCAACAACTGAGACACATGCATTAAAGAAATATTGCTGATAGTAGAGGGATCTTTTATTAAACAAATGCCTAACAGTATCCAATGACTGGAAGCTTTAGTTTGACAAATTCAAATTAGCAAATGGGTTGGGCAATTTACCATTGGAATAATTTATCTAGTAACCTGGTATGTTCCTTATCATTGGCAGTCCTTAAATCAAGATTGAATATCTTTCTAAAAGATATGACTATCTCAACCAGCAACTTCTGTGTTTGAAGCAGGGGTTTTATACAACAGGTTAAATTAGAAGTGCATCATGATCTAGATTTAATTTCTGTGAATATATCCAACACCACTACTCAGGCAAAAAACTCTGGCAGAAGAGCAGCAGCATCTTAAACCACTAGAAGTACTTGCTCTCAGAACAAGCACTAGAAACCTTTAGGGTATTGTAGTATTTTTTTTTTCCTCTAAGGCATTTTTTGCAATACTTATAAAGCTTGGTTTTGTTCTAAAGGCTAGCATTATTTCTGTTTTTTTCCTTCCACTCCAAAAAAAACCCCGTGTGTGCAGGAACTCAATCAATAAAGCCAGACCTTTCTCTTACATCATTTGTATAAATGAAAGAAAGATGAGAACTACCTGGAAAGAGTCCAGGTATGGTCAGTGAGAGTGATCGCAGATCTAGAAAACGTGGCCTTGTTCAGTCAAGAAAAGAGACATCAACCTTTCAAGTACATAAAAGGCTGTTGAAAAGATCTTATATTTCATGTCCAGGATAGATAAAATAAGAATTACAGGAAGCAGGATTCACTTTTGCTGTAAGGGAAAGCTTCCTTCAAGTATGGTAGCAGATTGCCTGGGGAAGTCTTGGATTTTTCATTCTGGAGATCCTTAAGAGCTTTATCTAACAGATTAGGCTAATTTGCTTTGAGATTAAAGTCCTTTCCAGTGTGATTTTCTAGGATTGTAGGAAATCAGGTGTAACTGCATAGTACATCTGCAATGTCCCTGGAGATCTATAAATAAAAAGCCTTCTATAGTAACCACATAGTATTACTGCAGAGATGTATGCGAGTAGAGAGTCATTGTACATAAATTAGTTCTACACCCCTGACAAGGAGTAGCATGCAGATTTAAAAAAATCTGATTGCAAGTAAATTCTGCTGTCTTACATTAATACTGTATACACCGTCTAGTGGATGTGCAAGTCATATAGTTTATTTTCTTCATTAATAAAGATACAGATAGATTACTCAAACAGAACAGTCATCATGCTTGTTGTAAGGTTTTCACAGGCTTGCAGAGCAGTTGAACTGGGAGTGCAGCTCTGATGATCGTCTAGTACAGCTTTGCAGTGCAGAGCAGAGACTGAGAACAGGGTACTCAGTGCTATCTATGTCCGGTCAGGTTTTGAGTATCTGTGAGGTTACTCAAAACATGCTTGAAACTCCACGTACTCTCTGTTCCCATTCCGGGATATGACCACTCTCACATTAAAAAAAAGTCGTCTCATATTTAAATGGAGTTTTCTGTATTTCCATTTGTGTCCATTGACTCTTGTCTGGCCAGTGCACACCACTAGGAAAGTCATGCCTCCACCTTTGTTAATCCCCTTCTCAGGTATTTACACACCTTGGTAAGGTTCATAACATACATATGAGAAAAGTGATCACCTCATCACGTTGAAGACACAGAGGGCGAGCGCTGCAGGCTAACAGTCATCATTTGTGTAAAGCACAGGGACTGTGAAGTGTGATCAGACCTTAAATATAGCTTCTGTGATATCATTTTGCTAATACCATTGGTATCAGATTGTCTCCTATAGGAGGCAGGGAAAATGTCATTTTTTTAATAAGCTGTGCAGATAGAAGGAGTCTTCTTTCTGATTTACTTGATGGCCAGCTGCAGGTGCTTTGTGCTGCAGGTTTGTGACAAATGTGAGGGTTAATGGGGAAGAGCTATGTTCGTTTAGATCCCAAACCAGTCTGCCTTTCTTATTCCTCCAGATAAATCCCCAAAGGCTTTAACAGCTTATGCTGTTGGAGCAAACATCTGCATATGAAGTTATGCATATGCATATTTTTGCTTATGTTTAGAAGTGTCTCAGCCCTTGTAAAATAACTAAATTCTTTGTTTCAGTCATTCCTGCGACAGGAAGTTCCACAAGCTCATTCTTCCATATGTCAGGAGCATTTTGAATGCTAATATAATTGTGTTGAAATATCAGCTCTTGGGTTCGGGGTTTTTTCCCTCTTGTTTTTAGTGTTTGAAGATGGACTGCTTTTAATTTGGACATCTAAAATTATTGCTGGATCAAAAAGTGACCTGGTTTTCAAACTGTATGAGTCTTTCTGCCATAGAAATGAACCTCAGAAATTTGGATTCCATGATACAGGAACAATATGCCCATACTTCTCCCTGTGTCAGGTCCCAGTGTTTCATGCTGGGATGGATATTCCCTACCAGTGCTTACTAACAGTCCAGCTGCTTACTTATAAATGTGCTGTTGTGGTGATAAAAATCACAGTGCTTCTCACTTTCCCTTTTTTCCCAAGCCAATGTATAAAGTACAGTAATTTTAATTTACTCTCAAAGGTTTCTTTTTCTGATTTTTCATGAAACTTTATGGCTTTTTTCTTGGTTTTAAGTACATCTATTCTTGAAATTCTTATGCACAGTGGTGCTTGCTGAAACACATGGAACAGATGTCGGTTTTATTTACTATAGATAAACTTCCCATCCTACTATACTGAAGGGGCTGTATGTAATCTGTTATCTGCGCTTGGAAACCCCTCTGTGAAGTTTACTAACTAAAATACTCATTTTATATCTCAGAAAACATAACTTTGGAAAGCTGGAGTGGCTTTCCCAAGACTGCACCAAGAGGCAGTGGCCCCGCAGCCCTGTGAGTAGCTCTCTTTCGTCTGCTTGATGTCGGGGAGCTGAGCTCTGCCTCATGGGGCCTGGCCGACCGCAGCTCCCTGCTCACTGTGCGTAAGATATGCCACTCTGCAATTATGACAATAAATTTTCCAGACTTTCAAGTCACTTTGTTTTACTGGCTTTATTCGCATTTGTCTCATAATCACAATAACAGGACAGGTGTGCTGCTTTTCTCAGCAGTGATTCTGGTCCCCAATGGAACCAACTCCCCGGCCTTTGACCCCTGAATTTATCCATTCAGGAAACCAGTTTACTGCCTTGCAAAACAGCACACCCCTACGATTAGCACTTAATTACAGAGAAGCCAGTAGCAGCTCTGCTAAAGTTAAGTTGCCTTTTTGTATACGGATCATATTTTTGCATGTGTTTAAGTTTCTGGCAATCACGTTGCCTCATGTTGAGAGCCTACAGACAAATGCATTTTATTACCTGTTATATGCATCTGTGTATGTTAGTTACAGAAAAATCAGGACAGCAATTCAGCCAGTTTTACTGACCTTGTTCTTTCTCCTTCCAACATTAAAAAAAATATACAAGGCACCCCAATTCATAATACTGTTTAGGCACTACTCAGACAAAACCGTGTGTGCTTTAAACTGTAAGCCAGGTAACTGTCATAACTTTACAAACCTAACACAAATTTGAAGGGCCCTTAAAGAAAACATCTATGTCAGAACTTTGAATCAGATACCCTTTGCTCAGTCCAGGATCTCAGTCAGGATATAAGCATCACCAATTTATATAATAAAAAATCTGCTAGAGATTCTGAAAGTAGGAATCTTAATAATCTTTTAAAGTGTTTTTGGAAATGTCTAAAACAACTCATATAAAAAAGCTAAAAAGCTATTAATGAACATTTTAACTCCATTTTTCCAGAGTATCAACTCTAATTTCTGTTCTTTTGAAAGAAATTTACTACATTGCGAATTAACATATGACAAAAATATCTCAGGGGTAGCAATAAAATAATGATATTGTAGCCTCCAGTTTATATTACATTACTAAAAATAATGAAAAAAAAAAATGTTGCCCCAGAGAGACTTGGAAGACTTTCAGATACAGTAGAGCTGGGTGTGACATGAGAAGATAGATAGATTAGACAGATAGGACTTGAACCAGTTAAGAAACTTCTGGGTATTCAGCTATCCAGTGTAATATCCACTCTGCTGATTGAAGGCTCTACAACTCATAATGAGTTCATATCATAAGACTCATTCCATAGCATGATAACTTCTTAAAAGTTATTCCATTCTGTGGTAATTTTTAAGGATAGATGCTCTGTTGTTTAAGTGTTTCTGAAGTGAACAGATAACATATCTGCAAGTTTAGCAGATTTATATCTTTCCTCAGAATGAAAGGATCTTGAATAGAGAGTTACATCCCTCATAATCATTGTTCTTCTGTGGAATAGCAACAGTATTTTTAATCGTTGTTTCAGATTTCAGATACAGCCCATTCTGCCATCACTACAAGGTGAGTCAAGCTGCCTAATGGTTCTGTTATTTTCGTACTACCCAGGCATGTACTGAGAGTCTAGTAGCTCAGTATCAACTCATCTCTTGGCTGAGACATCAAACTAAGATTCTGACCACTTATTGTAATTAAAAATCCCCATAAGCTTTTCACAAAGCATAGGTGCTCACCACAGTGTCCTGACAAAATTCCAGCTTTGCATAATTATATTCTGCTCGTATATAATATAATTATATGAAATAATTAAATTCTACCTGAAATCCCCATGAAGTTTCATTTGGATGTAGGATCCTTCTTATTTCCAATCTTAAGCTGTTGTGCAATGCTGCTGTCTGCTCAGAAATGTGAATCAGACAGTTGATGGGGTTTTCTGTTTGTTTATATCTTATTCAATATAACAATTTTTGGCATTTTTAAGCATTGCAAAATGGTTTAGTCAGACATCTTCAGAAATTCATTTGTTGTTTGATGAAGAACAGAAAAGGTATGTTTTGAGAAAACTGCAAGATAGTTTTGAAATCTTTGCATGTAGCCTTTTTATTCTTTTCACCAACTGTGTAAGGTTTTTGTAGCAAGGTTTTGGTAGTGAAGGGGCTGCAGGGGTGGCTTCTGTGAAAAGGTATCAGAAGTTTCCCCTAAGTCTGATAGAGACAATGCTAGATGACTCCAAGACTGCCTGAGGCTGAGCCCACCAGTGACGACGGATATGCCTCTGTGATAACATATTTAAGAAGGGGGAAAAACTCCACACAATTGCAGCTGGAAGAGAGTGAGAACATGTGAGAGAAACAACTCTATAGACATCAAGGGCAGTGAAGAAGAAGAGGTAGGAAGTGCTCCAGGAGGCCAAAACTGAGATTCTCCTGTAGCCTGTGGTGAAAACCACAGCGACCCAGGCTGTCCCCCTGCAGCCCATGGAGGTTAATGGTGGAGCAGATAACCACTTGCAGCCCATGGAGGACCCCGTGCCAGAGTGGATGGATGCACTCAAAGGAGACTGTACAAAGCCTGTGCTGGAGCACGCTGCTTGCAGGTCCTGTGACTCAACGGAGAGAGGAGCCCACACTGGAGCAGGTTTGCTGGCACGACTTGTGACCCCATGAGGGACCCACACTGAAGCAGTCTGTTCCTGAAGGACTATACCCCGTGGAACAGCCCCGCGCTGGAGCAGTTCATGAAGAACTGTAGCCCATGGAAAGAACTCACATTGGAAACATTTGCAGAGGACTGTCTCCTGTGGGAGTGTCCCCACGCTGGGGCATGGGAAGAGTGTGAGGAGTTTTCCCCCTAATGAGGAAGGAGCAGCAGAAACATGTGATGAACTGACCACAACCCCCAGTCCTCATTTTCCTGCACTGCTGGAGGGGAGAAGGGAGAAAATTCAGGAGTGAAGTTGACCCCATGAAGAAGGGAAGGGTTGGGGAAAGGTGTTTAAGATAAAGTATTTATTTCTCATTATCCTATTCTGATTTGATTGGTAATAAACTATTTTCCCTGAGTTGAGCCTGTTTTGCCTATGACAGTAATTGGTGAGTGATCTACCTGTCCTTATGTTGACCCACAAGCCTTTTGTTGTATTATCTGTCCCCTATTCAGCTGAGGAGCGTGGCAATAGAGTGGCTTTGGTGGGCACCTGTCATCAACCCACCACACTAACTTCAATATTTCTTTAGAGACAAGTAGAGTAACTTTGTATTTGTAGTTTGCTTATCATCACACACAGATTTTGTGGATAATGTAGGATTGATCCTGCAGGATTTTTATAGATGTTCTAGCAAACTACAATTTTATTTTCTCTGTCAATTCAGTACACGGCAGACAATGAGATAAACTAATTTCCTTTTACCTTTCTCTACACTGTAGTCCTATTAGACATGGTTTCATATTATTAATGCAAATCCAGGAAGGTCCACTTAAAATGGCAAGTGAACTCAAATGAAATATTGCCATGTCATTTCTGGAAATGGCAATACAATTTAAAAAAGAAACAGACCAATACATGTGAGCCAAATTGAATTGAAGCAGGAAGATCTCTGTGGGGCTACACCATGCTGACACTATGATATCACAAGAAAAAAACAAAACAACAAAAAACAAAAACAGAGCAAGTCAAGAAGGGAAGGAGAAGGGAACATAAAGCTAAAAGCAAAAAAAAAATGGATCAAAGCAAAACCAAGCAGGTGAGATCACAAGGGAGTAGTACAAGCATTACTGAAACTTACACTAATGTTCAAACTAAAACCCAAGAAAAATATCAACAAATCCTACTTGAAAGATTAACTTTTTTATTCCTTCTGTGTAGGCATACACATGCATCGATACAGCCGTTATCACCATCCTCTCTACTCTCATAGTGCTCTCCACTCTGAATCACATCCATTACTTCCGCAGGACATGATCTCCAAATCAAGCTCTTTGAAAAATGATTGAAGAGACCTGACTTTTTTGAAGAAAACCAACACAACATGTACATTGATAATAGAGTCTTGAGACTGAAATTTGTAGGAAGTGGTGCAGAGCACTCATGAACCAAGAAATGTAATCCCAAGGCACAGTGGATACTATGCTGTGACTCATGGGGCAGACCTGTTCCATCTCTGGTCTACAGCAGCCACCAGAACACTGACATGAGAGAAAACTTGTTCACTGGGCAACACTACACACAAGATGAAGAAACTCATAGTGAGGAAGATGAACTATCATCTAGATAAGCTTTTCTTCATTTTATGCTGAGCTTTCAGTCATTTGGTCTCTTTTAGCATCTTCCTAGCCCTTTTAATGGCTGTTTCTACTCATTTGATCAAACTGTACAATAAGGGCTGGGATTATTCTTTGTTTTAAAAAAAATCTGTGTGTTCTATAGACACAGCAGTTACTACTAGGTACCACTTCATGGTCCATGAAGCCCTGGGAGGTGGAAAAGTTTGTGGGCTATTTTTAGGAGATCTTACACATATAGTTGAGAAAAACTAACGATGCGGTACCGAAGGACTCAAATTTCTTATATAGGTATGTGCATTTTCAGTGGAGATTTCTAGGGGATTGAAGTTCAGGACCTGTTGAAGTCTAATGATAGACAGGAGATAAGCTCCTCGTATGCATAAGTAATCTGAATTCTTCTCTCTTAAATCCCACTCAAATGTTCAACTAGAAGGAAATCTGTTGCTCTCAGATTAAATCAGATCCGTATAAACACCTGAAATAGGCTATTTTAATCTGCTGTACCCGTATTTGATTACTGGTTTTTGTTTTGTTTTCCATTTTATTTTATTACTGCAGGCCTGATATACTATCTCATAGAGTCTTGCTTTTAACTTTGCTACTGATGCGTTTTCTCTCCTTTATTTAATTCACGTAAGTTGACTTGTGATTTTCACCCAGTGATGTCAGTTGTTTTATTTTGAAATCTCACCAGCTTTCTCCCTTATGTGCTGATACCTCTGTGCATTCTATGGCATCTTTAATAGCCCTGCATAATGCTTAGACATCATCTGTCAGTTACATGTCAAATATGCAACAGCATTACTAAAACATAACATTTTGGTGCTATATAAATGACATTTCCAAAGGAATACAAAAGAAGATAAATATATCCTGCTTAATGCATTTTCATCAATCTTACGCAAGTGCTGTGATGAGCAAAAATTCAAAATAAGATCATGGTTACTGTGCTTTAAACAGCATTAAAAGTCATAAAACAACTGGGCTTTTTCTGTTTAGTTTTCTGCGTTGAATGTCTCAGAAAGATTTAATGCATCTAATTAAAATAATTACAGAGAAAGTCTCTGAAACATTTACTAAAAGAAATAAAAATTATCTTAATCAGCTTTAAAATACAAATAAACAATGTTATCATTTAATTATTCCATTTGTTTTATCAGACTCCCTGAATTCTGAAGAATCCTATGAACAACCACTTTTAACATTTTCTGCCTGAAGTTTTTGATATTGTAATTCATAAATAAGTAACAGAAGGGACATGGTTTATTTCATATAAATTTATTCCAATTTTCCAGGAGGAAACCATTGCTCAAGATGTTTTGTTATCAAATACTTAATTTATCATAGACACAAAATTAAGGCTATATTTAAATTACAAAGCTGGCATCGATGTTAAAAGAAAAAAGACATTTTTAAAAAATTGTTGTAGCAGTAGCTTATATTCTATTGGCAATAGTACTCTTATTTAAAACAACTGATAATTATTAGCTTTTTTTCTTCTTCCAACTATGGAGTCAAAGAGCAGGCATCTAGTAAATGCAGGCCGGCTACCTAAAAATATGTCTTTCTCAAGACCCACCTGTACAAAAATTAAATCCCTTTTAGAAGATAATGGCCTATTTGCAGCCCTAGAAATATGGAAATGAAAGATTTACTTTAGGGATGTGCAAAGTTGCAGCACGTTATAACTGGCTACTACTTGTTAGGAAAAACAAATTTGGAACTCTTGGATGTAAGCATTCACATAAGACAGCTTCAATTTATTCACCCAATCAAGAAGTACAGAATTGTTATATGGCCTCAGTATCTACAAAACCTGAGCATCAGCACCAACTCAGTACTAGTGAAATTGCTCACAAACAGTTCACAAATAAAGCTTTGCTCATTAAGTTATTCATAGAAATTATTATTATTAAACAAATACTTTTGAATAATGAATAAATCCAAGAAAATCAAAACCAGCTCATGGACAGCTAGCAAACAGGAAAGTCTAAATTTGTTCAAATAAATTATTCACTGTGATATATCTGATCAGGTCTAGTGCTAAAATACAAGAAGTATTTCTGAGAGCATATGCAAGTGACAAGAAAAAAAGCCCAAACCAGATGGAAATGTGTCTGTATCTATGCAGAATTTACAAAACAGACTGGTTTGAACATAAGAAGAAAGGTCTCTTATTTCCTTAGTACCAACTTTCATGACTAATATTAGAAGAAATAGATGATATAAAAGCACAGTAAGTCAATAAACCAGATAAAATGTTTTGGGATGTTGTCATTCATAGACAAATTTCTATTCTCAAAAGGTCAATCTTTAGAGTAAAGTTTAAGTAAGTGAATTTTGTTTGATGAGACAAAAATAAATTTGAGTGAAACCAATGTTCAGCATGACACATCGAAATATTCAATATAAATACTCTTTTGGATATGTAACTAATAAGTGATGGATGGTTTAGGGAGGACCACCAATAGAGTAAAGGCTTCATGTTAACCTACCTTCTCAGTCCTAGATGTGCTCCATCTCTCACTTACTATGGATCCATATTGGTGGAAAAGAGAGTAAAGAACCTGAACTGTAGCTGTGCTAAATAGAGCTTAAAGAAATGTAAACATTTACATCCCAAATTGTAACTCTGAAACCTTCTGTTACATACCCCAGGTAGCATGTAAGATCTCTAATTATTTTACATTTTCTAGCAATGATACCCTATTCACACCCAAATCCCCTCCTTGAGAGAGCTGAATATCTCAGTACTTAATTCCTGCTTAACTCAAACCAAAATCCACAATCAAGCATTCCTCGATTTCCCCCACCCTGCCCCAGTTCCCTAGGTCTTTGATCTGGAAGATGTTATCAAGACATATCTAACAGCAGCTGTATTAGGATCTGCATAAAATGTAGTTGTTACTTTTATTCTTTATATAATATTGTTTACATAATATTATTTGCTAGGGAAGTGGGAGACCTGAGGGAGAAATATTCTTGCTCTCTACTGATATTTTTAATTAGGTGACCTGGATTCAGCTGAAGGAGGGTTCAACATCCATTTCTCCCTTCTTTCTGAAGGTAAGAAACTGTTATGAACTAAGACACCTTTCCTAGAAGTATCTACATGACCTTGTACAGACAACAATTTAGGAATCATTGGATGAAAAAGGAGAGCTATCAGTCATGCCTCATGCTACAGCCTAGTGATGGATGTCCTTTCCTACAGGAAAGAAAGTCTGATTTTTGTGTGAGTTCCCAGTGTCCTTCCTGTATTTTATCTTGTGACTCCTTTCCTCTTTTTTTTTTTTAAGAATTTTAAAGAAACTGTGCCCACTTTTCTTCACACTCTTTCAACATATCAGGAGACTTGAATTTTTAATTAATTTATTTTTTAATATTCTAACATAATTTAAACGTGTTTGAGGAGAATTCTTTTCAATTGAAGTCCTCCCAACTCTTTGGTGGGAACCTGGAGTGGATAGTGGCCTCCTGCTTTGGACACAGATCCCATTCTGTCTGGTGGATCCACGCTGAGAACAGACCCCAGGCTGTCCAATGGATCAGCTAGTTGGATCATTCAGGGGATGCAACGTTTTCTACATGCCTCAGCTGTCCTTTTTTTCCCTTCTCCTAAACACTGAATGCTTAAGTATTTTCTGGGAAGGTGGGGGATTCGAGTTTTCATAACTTGAGACTGAGGAAGAGCTAATGTGGTTGTTTCCCAGTACCTGCACAGTTCCACTGACAAGCCATGTCATCAACGAGAGTAGCACCAGCAGCATTTCACAAGGGCAGAGAAGGACAACTTGCCAGTGTACCACAGCTTGTGGACAACAGGTCCTCCAACACCAGTAAACATCATGTCTGAGGGACTGATTCTTCATCTTCACTGTTGCCCGAGTGGCTATCACCAAATACCTCAGCCTACTGCCTTAAGATGTTTCTCCACTGACTGCTGTAGATACCACTCTGAAGGGCATAACCTTAACCTAAAGGTTAGTATCCAGCACAAGGAAGATGATTTTTCTTACCTACAATAAGGTGCCAGCTAATAAAAAATAAAGTGAAACACATGGCAAATCTTATTTTTCCCTCTACAAAATCACTAGCTTTTTGACTTGAAAAAGAATGGTAAACATCACGTCTGTAGGCATGCCTCACTTCAGAGATGCTCTTGGCTGGAAGTTAGGCTCAGGATTTGCCTTTGGGTGAAATATTTACATACTCTCAGCTCTACCAGGTAATATGCCTGTCAATTTAACCTCTTGTGCCTTGAAAAATATAGGTACAACACAAGGAATTCAAATGCAGAACTGTATGTGACATCTTCTTGCCTGAATATGTTGCGTGCAAGCCATATCTACTTGCAGTCTTGAAAATTTGGGTAGATAGATAGTATTGGAGTCATGTGATAAGGTCAGCCATATGGTAAGAAGACCATTTTTCCTCTATAATCTTCATATTTAAAGGATAATCAGGTTTTTTTTCTTGAAAATGTATTGAAATTTGGTTTTGAAGAAACAACTTCTAGCTCTGTGACTTTTTAAAATTAGTCAAATGTGTTCCTCCCTCCATTTCCACTATTCTTTAAGAAAACAGGAAGAAAGTAGGAATACTCCAGGCTTTGTTTATAAGTGCAGCTGTAGAACGTGGACATATCACAACAGACACATCTATGCACTTGATAAAGGCAATGCAAGTAGTTAGGTCCTGGTTTGCTTGACATCTGCTGAATTTTTACAGATTTTCTAGCTTTTTTTCACCTTAAATTATAATTTTAAATGGCAGTAACCAAGCAGGGCAGGTGTGCCATCTGTACTCTACAAAACACACTTCTCCAGTTTCCCCTTACCTTCTTTGCTTCGATTTGAGAAAGTAAGAATAGTAGCGAGTTGGTCAGCTCTGAGTGCCTCACACAGGAGGTCAGGCAGCCACACCAGCAGTTCTTCTTCCCAGATGTTGCTGTGAAAAACTGTTTGTCATCACACGTGATGGTGGTCTTCTGGTGGGATAACTTGATTCCTCATATAGCAGGTCCCCATCTGCATCAGGGGTTTATCTTGGAAGCCACTTCTGGGAACACAGGTTATGCTTCCTCTAAACACATGAATTTTAGCCAGTCTCCATTGCTGGGATAGTATCTTGGTTTGTTTCTTTTCAACCAAAACCTACTTACTAGAGCTACTTCTGGAAGAGACCAGCTGTATTCTAGGAAGTTTTCCTAGCAACTTGTTTATGTTCCTTCTTTTCTTCTGTTTTTCTAACCCCATAAATCTTGTGCTGGTTACAACACTGAGGAACAGATTCAATGGAAGCTGCAGAGACTGTTCCTCCCAAGACTGGAGCTCTGGGTACTCTCTCAAACAGCTAAAGTGTTGGATTTGAACTCCCCTCAGGCAGAAGTAAGTATTGTATCAGACCTTCCCATGAAATCATGGGGGAGCGATCTAACTACCAGACCCTAAGCCATGAAAAGGAAATATTTATCTTCTTTAATTTGATGTGGTGGGAAGAAGTAGAAGGCAGTATTATATGAACTGCTTTCTTGATTTATTGCAGAAACAGAACACTCAGCTCCAGTATCATTAGTTAGTCTCCACTGGACTATGAAATTGTAGCAATTACATTAATTAATGCTGGATAAAAGGCAACCAGACAAAAGAAGGGAACTGAGAAGGTACTTGGAAACTCACGTTGCTTTCATTGTACTGCCAGTGTGAAGAAAACAAATGAACAAAAAGTCCCCTTTAGACCCCACTCACACCCGCACCAGTTTGCTGTTTCTTTCCTCACCTCAGCACAAACATGGGCACAAGGAAGTCTAAGATTAGCAGTTTGTTAATTTGAGCAATTCCACCAAAGCCACGAGTGGAGTAAAACAGAAATAAGCGTTTCTAAACTTAGCAATTCACAGTGATTAAAATCTGATGCAAGCAGGAGAATAATCAGCAATGTGTCCTGATGTGAGAACACACAGAATACAACTATTCACAGGAGGACTTCTAGGATAAGTCTTGGATTAGGAGAACTGAATTTCTTGTGTATCTCCTCTCAATTTTGTAGTATTTGCTAATGTTTCTCCCCATAGTATATGCTGTTCCCTTGTAGTGTATGCTTCTTTATATGGTTCAGAACAGCAGATGACCAGATGATGGCTGTAGATAATTAGCTTTTAATTGTTGCCAGTTATGTTTTTCACCTGTTCTACTTACAAATCTTTCCATCATGTCAAATCCAATTACTGCATTTGGATCCTTTTCTACAATGAACATAGAATGATGAAAAGCCCCTTATCTGAAGGACATAATTTTTTTTTGTGCAGCAATGTTCCAAGACCATTCCAACTTGTGTTAAACTACTGCTAAAGACACACATGTATATAAAAATGAATTGATATCAGCATGGGGAAAATTCACATACTGCTTAAAAAGAGTTTGTATCAAAACCAAAGCCTCGATCACTTCTCTTTAAATATAAATGATGATTTTTCATCATTTTTATACAGTTCTGAGTGTACTTATTAGAGAAGTAATTTATTTTCTTTCATTATAGGATTTACCAGCTAAGAATCCAGTACTGCGATGAGCTCACAATCACTAGAAATACTACTGAATTTCAGTGGCTAGAAATACTATGAAAACCCTCCAGGTAAGTCAATCAGTGAGGAATGATTAAGGCCTGCCTGCATATGTAAAAATGCAATACATATTGAATAGGTACAGTTATTCCTCCATTAGACAGCCTATCAGAATCACATCAGTGACGTTAGCTATCTGAAAAGTTCACATGTAGACAATCTGCGTACTCCAAACTATAAAAGGACAAACATTGTGCAGTGTTAGGATTAAAGTAGAGTGGACAAAGAGAGATTATAGATTAAAATTCTGTAACACAGTCATAGTTTATTAGATACTGAATATGGAGGTTAATGGGTGTCCTAATTTTGAACAACAGCACAAGAAACACGAGTTTTCTAATATTTGGACTTAGCACTGGTAGTTGAAGCAGAATTTAAAAGCAAACATTAACAAAGTCAAATTTTCATTGACTCTGCTAAACTGAGCAATTCTTAATAGCATTTTCTAAGGTTTGATGGATGCTAAAATCATATATATATTTTTTTTTTTCATATACTACTTCTTGCTTTTTGTAATCACAGGAGGGCACATCTTCAGGTTTTGTGATAAGCCAAACTCATAAAAATCAGACCTGACCTGGGCAGACTTACTATGTTTATTTTCTAGAGAGAGAAAATGGGACTGTCTTCAGCAGTGCATACAAGCTCTTAGACAGAGAGCATGGGGATGCTCAAGAGAGGGGAAAACAAGTGAAACTTCCAGTTCTTGTTCTAGTTAAGCAGAGACTTACAGTGTCAGAATCCCTAGAAACCCATTAGCTGTAATAATGATTAGAGAACAGTAAATAGACCAAAATTTTGAGAACTTATCAGTGCAGGTAATTATTGCTGATTTCTATGAATTTTGGGAGCTCTGGAAGGAAGCCTTTAAAAGGTATTATAATTCATCTTATACTTTAAAAAATGCTTTTTCTCAATCACAATGAATATACAGTGTGTATATAAATTGCTTAGCACCATTCAAAAACTAGAATACCCAAATCTAAATCAGGTAAATCATACACACTTTTATCCAGCCATAACACCAAGTGGTTTTGGTTTGGCTTACTGGGAATAGAAGCAGCAAAGCTTATAAAAGCTAGGGTGCATCCTCACCAGGCTTGAACAACAAGAGGCCTGTAATATATTTTTTTTACTACTCAAGTAAAAGGACACATCTGGTGTGTGCTGCTGGGATACATGTCTGGAACATTGCTGAGAATCCCAGAGAAGCAAAGAAGTCATTGCTGATTACCTCAGTGACTGAGAGGCAACAGCAGCTCTCCGGAGTTTTTAAGCCTATTTTCTATATTGTCACATCAGTTCAGGCTTCTGTTGAGTCTCAACTCTCTCATGTGTTGTTTTGCAACTTGGTCAAATCTGACTGAATGCCAAAGGCTTTGTGTAGGAGTGTGGTATTAGCTCAAGTACTTGTCCCATACGTGTTCCTAGAATGAACTTTTTCAGTACCTGTCTTAAACCAGACATCTCCTATTCCTCCAGAGGGCAGGGATGTGCCCTTATACTTTAGCCACTGATGATTACTCTCAATGTCTACCACAAAATATGGCTGCTGGAAAGCAGCTGTCTTATTTCTAAGGCAACTGTCAGTAATGTGCAGATGTAAATGTCAAGTATTGCGCACAGGGAGGGGCAATCCTGTGCAGCATTACAGGCTGGGGCGGGGGGGCTGTCCAACTACAAAACACCTTAGCAGGAAAGGACCTGTTGGAAAACAAGTTGAACATGAGCTAACATTTGTGGCCTTCATGTACGGATAAAGTTCAGCAGTACACTGGGCTATATCACAGCAGTCTAGCCAGCAGGTTGAAGGAAGTGATTAGTTCTTTCTTTTTAGCACTTGTGAGACCATATTTCAAATCTTATGTCCAATTCCAGGTTCCCAGTACAAGACTGACAAATTGTATGAAGTCCAGTGAAGGGTCATCAAGATGGTTAAGGGAACTAAACATATGGTATATAAGGAACTGTAGACACAAAAGGACAGGGTTTATGAGGAGTTGGGTTTGTTTAGCCTGGAGATGAGAACGTGAAGGAGGCATCTATTCGGCATATAAAACTTGGCGAAGAAGAAGGAAGAAGGGGATGTTTGGAGTGATAGTGTTTGTCTTCCCAAGTAACCGTTATGTGTGATGGAGCCCTGCTTTCCTGGAGATGGCTCAATGCCTGCCTGCTGATGGGAGGAAGCGAATGAATTCCTCGGTTTTCTTTCCTTGAGTGTGTGACTTTTGCTTTACCTATTAAACTGTCTTTATCTCAACCCATGAGTTTTCTCACTTTTACTCTTCTGATCTCTCTCCCATCACACTGGTGTGGAGTGAGTGAGCAACTGTGTGGTGCTTAGTTGCCAGTTTAGGTTAAACCACAACAGAGGTACATGTTTCCGAGCTTAACAACTCTGTGCCATTTGTAGAGAGCATGAATGACCTGGAAGAGTCTTCCTGCTTTTGGTGACAGGTCTCTACAGGAAGAGATAATCAAGGAAGGAAAGAGCCAAACAGTTCCTTGGATCTTTCTGTCCTTATATTTGGGACATCTACATAGTAATCCTGGCTCAAAATTTGATGGGATTAAGACAGATAAGGGAGGTCAGTGCTGCTAAACTGCTGGAGAGGTTTGGAAAATCTACAACGCAGAAGGGAGAGTTGAGGTGTGCGCTAGAGAGACATGTTCTAACTGGTTATGAGGATGTCACATAGGAGAGCTGTTAAGCATGAGTTCAGTCTTGCCAAAGCACAGTGTAGACATAGTTGGGATGAATCAGAAAAAAATCTAAGGCCTATTGTACAACAGCAATGAACTTAAGTTACTGCGCTCAGAAAACCCAAGGCTCAGCTGAGCCACTACTACCAAAGACAGGATAAAACCAGCCTGTGCACAGCACTATTGTGTATCATTTAATGCATGGAAGGACATGCTTGCAGACTTTTACTTCGAAGGGTAATTGCCAACAACTAAAGCATGGCAGGAGGTGCTTGCAAACACTTACTGACAAAGGTAACAATCTGCCAACAGCAGACACTGCCTGAATAGCACTGGATTTTGGTACGTATGTCTTGCAGAAACAGCAGGTTGGTAGCAGTGCCTAATCTTGAAAAAGACTTAATCTCAGATAAACAGTTGTTCATAGATGCTCATCCCTTTGGGTCTGCACTCAGCCAGTCGGTGTGACTGGCTGATACCAGCAAGAGTCTCCAGGCATACACAACTGATGTGCACAGAGGTTTTGTGACTCCCTCTGATCCCCAATGGGGCCTTGGCATCCCTTTTAGTGAGGAGGCTTGTGAGGTATACAAATCTACAGGGATGAGGTGTGTGAGTAACAGGTGAGATACTATTTGAAGACATAGGAACAAATAGGAACATAGAATCATAGAATGGTAGGGGTTGGAAGGGACCTCTGGGGATCATCAAGTCCAACCTCCCTGCTAGAGCAGGATCATGTAGGGCACGCCATGGAGGCACATATCCAGGCAGGTTTTGAACGGCTCTGGACAAGAATACTCCACAACCCCTCTGGGCAGCCTGTTCCAGGCTCTATCACCCTCAAAGTGAAGAAGTTTTTCCTCTTGTTGAGGTGAAGCTTCCTGTGTTCCAGTTTGTGATCATTGCCCCTCATCTTATTACAAGGCACTGCTGGAAATAGATTGGCCCCTTCTACATGATACCCACCCTTCGGATATTTGTAAATATTATAAGATCCCCTCTGAGTCTTCTGCAGACTTAACAGCCCCAGGTCTCTTCAGCCTTCCCTCGTAAGAGAGATGTTCCAGTCTCTTAAACGTCTTTGTAGCCCTCCATTGGGCTTTCTCTAGTGTTTCCCTGTCCATCTTGAACTGGGAAGCCCAGAACTGGACAGAATACTCCAGATATGGTCTCACTAGGGCAGAGTAGAGGAGGAGGAGAACCCTCCTTGACCTGGACACACTCTTCTTCATGTGCCCCAGGATACCACTGGCCTTCTTGGCCACAAGGGCACATTACTGTCCCATGGATAACTTATTGTCCACTGGGATTCCCAGATCCTTCTCCACGGAGCTGTTTTTCAACAGGTCAACCCCTAACCTGTACTGGTGCAGGGGGTTATTCCTCCCCTGGTGTAGCACTCTGTACTTGCCCTTGTTGAACTTCATTCGGTTCCCCTTTTCCAAGCTCTCCAGTCTGTCCAGACCTCACTGAATGGCAGCACAGCCTTCCGGTGTATCAGCCAATCCTCACAGTTTCTTGTCATCAGTGAACTTGCTGAGGGTGCACTCTATCCCTTCATTCAGGTCAACGATGAAGATATTGAATGAGACTGGACTCAGTAATAGTTGGAATTTTATTGTTGAGAGTCTGTCTTTGAAAGGCTGCTTTGAAAACAGTTGAAAAAAGATACATAATGGGGCAATAATGCAGTAAAATATTAGAAAAGGGAAAGTAAGGAAGTGTGTATGAGTGAGTGGTCTAATGACTGTTATCATTGACTGAATTCTTAACGATTTAAGAAATATATTCACAAGAATGGAAGAATGGTTGTGCTGGTGGCTGGACAAACACCTCCAGATTGTAGAAATGTGCTACAGGCTTTTGTGTGCCCAAGGTAATTTTAAGATGAGAGCACAGGACAACTCTGGTGATTACTCTGGTTAGCAAGCAACCTACTTACACAAGAACAGATTTCAACAATCACAAAATCTGTAGCTGAGGAGAAGGGCAGTTTTATAGTTTGGCATTGAACTAGCACATCAAAGATTTGGTTTCAATAAAAGGCATATGTGATTTGGGTAAATTATCCAGCCCTTTTGCACCTTAGTATTCTATCTCCAAATAGTAGAAATAATATATAATAGAAGAAAATATATATTATTTTTTTTTCTGTTTGGAGCACAATTTACTTTAGTAAAAAAGCAATGCTTCTGTGAATGCATAATTCAAGTCTTGGTTTAAAAATTCTTCAGAGTTGAAGCTGTTCAATAACAAACAAAATGAGGCTTTGATTTTACTTGAGGCCTCCAGACATTATCACAATAGCATTGTAAGCCCTTGTCCTGGCTTGCTGGGAGAACCACAGCAATTCTTCCGACTCCATGGAGCAGTGGCACAGACTGTTGCGTCTCTTCTGTAGTGAGAAAAAAGACTTGTATGTTCTATTTTCAGCTCATCACTGGTTTGCTGTATGTCTGTAATTGCAACAGAGCACCCTACCACAGAGAACATGAATGAGCTCAAAAGAGTTACTTAAGGGTAGCTCAGAAAAACGTCCCAATAAAATTAAAATATTTCCATAAAATCTTAGGCAAAGCCCCAAGGGAAAAGATATAGAAAGAGAAAACTACAGTGAAGTGGATCTCCTGTCTCTTCACTTTATAAGAAGCAAATTCTTGAGAAGAAGC
Organism: Baryphthengus martii; assembly: GCA_013396935.1. Taxonomy (NCBI): domain Eukaryota; kingdom Metazoa; phylum Chordata; class Aves; order Coraciiformes; family Momotidae; genus Baryphthengus; species Baryphthengus martii. Next base: position 35,187 of record VWZK01016887.1, on the reverse strand, counting down.
ACTTAATTATTGGGAACGGGAGAGTGCCCTGTACTCATTGCTTTGGCAGTGGTCGCAGAGGGTTGCAGTCTTAGATCGTGCAGACAAGCTCCAAAGAAAAGCAATTACTAGCTTCAAACAGCATCATACAACTACACAGACTACATCTGTTCCCTACTGAATTGAGCAGACAAGCAAGTTAACTCTCACTGCTTTATCTCTAGACCCAACAACAATCTACTCCAGTCGCTATGGCAGTGTGCTAAGGCTACATGAAGCTCAGAGCTGTGCAGATCTTAACTGTTCAAGAATGCTAGCTGTTCTCTTTGCACTGTGTTATGTCTTGAAGGTGTTTCAGTAACTACCTTGCATGAAGCCATGCAGTGTGCTATTCCTGGTGGTACCTAGCCAACTATTAAGAGGGGATGTAAAGCCAAAAGGAGGTGAAGGGTATCCTCTACTAAATCAGGGAAAGTGGATAGAGCTAGAATTTCTCAATAGAGTGGACATCTAAGAAGACTTATTTTGATTTATATAAGGGCTATTTTTAGGCCCAGATTTTCGAAAGATTTAAGTGCATCAGTATTTTGACTATGCAGCTTGAGGCACCTTAAGAGTTTCTTTTCTGAAGAACAACCAACTTGGGACTTCAAACTAGGCATGTTCAGCTGAGACACCTGATACTCCTGAGCAAACATCCTCCCTCCTCCTTCTTCTTCCCTCCACTTTTATAAGCTAAGCATGACATCATATGCTATGGAAATCTGTTTGCTCAGTTGGGGTCAACTGTCCCAGCTGTGTCCCTTCCGAATTTCTTATGCACTCCCAGCTTACTCACTGGTGGTGTGAAAAGCATAAAAGGCCTTGGCTCTGTGTAAGATCTGCTCAGCAATAACAAAAACATCCCTGAATTATCAACTCTGTTTTAATCACAAATCCAAAACATAGCCCCATACCAGCTACTGTGAAGAAAATTAACTCTATCCCAGCCAAAATCAGCACAATATATTTCAAATACAGTATTCCTCAAGCATCTTTTCAATTACTTGAGTTTATGACCTGCATATCCTGTATTACAGAAAAAGTATTTCAAGATTTTAGAGCTCACTTATCTTTTTGTTCCTCAACTTTCTCAAACATAAAACGGAGAAAGTAATGCTGCCTTGTAAGGTGTACCTTAATCTGCTAGCATTGTATATAGTCACACTTGGAGAATTTCTGGTGTCTAGTGATAAAGATCAGTACCTAACGTTGCTAAAAATATTAAATAAAATGGTGAAGGTAAAGTGCATAGTATAAAATAATACTTCACTGTTGACCTTAGTTTCTCTTTCATAACATTCAGTTCAAACTGTACGGGCAGATGGACAGATATACATACCGTTTCTCAATAGAATTACTGACTGTTAAACGGGCGTTTCCTGGAAATTGTCTTTGTCTCATGAATTATTACGCTCTTCACACTTATTTCTGAGCAATTCACACACCTCAGCTTCAGCTCTCCCTGGTGCTGAGTCAGCATGCAAGCCGTGTTGTGTCTCTCTTAATTGGTTTGATGGTTTCCTGTAACATGCACTTTTGTGTTTGTGGAGAAACAGGCTTACTAAGTAATTATGCATGCTTAAAATCAGAACAGTTCAAAGGCAGACGTGAATACTAACATTGTATGCTTGTTTCTGGAGACTGATGTGTTAGATCTCAAATGAATGTTCAAAGACAGATCCATGTATGCCAGTATGAGATATTTTGTCAGGGGAAGGCAAAAGATTGTGCATCATCAGTCAGTCCATACTCTTCATTGTCCTTCGCATTTCACTAAGAATATAACCCCATACTGGTCAGGCCATGAGGGAATATAAAATCAAATGTAATTTCTGACTCAGCTCCAGAATTTCAGGACCCACAGCCCTATATGTTAGCATATGCCTCTAGGGATCTATAGGTTCATGCTGCACATACAATGAGACTGTACCTGTGCAGTCAGTGTGCAACACCTGGGTCTTTCAGTGAGAGTCCCCGTGTGTTTGGTAACAGTTATGTGATATTGCCACCAAGGCAAAGAGGCTGTATGTTTCATGGGCATGAGAAAATCTTGTCTCAAACTTGCATCTGAATGGAGGTGAGTTTGGCCTTGATTATGGCCCACAAGTTCAATAAAGCCACAGAGACCTGTTTGTGAGGTCAAGTTGTAGGATCTCTTATCTTTCTCCGTAATTATAACCATTTTGTTCCAGCCCAATACCACTGACAGAGATAGTGACTGTTCCCTAAATGCACTTAGCATACTAAACAGGACAGGCCTTTAAAAGGGTGAATAAGAATCCTAAAGCATCCAGGGGCAATGTCTGTCAAAAGTTCACAAGAACTGCAGCCCTCAGCTCTGTGAATTACTTGTGAAAGGAAAAGTCTTGTGTGGTTAAAAATAAGAACCATAGCATGAAATTTCACCTAATGTGAATGGCTTCCAATACTACCCCTTGCTTGTACACTGATCCAGAAGTAGAGCTCAGCCTTCCATGCACTCCAAGTTAAAATAATCCTGCTCGGCCCAATCTTTTAAACGTGGAAAATAAGACAGACAGAAAAATGTGGTTTTGTCTGATTTTTTGTTCACTAAAGCTACTTTAGTCTCCACAGCTTTACATTCTCTCGTTTCCTAATAACGAAAGTGTTAAGGATGTTGTCTAACCTAGACGGGACAGATACCAACCACTAGCATCTCACTGTTAGCTAGGAATGAATGGCCAATGTTTGATGGGAATAATGATAGTGGTGATTTTGACAATAGGAGGACTCATTCGGACTCAGTTGAAGGTAAACAGAAGCAGAGACAGGTCTGGGGAGAGCAGCTGGAAAGGGTATGAGCAAGTAGCTGGATGATGACCGTGTATTGGAAATGATATCTGGGGAGTAACTTCTTACCCTGAAACAGACCCAAAAGGTATGTTAAGCCAAAAGGTATGGGGTAGCCATATTTGAAATAAAAAAATATCTCATCCTGGAAAAGTTGATTTGACCATTTATTTTACTACTGAAGACTTATTTATAGTGGCAGAGCAGGCATAATGTGCAGTGAAGCCACGGAGGGTGGTCGGTGCACTGTGATGTTTAAATGTTGTCTTCAAACCTAGGAAAACCTAAGGCGTGTTCTGCTCTAGGATCAGATCAGTGACTGGTGAGCTGGAGGTGACTATAGGAGACAGCCCACAACTGAATAACATCAAAATGTGCAGGATCTATCCCGTCCCTTACTGAGTACCTTATGTTTACAAGGTCTCAGACTGAACTTCAAAAAGTTTGTCTCTGTGCTGGCACAGACATTGCTGTGTAGTCACTGATTTGTCGCTTGTTGTCTTTTACTCTCACTTAGTAAGATTTATAAATAGCTCTTGCTGAACTTTTATATTTTTCTTTTCCTACATCATCCTTGTCCATCAAAGCACCCAACACACCCATATTATTTTTAAGTAATTATGTTCTCCATTTTAATTTCGGTGACCTCCCTCAGATTGGCCCTCTCCCACAGGCAAAGTGATTATAAGGCAGACAGTGCTACCTCAGCACAACATTATTTAGATGTGGTCACTAACCAAACCCCTAGATACCCACCTCAGCTTAACTTAGCATCCAAATTCACTTCTGAAGCTCCAGAGGAGTAATAATGAAATGGTCTGAATGTAGTCATCCAAATCTACTATCACCAAAACTGAGATGGATTCACTATAATTCAGAGCCTGAGTCCATAGGATAAAGAATATTTTATTTTTCACTTATAAAGTACTACAGGGACTACTACGAAACTCTTATTCTCTCAGCTATATGATTTCCCAGGTTTTCTGCCACCTGTGTCAAGTAAGCCACAAATTGCTCTTCACATTTGGTGAATGCTGCTGAAGCCCTGGTACTGCCCTCTTCACATGGCTGGCTTAGGGATGGTTGGGATCATGGCAACTTGTGTTTCCTTCAATTATTTTCTTCCTGTGGAGGAGAATATCTAGTCTGGGATCTCCTATCAGATTTGTTTGCAGCAATGCAAGTCCAAGAGGTAGTGGTATACTCTTCCTATGATGTGTTGGCTGCTGTCAAACACAGACTTTCCTACCCTGATATCATAACCATTTTGAATCAGCATCACTTTTGAGTTTTATATTCTGTGTCTTGTTAACAGAGATTAACTTTTTTTTTCTTTTTTTTTTTTTTTCTTTCTGCCTTCACTTCCCAAAGGGTGGCTGTCCTGGCACGAAATTTTCAACCATTTTTCCCATAAATAATCTTCCCAGATAAATCTTTTTTCCCAGTCTGCATGCTGATTCACAATGGTTCTTTTTAAGCACTTTTTTCACAGAGGAGCAAAGCAAACTTTATGAAAGTTTTTAAGCACAAATAGTTTGTATTCAAGATAGTATTTCCATATATTCAGTATTGTAACAGAATATTCATTTAGTGTGGGGTGGTGGTGAGGAGGCAAAAGAATGTTGTTCGCAGCCACCATCCCTGCAACTGTAGTCAGTCAGCCTTATGTTTCTAGGGCTTTCAGCTGCAAACTGGGTCAGTGGGGCCCTCTACATCAAAGCTTCTCCTTAGACACTGTAAATCGCATGCTTTTATACTATTCCTACTGTACACTGTGTTCTTCTATAATTATAAATGTATGTTTCCCATCACCACAAAGACTTCACATTGCTCAAAGGAAATCTCTCTTCAAAGAGCTGAAACTGTTGAAGGGCAGGCCCCCTTCTGAGAGCTACCATTGCTTCGGGTGATTCCTTCTTTAACTCATCCACAGTAGAACCACCAGCCAATTCAACTGGCCTGCATCACACCGTGTCTGAACTGGCCTCTGGGTTGCATTTCAGCTTTAGAAAATGGCATTGCTGAATTTAAAAATGCAGACTTTGGGGAAAAAAAAATAGAGAAAAAAAAAAAAAGAAAAGGCAATGGACTGCTGTACTTATACTCTTGTCCCAGAAACATGAGACTTGAGCTACGCACTGTTCTTCATTAATTCAAACTTATGATAAGAGAACACAAGGCATTTTCATTTGCTAATTCTCACTTTCTTTAAGGTGTAACTAAGATGATGCATTGGTGGAAAAACCCCAAATACAGAAAAAATGTTGTTATAAATTCATCTTATGGAAATATATATGTATGAGTGCATATACATATATAAATATGTGTATAATGACCTATATATGTATGTAACTAAAGTAAAAACTCTGAAAACATTTCCTTCTATGATAGCACCCAATATCATGAGTAATTCCACTAAAGCTAATATTTTCTTCTAGACAATGACTTATTCATGACAGTAAGCACTAATAAATATTTGCAGGATTGCGACTTAAAATTAAGGTGTATTTAATGCTAACACTTGAAACTCATACTTGAAAAGCAGTCATGAATAAAGATAATTAGGCATATAGCAGTAGCCACACACACTATATTAGTTTTATAACTAATTATATATGAAAATTAGGAGTTATCTGCCTCACATTCTTTACAAAACTGGGTCTGTGGATTGCTAAGGTCACACAGGAATGTTATGACACATCAATAGCCCAGTTTTTTGTGTTCCATGTAAGCATATTAAACCTGAATAGCCCTGCTTCCCAGTTACCTTCCAGTCGGCCTACAACACGGCTCCCCCAGCTGAAGTCTCTCTATTGTACACTCTCTCATTCTCCCCATTTTAAACACAAAATGTGTATTTATATTTTGTTCACTGTTCCAATTGTTTCTTAGATTGCACTACTGCTACTGGCATCTTGATAATCCTTGGTATAATTCAACTGATGTCAAAAGATGTTCTCCAAACACAGAGGGCTTCTCTATATCTAGAATATTTGGCAAATATGGTTAGATATGGGTAACTATATTATCAATATGATAGTAAGACCATTCCTGGGGATGAAGTCTATATTCCAAAAATATATATACAAGAAAGAAAAAGCATTCCTACACTGGCAAAAGAATGTCTTCACCAGGAGTTATATGATATGACAATAGTGTTTAAATTAATTTAAAAATTCAAAGCAATCAAGTCTTCCTAGCCTTTGGGATAAGTTTTGGGTTTACACGAGTCACAGGGAAGGAAGAATAACTTGGAACTCTACGTGTCTACAAGAGCCAAAAGGATCAGCCTAATGGAAGCTAACTATGTGTCACAGCTTATCAAGGCAGCATCCTTTTCTTTACAACCTTGTAAAAAAAGCCATTGAGACCTAAGTTACTATAGACTGTTACTTATGGAAACAGAAGTAACTGGCTGTGCATTGCCAATCAATTTTCTACAGGAGAACATCACTGGTTGTCTTTACTCCATAAGTTGAAAGGGAAGAGAAAAATGCCAGCTAAATTTTTTATTCTTCACTTCAGAAAGTATGATAATTGCAAAATTCTTTACTTTTTTTTTGACTTGGTTTACTTTGATTGTGCAAATGCCAAGCTTTTAGCAAGAATTACCTCTTCCATGGCATTTATCTGTGACCGAGTCTCCTGGTCTCAGTGGGAAACCATCTTTATTATTTGTATTGCAGGAGTACTTGAGTTCATGTGAGAAATCAAGAGTCATACTATAATACGGTGTCCATCTGCAGTCAAATTGTCCTTTCCCGGAAGATTTCTGACCTAAACTCAAAGATTCTGGCTTTACTTTGTACGTACAAATAATAACAGCAAAAAAAATTCTACTGACACTGAATTTGATTCAAAAATTCCGTAAACACATTTCTATACTTTCTGTGTAGAAATATTTTGAGATTGGGAATTTTCCCTGGCCCCTTGGTTAAATTGAAACAAAATAGCATAAGAGAGGACTATAGTTTCAAAGTCTTCAACACCTTTTTAATCATCATGGATATTATAAAGCCACTGTATCATATAATGGATTTTAAAAACACATTCATATACTTGAATATGAGTCGAATATCTCTGTCCATCTTCAGCATACCTCTGGTCAGAGTTCACACAATTTCAGGCATAGTTTATGTGGGAGACTGTTTTGAACCCATTGCTGTGAACTCAGAATGAAGTTTGATAAGTGAAAATAGCCTGACAGACATGAATGGAAACCTCTCTGCTTTCTGCTTCTGTTTTTCTTTTGGTTCAGTAGTTACTGCATAAGCCTCTAATACAGAAACTCCGAAAAATTCTTTGAGCTTTGAGACATTAGTTTTACATCTTTTTGTTTCTCTGTTTTCTACCCTGCTCTATTTCCAGATGGTATTAAATAAAATTCAGGGGAATGGTCCCGATATTTTTGAGAATGTTTATTTTATTTCAAAAATGTCCATAACTGAGCATGTCTAGGAGCGAAAACATCGCGTATTTGTGGAAAGAGAGATATTTTGTAGCTTATGATGTTAGGATTAAAAAGTACAAGACTCAATTGTATAAAGTCTCCAATTATACTTCTGCTCAGCAGAATCCTTGCAAGAAGATATATGCAAACTAGAAGAGGAATTTCATCTTTAACTCATTAGTTTTCCATGGAGAAACCACATGGCTGGACATTAAAGCACAGCTCTATCATTCAGTACAGGCTGTGCTTTCATTTTTTTCTGAACTAGAGCAGACAGCAAACTTTATTCTATGTGTGTTCTGATTTTAATAACATAATAAAAAGAACTTAAAATTAAAATTAATTTAAGTCAATAGGAAAAAATTAGAGGCCCCAATCAGGTTCCAAATATTGTATTTTGGGGTTTTTAACTTTTCTCACAGGCGTTTTTTCTTTGCTCTGCCATGAATAGTGTCACTATACTTTCTTTACTGCAATTAAGACTGAAAAAAAGAAACCTTATAAGGGTAGGAATAGTGAGAAGTGATAAAACTTTTAATTACAAGTTCTTCTGGCATTTGCTATTCTTTTCTAAATTAAAATGCTGTCACAAAACCTCTTTCCTGTAAAATCCATCCCTGTATCATGAGTTGAGCACCAAAATACCAAATAAAAAGTAAGTATGTGAATGTAAGTGTTTCAAGTTTGACTATCTGACCTCTGTTAAGTTGACCTATGGACTTAGTGATTTCAGAAAAGACTGATATTTCAGAATATCATGGCCTACATACTGTGAGTTTTTTTCTCACCTAATATATATTCTCAGAACCGAACATGACCTATTGTCCTTTTCTGTAGCAGAACTTGTTTGTTAGGTTTTTTTTTTTAACATAAAAAAACTTTATTCTCCTCAAGGTGCTCTTACTCAAGATCCCATCTACAGTTGTACTTGAGCTACTGTCATTACTGGTTTGCAATGCAACAGTACCCTAGAGCATCTCCCATATGGTTAATAGTACCAGTCTGACATGTAATTTCATGAAACCTTCTGCTAGCTGTATTAGTCATTTCAGCATGCTATCATTCTCATGGTAAACTATGGGACTCAGGCAATCCTGCTAAACCCACATCATCAAGGCAAATCTCAAACAGTATGTCAAAGTTTTCCCACACAGGAAAATAAATTTCAGTAGTAAGAAGCTTATTCTGAAAGCTTTTGAGGTGGGCAGTCATTTGCATTTAAGAACATCCACAGTCTTTCACTCCTATGTATTCAATGATTCATTTTTTATTTTTTTTTAAAAAGCGCATAAGAAAATCAGTTTAGTTGATCATCTATAGAAAATACATTTGCCTCGGACTTTGGAAAGCTCTTTTTTGACTACTGGCTGTCTCTGGGCTGTGTAAGTCCTTGGATATTCTGGGAGAAGTGCAGAAGAGACATCCTCCAGCTCCTCATCAGCCAGAATTCCTTTAGACAGAAAGCATCTGTCACCTAAGCGGTGAAATGCTGCTCACTTGAAACTCCATATTTGCTTCCTCACGGGATGAGTAAACCTGGGAGACAGAGGGCAGGAAGGCTAAGCCTGTACATGTAAACTGTGAGCCACGCACAGCTTCCACTGCGAGAATACTCTCCTGGTGTGTGTTTGTTTTATTTGTTCTTCTGTTTGCATTTTAAATCAGATTCACTTCCCAAAATGCCAACAAACTCAGCCTAATACTCATGCCAATGAAATGCATCTGTGCCAAGAACATATGAAAGGGCACTAGAACATATACTTGCATCCAGTCAACAGATGAACAGAGAGGGAACTGAAAATTCAGCTCGGAGAACAGTATTTTTATGAACAAAAGTGCTGATTCATTACACTGCCAGTGAGGCAACACTGAGAAAAAACAACAAGCACGCATGCAGGTTCCACTGTTATCACCGCTACTGACCCAGAAATACTAGCTAAAGGTGCTGATCCTGGCAGATTTGTTAGAGTTACTGTTTAAATAAGTATCTTGTATGGTGTGGCAAAACACAATTATGCATTGCTACAAAAAATACATTTAAATATTTTTTTTGTATTGAACTCTTGACAAATACAGAGACATAGGACAGTGGAGATGTTATCAGTGCCCTCACTGGGCCTTGTTAGCTTCAGCATAGGACCACAGAACCAACCTCAGTTATCCAGCTTGGGAAACCAGAAGAAAATCTACATCTCCCGTCAGGATATATCCAGCCAGGTATAATATGACTCCTGTGTGTACACCAGTGAATAAGGAATAACTAAGATCTGGATGTTAAGGAAACTGTTAACACTCAGAATGTCTCTGTGTCATTCACAAAGTCTTTGGGGATATTGTTGACAAATTACCAACATACAAGTAACCTTCTCAAACCCAAGATTCATTGAAACATGGAGGAAAATAACACAATGCCAAAGAAATGGCTTATGCTTTTCAAACGACAGAGAAGGTGTTAAAATTTAAAAAAAGAAAAAAAAAAAAGAAATTATTTACATGAACAGCTCTTCAAAACAGCTCTTTCTGACCAAACTATTACTATAACTTCCTACCTAGATATTTTCCCTTCTTGTGTTCCCAGGTTGTTTTGCAAGACCTCTTCTTTGAGTCAGTGAGCTTGCCCTGGCACGCCTCTCCTGGCCGGCCATGCACCTCTGGGCACTCAGAGTCAAAAAACATATCAGGGTGAGGTTTTTTTAACATCTGCATGAAGAGTTTGCCCTATTAAAAGGGAAACCAATGTAACTAATGCATCCTAATTACAACTCGAAACCTTCTTTAGCCTTCTGAACCAATCAAAGCCCCAGTAATGTCCATCTCATTAGATAAAACCCAGGTATCAATTTTTCATTTGGAGGATTATTCTTTTCTGTGGGAATCATTTCAAATCTCTACCTTGTCTTCTGAACACAGTTACAGCCTATATACTAGCCTCATAAAATGTGCTTTATTGATTCCTCTTTGCATGAAACATGAATTATTTACAAACACAGACCTCTATCAGATTCCGAAATGCAATTTTCCATTTAAATCACATTTCTGAATCACATTTTGTTGACTATGAAACAAATGAAGCAGAGTATGTGCACACACTTATATGTGTATGTGTGACAGTATTACGGATGTCTATCCTGTTACCTGACAGATCAAATTACTTTTAATTTTCCAACTATTTACCCACCTCCTTTTCAGTGCCAAAATGGATGTACGCCATCCCAGTCCTCCCACCTCTGCCAGTTCACTGACAATATTAAGGATGCAGTATCAAGTATTAAAAAAATCAGGAAATTCCAGCAATATTAACTCAGCCCCATCTATATCCTGTGTATTTTTTGGCGCATATGAATAACAAAGAGTAATACAGTGGGGCCATTAAACTGGACATTCCCCACCTGCAGTAGTAAAATTTACCAGACTATTTGAGGTATTTCCTATTGTAAGTAAAAGGAGCACTAAGAGCAGAGTCATAAAGGCAATTACACTGGAGCAGAATGTCAATAGCTTAGTGATGCCAACTGGAAGATTTACCTTTAATGAGGAAAAAAGACTGAAATTACAATTTACGTAAAATGTAGCAGATTGTGCTTCATTCAGCTTGAAAATTAGCATTGCAAGTCTATTTAGAATTTCCCTAAAACACAACTAAAGCAATTTTTAAAAAGTTAAGTGTGAAAACAGTGGTTCTGGGATAGTATGTTTTGAAATCTCTACTTTGTTTATTACTATTTAACCTCCACATTAGAAACAGGTAGCCTTTATTGATACACATAGATAATTCCCTCTATTCTAATTTACCTGAGCACAATGAAATGTAAGAGTTTGCTTAATGGACTGGCCCAGTATGCATTCTTCAAATATACGTTCCTCAATTTTGTTTTCTAGGCCAAGGAGTTACTATCATTTGGATATCTTCCAGTATCTGGTTGCTACTGTAAATTATTTCTTTTCTAGGACCATCCAGAAAGGCAAAAATGTTCCCTTGCAGCAACCAAAGGCAATAGACCATAATTCTGTTCAGTATAGAGAGCAAGTCTGGAAAACTTATAGCTTTAAGAAGACATATGTATGCTTATGTGAAAAGGAGACAGAGGTAAAGCTGTAGCATTATGAAATGTTTTCTAGAGGTGCAGTGAATATTTTCTTGACTTCTATTTATTTTCACTTTTTAAAGTTACATTTTAAAATTCAGATAAGAAAAACTCTGAATCTGAAACCAATACTAAGATGTGGTTGTCCTGTTTCACCTGGAATCCTGAAACTGCTATCACATTGCTAACAGTAATTAAGTAATTTGCTGACATTTTAATTTCATGGCATTAGTCGTACTTATTAGCAAAATTTTGACACGTTGCTTAAACCAAAATAGAATACTGTAGTAGGAAAAAGAAAATTGGGGCAAGGAAACATGGAAAATGCAAAGCAAGAAAAAAAAAGAGAGTCCTGGAAACAGCAAAAGTATTCAATAGTAGAATAGCAACAGTCACAACACAGATTACAAGGTAGTCTTTACTCTCCTTGACTAAGTAGAGTCAAACTAGCTAAGGCAGCAACCTTTCTGCTGGATTTTGTGGATCCCCTATTGATACCCATTTAAACAGCCTCAGGGAAACTTCTGCACCTCTCTAAGAGATAACTGTATCCGTCTGTGGCTGAGCCCTTAAAAGTGAATCTGAGCACTGCAACCATCAAGTCTACTGTTTCTATCCAGTGGACACAGTCAATTGTAGGAACATTAAAAGTATTAACAACAGTTAAAAATATAGATGAGGAAACAGTTTGATATTGTTGATGCAGCCAGTTGTCTGCTGTATTCTGCCCTGGCCAACAGGCACATCCTTAAGGTGGTACTCATTTAAGTTTGGGTTTGGTTTTAGCTTCTGTCTTTTCACTAGCTCATCTCTCCTGTTAGCTAAAACTATAAAAAAGAAACCATGGTATGCTAATTTTCTGATGAAACAAATAGTTCATGTAAAATTAAAATAAATTGAAACAGAGGGATAATTCTGATGAATAAAACAGGGTAACTGGAGAATAAAGGAGATATTTCTGCGAATATTTCACCTAAAGTGTTTGTCTCTGTCAGAACTAGTTTCCCCAGAATATGCACACCCATGGAGAAAATATAAATGAAGTTTCCTGTGGTGACTTAGAATTTGTTAAATACAGTTTACTGCTAAATATAGTAAGTAGCACAAGAAGAAGAATGGCCAAGATGCCCAGAACACAGGAGCCATCTGGGGGTCACACTAACAAATGTTACCATTACAAATACTAAGTGAAAACTGTGATTCAGCATCTCTTGTGAAAGCAGGTCTTAAGCCTTGCATCATCAGAGTCTTCTGCTCTGAGGCTGGGGAAGGCTGTACTGTGACCCTGCCCAGCAAGGCTGTATCTGCAGGTTCCCACACAGAGAGCAACCTCACTGTAGCTCCCATTGCTGTCCTCATTGGGGTCCCTTGAGTTCTCCCACTGCTATGTCACTGATGCAGCTCTGACATGTGTTGGAAGAGCACCTGAGGTCCCCCTGATCACTCTCTTTCTTTTGGCATTAAAAGCTTGACCTCTGTGCACTGTAATCATCCAACAACTCCACCTTGGTGACCTACCTTTCACTACCCTTCAGCATCTACACTGGTCTTACTGCACCAGATTAATTAAATGAGCTTGTGCTCATGAAACTTGGAAAGAGAGACGCAGGAAGCTGAGCAGAGGTCACACCAACGGTGTGACAAGCAGAAGTGGCAGCCATGGCCTACAGCCATGTTAGACTGCACCTCAATATGCTCAACTTCACCTCTTTTCTGTATCACAGGGACACTCAGGGTCCCATCCTGTTTATTGATATCTGGTATGTTTCAGACATTCTCCAATATACTAGGAACATCGCCAAGCTCCTAATGCCCACCACTGGCAGCCTCTGGCACATTTTTTCCTCTCTTTCCGTTATTAGTCTTCCTTTCCTCTCATGCAATCACAGAACTCCTTTTCCTCCAGATAAGGGATGACCAACGTTGCGCTATGTGTTTCACAATATGCATAACCACATTCATCTTCTTTGTGACAAACCGTTACTAACTTAGAAAATGAACATTCTTGTTTTTGTATTTCCCCACCCTACCATCTGTTCAACATGTCAGACAATGGTTAACATCTCACAGAGAATCATTACTCCAGATTCATGGTACAGAGGTTCAGTATTGTCAAGTCCTGCTGCTACCAGTGTGGAGGCCTGCATGGTCATATTCATATTTTGGTGCTGGGCTCCATGCTTGCGGTCAAAGTTATTCTGATAATTACATTGGTTATGTAGAACTAATAGGTCAGCTGAGGCTACTGCTGTCATAGAGCTCATGCAAGGCAATCTGCTGGCTGGTCTATCCAATGTGTTTGCTACTGGTGATGTCTCAGACATGCTGACACCATTCAGTGCTAATGGTTTGCCCAGCTGGGCCAAGGCCACTGGTGAAACACACATTTTAATTCAGTTACATTTTGGATGAGATCTCTACATATCTCACTAATGTGTCATCTGGGAGTGATCTGTCCTTTAAAGAAAGGCATGTACAAGTTCAGTAGATGGTTTACTGCACCAGGGGCAGAACATAGGAGGGGACCCTTGCAACCTTTTGAGGAATCAGTATGGCCTTTTTCAGAGCATACTGATTCAGAAGACAAGAGTCTCATTGTGAAACCAAAAATTAATTTGCTCTTATCAAAAATCAATCATTATTGAGATATACAGTACAAATAAAATGTATTGTCCTCAAAGAAGAGGGCCAGTTGGCGTAAAGCTAGAAAGCCACTCCACATCTAATAGCACTCAAGGCATTGCCCGCCACATTGCAAAATTGAAAGAATGACAAGAAATAATCCAAATGAAGATTTACATATGAACTATCCTTCCTTCTGGAATAAACTGTATTAGTCAGATCGCAGTTAGAAGTAATTTCCATAACGTTCACCCTTGACTAGCTGAATAGCCTTTTAACACCACATATGAAAACTGTATAAATTGTAGTAAGATGATCAATACATTAACTTTTGTTGTTGTTTTTGTTTGTTTGATTTTGCTGGGGTTGTTTGGGCTTTTTTTTAAATCTCTCATTACTGTATTCTCCTGACCTCTTAATTTACCTGTACACTACCCATTGCACTTTGTTGCTGGATCAATGAAAACTTTGCCATTGGGGATTCTGTTGATTAAGGAAAAAAAAAAAAAAAGAATTAGAATAAGTAGGTGTAACTCTTCCCTCTTCTGTGCAAAATATAAATTTACTGACTGTATGGGACTGTCATTAAGACTGAGGGGTCCACATGAGGCATCAGTTTGACACCCCACTGTGGCACATATCCTCTGGAGTGTAAGCAAGCAGCAGCTGAGCCCGTGGGACTGGAGAGCAGTGTGGGAATGTTGCAGTGGGTTTCAAACCTTATAAAATAAGTAAAGTTCCACTACATTTCCCTTTCAGTCTCAGTATCACATTTTCAAAGCAGAAACACCCACGCAACAGTCAGTAGGACTAATGTTTCTTAGTCATTTTTGACTACCCCTCTCAGGGAGATTAAGCAGTAGTTGTAGTAGTACCGTATCTACAGTTCATGCTCTAGATCCCATATTGTTCTGGTTTTTCTTTATTCCAAAACCAAGATCTCTAACTCTGATTTCTGTGTTCACTGTCAAACTTCTCATTTCTTTTCCTCTTTGCATTTCTGTTCTGCTATAAATGTCTCAAGTGGAGATGTTTGCCATCTGTTGTGCTCTTCTACAAAGGTCTCCTGAATGAGGAGGTTCTCCTGCTTTATTCTAAGCAGAGTGCATCAGTTCTACAACACATCAACCTTCCCCAGATCTGTACTACATTACATCTTGCTCACTGATTCACCCTCTTCTACCTCCTTCCATTCAAAGGTACTTGATGCAAAGGGTATCTTTATGTTCATTGTAAACCCTATATACCATTAGTACCACCTCCTGTCTTTGTAAAGAAGGAAACCAAAATTTAAACAAGACAGCACTGATTTCTTTTCTTTTCCTCATATGCATCCTACACCTAGCATTGGTTAGAGTCGTTACAAGAAATTATGTCTGCCCTGCCACAGGTAATGGAGTGCCCTAGTTCCCCCAGTATTTTCAACATAACATCCCATTTTGAGCTACCACTGGCCATCTGTCCTCTGATATCCACTTCATGTGGAAAGGATTATTTTCAGCAGCAATTTAGCATATTCTTCTCTTTCTCTCTCTCTTTATCTCTGTCTCTCTTCAGAGGACTGACAGCTGAATCATCCTTTACACTGAGGATAAAAATAATT
This sequence comes from Baryphthengus martii, assembly GCA_013396935.1. Lineage (NCBI taxonomy): Eukaryota > Metazoa > Chordata > Aves > Coraciiformes > Momotidae > Baryphthengus > Baryphthengus martii. The sequence goes on along the minus strand of VWZK01016887.1, from coordinate 19,595 downwards.
ATGGAAGGGCTAGGAAGCTCCATAAGTTTCAACTTGCATAGTTTCTGTTGGGTTTGCCCATCAAGGGGCGGGGGAGGGACAACAGGGTGTGGTTTTACCCCTAAGCTAAAAATACAAAAGGCAAACAGCGGTTCCAATAAGTGTAAACTACACATTGTACCCAGAGTTATTATTCTGTATTGGTTTACAACCTGCCTTTCATGAGGATATGATAGAGATGACTTCACTTCACCCATCACTAAATGCCGTGGGAATTGGTAACCATTTTACTGATGGCAAAGATAATTTGGGTCCAACCAGAAAAGAGAAACGACTTATCCAGCCAAAAAGAATGGGGTTCCTACTACTTCAATACAAGATTAAAGCCTGGAATTGAAATCAAATCTTTGTGGTCAGGGAGAACCTGGACACAGCCATGACTGAAAGGCAAAGAAGCAGACAGCTTGGCCCAGCAGGTGCCAACCAGCCTGCTGGCTTAGGCTGGGCTGCAGACTTGGCAAGAACATCAAGGGCTCAGGAGTAGGAGGAAGACAAAAGTCCAAACCTGGGGTGGGGGCTGTCAGAAAGAGTCTGAGAATATCTCTAAGGGTGGGAGAGGAGTTAGAAAGACTGTCTGGGTGGAGACTGCCTCTGCAGGAGATGTGCCCATTCAGGGAATGTAGTATTTGTAGTTTCCAGGAATTAGAGAGGGCATTTTCAACTTGGACAATTAGTCCTTGGGAATGTGTGTTTCACTGATGTTAATTCCATTGTGTGGGTTTTACAGATAGGCAAGAACTATTTACCTCAATTTGTTTTTAACAGTGTCCTGTAAAAGTCTTTGAGGACTAGAAACACTTGATAGTCTAGGAAATAGAAAGTATCAAATTAGATTGATCAAAAATTTGGAAAAAAACCCCAAGCTCGAAACTTTATTTTTAAGAACTTTACTATATTGCATAATTTGTTAGAAATTGCCAATATCAACTTTCAATCCCATACTTCCCCTGCATTGAGTTTTTTTGAAACATGATATTTTATGGATATGAAAAAGTAGCAGGGAAGACAACAAAAGTACTATTATGTTGTTTTACAAGTTGTTTGTAGGAAGATCTTTCTTCTGTAAGGAACCTTATAATTAAGATGAACAAATAGTCTCATTGTGACAGACCTAAACAATTTTTTAAATATTAATTTCTGTCTCTTCAATTAGTTCAGACTGTTGTCATCGAGTTGATCTTTCCTCCCTGGTCCTCCGACTATGTCATCTCCCTTTTCATAATCTCTGAGTCACCTTAACTCAATCTCTTATTAGTTTCATCTCATGTTCATTTTTTCTTGTGATTGTTTTTAAGGTTATAAGCCACACAGTCTCTGCTTGTGCTCTAACTAATTCCTTTTCACACTTACTCATTACAAGCTTCCCTTCCCTGCTGATGGTTCCAGCTTTTATCTCCAAATCCCCTTCTCTTCTCACAAATACTTCCATCATTTCTTCCATTCAACACCTAGGCTGGAAGAGTTCTCGTAACATAACTTTGTCAGCCTTCCCTCTTTTTTCTTGTTGAAACTTCTCTGGAATTCCATTTTTTTACATAATCACATGGAAATAATATTTTCACAATTAAAAAAAACCTAGGTCTTATGTCAATAGGGCATTTAAAACTGTGACTACACAATTTTTTGCAGTGTGAATCTGTAGCCTGTCCTACGTTTTTCCTACCTTATAGTGCAGCAATACTAGGGATTCAAGTCCCGTGTACAGACTGTAACATCTTCAGTGAAAATATGAATTATTGATTTTTCCAGGGTACATTTAGACTGGTACAGGACAACCAACAGTAATAGTGCATTGTACGAAGGCATTTTACGTAAACTAATAATTTTAAATAGAAAAAAAATTTGTTGTCGATGATACTGACAGTAAAATCAGTATATAATTCAAAATCCTACCCTACAATATCCTCATGTTTTGGTAAATACGCTATTTTAAATTAAGAAATGCAAGCTAAAAGGAAAAAGAGAAATGATTTGGAATAGTAATGTTCATCAACATCTACCTATTCAAATGTATTAAGCAGGTCAAGTGTGTCTGTTTTACATTTTGAAAAGATTTTGAAAGCTACATGTTAGAGGACAAAGCAAGATGTAACCCCTGAGTCCATTATAACACTGTGGGAAAATATAAGACATCTGCAAAAAGAATGTGAAAGAAGTCAGAAAGTAAATAAGAAATCAATTCAATAAAAAGTTTTTAAAAGAAAAGAGATTTCAGAGAGATTTAGAAGTCTCATATACCAGCAAAAGTTAAAAAAAAAAAACAAAATTGAAAAAAAATAATAAAGTAAATGGTAGGCTCCAAAGGCTCCTGGGTTCAGAAGGGTAAATGGGACAACATTTCATTAATACCCTGATTTTGATGTGTTGAGTGCACTGCCAAATCGATAGGACATTCATATGAGGAAGACTGCAAAAAAGTAACGGTTGGTCTTTGTAGAATTTTAAAGTGTATTCTATAAGAGAATTTTTTAAAGCTCTGAAAAAATATTTTACTTAAAGTTATGGGCAAAATCCAGGTTCCCTGGGAGTCAGTACTTAACAGTTAAGACAATATTTTATTCTAATTCTTGTCAAATTATGTAGCAGTGTATTAATATTAGGAATTGTGTTGTATTTCTGTTTTCCAAATTTTGTACGCTTTGGCGTTCACAGTGTGTTGTTTGAAACAGAAGATACCACTGAAGTGTTAATTCAAACATATATACTACTTTTATATTCAAAACTGTGAAAAAATTTTTGCATGTACTGTGCCAGTATTTTTGCTAATTGTTGAAAGATAAAATGTACATAAGATATGTAAGCGGATGGCTGTGTTTTGGGTAAAATGTTTTAAGAAAGTGTTCTATTTTCCAAATAAAACGTGTTGCAGATTTTAGTTACAGAAAAATAATAGATATGATAAATGGCACCTATTTTTAGCTTGTGCTTACATTTGTTCCAGAACATTTTAAAAAAAGATATATAGTTCTGATTCCTTTTTTCTTCTCTGCTACTGTGAATGAATATAATAAGAATTTTAGCTAGTTTTATACATTACTTGTAGAGCAGCCTTTCTTGATGAGCTTCTTAAGCAGCTTCTTCTGAAAAAGATTTCATGGAAATAATGACTTTATCTTGGGAAAAATAGAGAAATAGCTTGTATTGACATAATCGTCACTATAAAAGTTGCCAGAATACCAATTTTATGACTGAACCTTTCCAAAATAAAATAAAATAAAATAAAATGAAATGAAATGAAATGAAATGAAATGAAATAAATAAATAAAATGGAAAATAAAAGTAAAAGTAAAATTTAAATAGAAGTTAAATATAGAAGGAAGAAAAATGTAAACATTAGCTATATTCTGATATCACTAAAAATAATTATGCACTCATTTAATGTATTTCTTTTGAATTAAGATTTTATTCTACATACACAATTGAAAAATGCTGTAATTTTTTATTTTCACTGAACATCATAAAGCAAAAGGGATTAATCTCAAATCTTGGACTGAGGTCTAAACTGACCAGTCTACACTAATGTCTTAATCAGAATAGCAAGGCTGTATTGCAGCTCCTGCCAAAGAAAGGATTTCCCATAAAAGAACCAGACATAATAAAAGAAAATTACTTTAAATTACCCTGATCTTCCCTCTGACTCATTCTGGGATGCTTTCTAACAAGTCAGGACAAACAGAAAACCCAAATAAATATTTGCTGTCAGATTTAATATCTAGTAGATATTATTTCTAAAGAAACCAAGATACTTAAGTAACATAGATTCCAATGTAATTCTCTGAAGAAGACATGTTTAAGACAAGTGGATGTAAAATTAAGCAAGAACATATTAAGAAGGAGAATTACAAGGTCGCATTAAGAACTGGACCATCAAAATACCTGGGCGATTGCTAAGAATGCTAATCCCATTAGCCAAGAAAGCAACTCACCTTCTGAGGTTAATCATGTCCCTTAAAAAGTAGTACCTTCCTTGCTGATGAACACTAAAACTTGTAAGTTACCAGTTGTCCTTTAGACTTGCAGAAAAGTGTTCTCAAATAAGTTATTAACAGTTTGTATTGCTAAAATATCTCACTGAATTTGTGTTACTATACCCAGAGAAGCAAAATAAAAGTTTCTTTAAAAATGTAGGCTGTGAGACATTGAGGCTGTTGAATATGAAAATCTAACCCTGTGGATACAAGCTAGTGCTCCCTTGATGCAAATATCCCACTTTTACATTGAAGTAAAGCATGGTCCTAAAAGAAAATATCCGGTTCTTAGTTTTGTTTAGGTTTTTTTGAATATATTTTACAATGAGACTTTCAGGCAGAGAAACAATACTGAAGCTAGATATTTGAGGAAAACCGTAATGTTATTTTTTGATGCAAGCATGCCAAATTTAGTAAAACATCCCAAAACACCTGACATTTTCCCCTAAATATTTCAACAGCAAATATCTCGCCATGTTAACATTAACGAAATTAGCCTAACAGCTGAGACAAGCATATTAACCACTCATTAGATTCTTTTTGTACCTGAGACAGTGAGAGAGACATGGGAACACATCTTGGGGGAAAAAAAAAAAAAAGATTCAGGAATGAGACACAGCTAAAAGGCTCTGTTAAAATCTCCACTTACAATTCTCAGCCTTTCATGGAGCCTTCAGGGGAAACCTATTATACGCACAGTTTAATTGGCTAAGGAGAGTGTTAGGCTATTTGGCCAGTACAGGCTTATAATAAACAGTGTGCTTAAAGAGGTCAGCTCGCCCAGTGATGTCTTGAGAGGAGACACTGACTCTGCATTTTTAAGAAGCCATTTATTTGTAGGGAAGCTGATTAAACCAGCCAGGCATTGTATGTCCTCTGCCTCTGGGAAGGATAGCAATAGGTTTTTAATAAACGCATAATATTTACTGAGCTGTATGAATATTCAGGAACCAAGATGTTTAAATTCTGATTATCTTTTGTAACTGCTTACTAGCCCCAGAGTTTTAAGGTTTGTCAGCATTTCTGATTTCCTGGATTGTCAGAGCACAACACTAAATCTAAAGACATCCCAACTATTATTAATTTATAACTATTTTTTTTAACTATCAAGTATTGATGGATAGCCATCTGCATATGCAATTCACTTGTATATAGATTTATACACTGATTGGTATATTTATTAATGATTAGTGTACAGCCTAACACAAAATTCCTTTGAAATGCACCATCTTTCCCTCATATACAGACTGTAATATGCATTGGGATGACAGCAGCAGGACTGTAGGAAGACAGCCCACCTGTTATAATGTCTGATTCTCTTAAGGGCAAATAAATACAGTGGTGCCATTCTCCTGTGTTGCTGCTGGAGCTCATTTCTGCCTTGGTATCATGGTTCCTTTAAGCCTCAATTTTGTTTATATTCCTAAAATTATTGTTTTGGCCGTGAGACTAAAGACTATACCTCATTCAACAAAGACATCCAGAAGGCCTGATGTGTCCAGAGAAAGCAAGGAAGGTTGGGACTCAGGCTGGGCTCCTGAGAGTAGACAAATTACCACTGGGTGAAACCTATTGCCCTTCCACAAGGATGGGAAAACGTATCTGCAGCATCCACCACAGCCATGTGACCACACACATGGCTGAGGAAAGGAGGACATCACCGCTGCAGCCGCTGCTTCTGTTTCATGTGAGAGTTGACTGAGGAGTGCTGTAGCATGGACCTTCTGATCCCAGCCCACTCGGTAGACATGAGGAGGTGACCCTGCTGCTTGGGCTGTGGACAGGTGAGGGCTTCTGATCATGGCATGGCAGCATTCATTTAAGTGCTAGAGGAGTGTAACTGATGAAAATGTTGCAATTAGGCTATTTAGGCACTGCAGGATTAAGGAACAGCTGGTGTGGAAATTGGAGGTTCTACCTTTTGGAGGCAGGCACGGCAGTGAGGGGTCGAAATGATTTTATGGTTCTAGCCCTTGGGGCCTGTCTAAAGTTCTATTAATTATACAGTTTTTTACAGGTATACAGAAGATGAGAAAGTTTGGCATTTTCTTGCCTGCCCTGCCAGCATTTGTTCTTTGACAAGACCAGCCTTGTGTAAACAGTCTGAGCCCAATGGTATTTGCTTAACATTTTAATTGGGAAATATTTAAAAGGGAGGGAGCTTGAGGTGTCCTTTGTTTTCTGCCTGGTGGTTTCCCATGTTTCTCATGAAAGGTAACAGACTCAGCTCTTTTGTCTGTTCTCTGTTTTCTTGTGCTAGCATATTAATAAGACATCAGAAGACACTTAGCTGTTTGTAACAATCCACCATAGAGCCATCTTTATGGTCAGGGCAGGCCTGCCGTCTCTTGCTCTAATCATGCCATAACTGTGAAAGGCATTGCTAAAGCAGACTGCTCTATTATCTACAAATCTGTCGTTTTCTTAACAGCCAGAAATAATTGTGTATAGCTGTCTTACCATTTTTGAGAAAACAGTGAGAAACCTGTGTTCTGTCACAACAAAACTGAGCGCAGCTCCAACTTTTTTTTTTTTTTTTTCTCTACATGATTTTCATCTCAAAGCTGGTGTTTAAGCATTTGAAAGGGACTTCCTCAGATGGAATTGTTATTTTTCTGGATTGCTGCTGTTACTAAGGCGAGCAGACGTGCTGCTTGTTGAAAACAGAATTTTGATCAGGGAGATTGTCTCCTCTGGGAGGTGCTTGGCATGTTCAGAGCAGTGATCCCGACTTCCTGCCGAGCCACGTGTAGCTCCACTTCTACTGGCTGTGTCACGGGAGAAGCGCCCTTGCAGCACACCTTGTACTACCTGTTGGCCACAGACAGCAGAGACCGGGGCTTCAGTCTCAGCTGTGTGAGTGTGGTGTCTCCAGCACACAGCAAGTGGGTGGACACTACTAATTGGACAAGACCACTGCTGCACGCGGCTGCCAGCTGGCAGGCACACCACCTCCCCGTGTCAGGGTTACATGCTGTAAGGTTCATTCCCCTAGTGCCGAGCAGGTGTTTTGTAGAAGGCTCAGTTGGGATTTCCTAAGAGCTCAGCAGATCTGTGCTTGGATTGAGAGTTGCAAATGCTGGGATCATTGCTTGGGTCTGCAGGAAAGAAGTTGTTTTCGCTTTCTCACGCTCAGCCTCCTTTGAAAGGGCTGCAAAATCTGCAGTCAAATTCTGCCTCATCCCTAGACAATTCAACCTGGTATGCAAGAGCAGCGAAGACATGGCCTCCTGATAATCGTACAATTACAAATGGATCTTAAGCAGAACAATTATATTCTATGGGTATCTTTATTGCCTCTGATAAGGAAGATTATGTTTTTCGTGTACAGCGTGTTGCAAGTGGTTTATGACATGCAGGGTTTTACAAAGCACTCAGAACTAAAACCTGTGGAGGAAAAAAATCTTCAGCAGATGTAAATCAATGTAGTTGCATCAAAATCAGCTGGAAATCTATTCCTCTATATCTTTATAGCTCAATTTCTCAGTATCTTTATAGTTCACTGTACCTGCATAATGGGCAAACAGACTGAAATAAATACATATCTTTGATTTCCAAAAGATAACTAGTAACTGTCAGAAGAAATTCTCAGTAAGCTAAAAATTCAACTGAAGTTGAATTAGAATTTTAAAGCAAAACCTGCAGAATTACTAAAGATTCATTTCTGATTACTGAAGAATTCTTTCTGCTGTTACTTTACTGCAGGAGCTTTTGTTTAACAGCTTGGATCAAAATTGCGTGGAACATTTTTTAAGTTCAAAGAGTTTGGAAGATATGTTTTTCTCAACTTCTTGTCTTTTGATTTGTGGGGGTGGAAACAGAGCTAGCTCATAAACAGTTTTACTGCTCTGTGGAGGGTATCAGAAGTGTGTTTTGCCCATCTACCCAGCAGGTTAAGGAATTGAGGACTTTCTAGAAACTCATGATGTACCTTATATGAGAATTTTTTATGAAAAAAATCTTACTAATTTGCATCCAAAGCTCTTCACCTCAGTAGATTTTACAGTTCCAAATCCTGATCCTCCAGTGCCTTGCATTTTGAATAATATGATAAATTTTAGCTAAACATATTCAAAAATGGTGTACAAGTTACCCATGCTACTGTAAACAGAGGACTAATACATCCTCATGTATTTTCCTCTTACAAATGCTAATGAATGGATCTGAAGAAGATGTGAAGCAAAAAATAATCAGAACTCTTACTCCTGATAGTCAGCTTTTTCCAGCAGGACTGTAGCATCGAGTTTTGAAATTTCATATAGCCAGGCAGAGGAAAACCAATTTCATAACTCAGCAACAGAAACTACATGAAGGCCCTTTTGAAAGTCAAAGGGTGTTAACTTAGCATGTGCTTAAATGTTGTGTTTAAAGCTAAATGCATTCTTGAAGGCATCACTATGAATCCATAGTCAGGAAATAATGAGACACAATTATTAAAATGGAAACCTCTCTTTCTATTTTAAATAATTTTGTTTCATCGTTTCTTAAGTATGGTTTCAATGACGCACTTGAAAAGTAGTTAACTTTTCAGAGGTGTCTACTAGAAAGGCATACGGAAACTCCCAACATTTTTTTTTTCTCACATGTTTAAATAGTAATTGTCTTTCCATTTAATATCAAAACCTTCCATTTTGCTGCTCAATGAATGCATGAAACATATGAATGTTCTTCTTGGTTGTTCTTCTTTTCTATTTTGTTGTCGTGATAACATGGCATTACTTTCCCATAGATAGGCTTTTTTTTTACTAAACTCAGTGTTGAGCTCCTACAGATCTTCCCTTACTTTCTGATTAAAAAGCAAAGGTCATATTAAACTAAGTCTTGCATATCACCTTCTGGGAAAGGTAGTTTGAGCAAAGCATGAGTTTATCTTCAGAGTGGAAAGATCCTCCCCACAGAGCACTCAATTGTGGTATCCCAGGTGCTTTGACATGTAAATGAAACACCACAGGCATTAAATAATTGGGTCAGATATCTTCAAGATCTTTATTCTACTGTCAAATACAATTTAGATCAGATAATTTCCAATGTTAAAAGGACTTACTCCTGCTCCCATTAAAATCAAGAGCAAAATTCTCCATTGGTAGTACTCTGGACAGACTGAAACATAGAGACATTATTTGTTATTCCATTATTTGGTCTTTTCTCACGCTTTTTTTGAATTGATAAAATGTTATTCCCATCATATTTTCAATTTCCCTGATTGATTCTTGAATTTGCTACTATCTGGCTCCTTTAATCTCCTACTTTCCTTCAGTGGCACATTTTGTTGCAGATCCTCCAAACTCTTAACACAAGCAATTGATCCTCTTAATCCTATGGCATATTCGTGGAAATTAGCAAGGTCTTTGGAGAAATCAAAGGCAAGATCACAGTGTCCTACATGCTCATAAAGATCACTGCCCTGCAAGCACATGATAATGACTTCGTGCATAGAGAAATTTCATTGAGTTCAGAGCTTTGATGCTACAATTTATTTCATGTACTTGAAGCTGCTTTGAATACATTGGCTTTCCTCACAGGTCTGTGAATAATAAGGATTGGGGCATAAGATGACTTCTTAAGGAGTAATAAATCAGTGGCATTAAGTATGAGAAGTTTGCTCTTTGCAAAGCTCCTTTGAAGTGTAAATGTCTGGGCATCATTTTGTTACTCGCCTGTTTTGTTCTTTCAAGCTCAGCTGGTGTGATAACATTGAGTTTTAGTAGAATGACTGAAAGTGGAGAAAAGCTCAGCAGTTATTTCAAGAAGTTGAAAATTATTTTCATGCTATAATGAATACTGACAATCCCATTGATTTTAATATTGCCACCTTTTTTATTTTTTTTTTTTAAACAAACATGCCAAAGCTAGAAAATTCAAAAAGTTTCTGAAATAAATATATTAACCTAAACAATCAAAAGGTGTACTGTAGCAGGACAGCAGTAACATCACTTTTCAGGAGCTAGAATGAAATATTCAATGTATGTCAGAATAAACAGCAATTGCTTTCTATTTAACATTCATATTAGGGATTAACAGAAAGACCTATTTTGGTAAGAAAAAAACAGACTCAGAAGAAAACCCTCACATGTGAAAAACTTAACTATCTGTAGCCTAGGTTATGCTGTTCCCTCATTATTATTTTACAAATTCTTCATTGCTACAATTGTTAATAAATTTCAGCAGGCTGAATTAAATATGTGATAATAACATCAAGGCAATTTTATATAATTTCAGAAGTATTCTGTCAGAAAAACTACAAAAATACTTTCTTATCCAGATATTATGATGGACTATTTTTATTTTAAAATTATAAATTAATTATTTTTTTTAACTTTTATCATTAATTTGATTTCTTCAGAAGAATTACCTGGATAAAAAAAAAGTGAGGAGAAAATAGTGCCAAAATTGTATTAGATTAAGCTCTTTTTGTAATTAACTCAGCTGAAGAATCAGCTCTAAATTTTGCACTAGTATTACTGAGAATGAAATGCGTCCCTACATTATTTTCCTCTGAAATTCAAGTACATTTTAGTTTTTAATTTTTACAGTTTTTATGGAACTGATGAATACTTGTGGAGACAAAATTTTATATTCTGTTGAGGAAATGTGTCAATTTTGCATAAACTAAACTATGCATGTTAAATTTTGGAACCATCTATTTTTTCTTTGAATGATACAATACTCTCATTAAATATAGATTGACCCTGGGAGGAAGTAGCATGAGCCAGTGATTTTTTTGTGTTGTGGGAACTAAAAGACCTGGGTCTGTTTCCAATTCTGCCACATAATTGTTATATCACCTTGAACAAAGTCCTTCTGACAAAGTCATATTTAAGTGTTTCAAGTTGTACATCCAGCTTCGTATTCAAGCATCTAAGTATGCAGATATTTATGACCAAGAGAGTAAAACCATGCAGGGAGTCAAGCTCTTTATTTTTATATTTTAATATGAAATTTGTTGCATGATATCAGGCTTTCAAATCTGAAAAACTTGTCCTGAACTTTGTTATGCGATCTGCAAAGGGAATATCAAATTTCTTATCTAGTGGGAAGAGGTCACTATGAAACAAGGGACATCCTTTCATGAGGGATATTCATGACATATTTTCAAATCTTCAGAAAACGTGTGACACAGGAAAAATTCACTGTTATTATTACTACAAATGAGCATTGCAATGGTACTCTCTTAGTGAAGCATTTCTATTAATAGGAGGATGAAACAGTCCCCGTAAACTAGAAACTGGAAGCTATCAGAAAAGGTCATGCATGAAGCTTTGCTTTGGAAAATGGCTCAGAAACAAGAGGATATGGAAGAAACACAGGAAAGTTGAGCAGTTGTGGGTAGGGACTGAAGAAAAGCGAATGTCATGGGTAAGATCATGACAGAAGGAAGACTCAGAAAAAGAGCTATGTATCTTTAATCCCTAAAAACGTTTAACCTCTAAGTGAAAATAAACCCCACAAGTTCTTGTTTTTCCTTTTCTGTTACAATTAAGTAATGGGCACAACTACTCTATTAACCAGATCTCACAAGGGAGCAGTTTCTGGACTAAACAGAAAAATCAAAATCTCTTATGAAAGAGGAAAATGTGACTCTGAGGGAGAGTCCCCCAACAGTCAGGGTAACCTGGTATTCCCTTGCCTCTATCCTGTGCATCACAGAGAGGATACAGCTCTGAAGCATCGCAGTACAGAGAAACTGAATTGCAGGCAACTGTTAGAATATGGTTCTAATTTGAAAAATCCCTTTCATTCTGCATTCAGGCTGCACCAGGATAACAAAGCCATGTGGTTATGCTACTATATCAGGATGAGAACAGATTGAACCTGTTAAACATATGATCGGTCCTTCTGTGAACAGAAAGCGTTGTTCTCCCAACCCTCAGTTTGATTTCAACACTCACTATGCCCTGTTCTGCCCTAAACACATGTCAGCCTATGCTTGAATGCTCATTTCATCACTGGTGTTGTGTGAGCAGCTGTGTTCACATCTGTTGACAATGAAGTGATTTGAGTTGTCGAGGTGCTGTACCCCTTTGCTTTCTGTCTGCCTGTAAGGAGGACCACAGCCAAAACGAATGCTCTTCTAGATCACTTTGTTTGCAAGTTAAACACTTCAGCACTGAAGTTTATGCTCTGCTGTGACATTTGTCTGTGCCTCTGTGATTGCTTGCTTCCACTCTTGTGAGAACATAGCCCTGAATTTACAATCCTCCACTGAATCTCAAATACCACAAATCTCAAAAACCCAGATGCTGACAAGAACAGAACTCTTCCATGATACCATGATCTGATGTGTACCCAGCTTTTCTTTATTTTTGCTTACTCCCTGCTATATGTGCTATTTGCTTTTATCTCCCTCCTCTACTAGAGGTGCCAACTATTTGTGCTCCTCAACTATTGGTACTGTTATTGTCAGAGCTGCCTTTCTTTCTAGGATCTAGAGTGAACCTTGCATGCTAATGTGCCTTCCCCTCTCTGCCATCTCCCTCACCACACACTCAAACACGCACCTGTTTCCTACTCTGGATATCATTCAACAATATAAGAGTATGAATAATAACTTATACTCTCTTTGCAACAGAGATAAGCTGAATAATTTATAAATTGTTTATTGGACAGCTTTATTCGTAAGTGGGTATGGTGTGTCTTACAAAGTAGATGCTCAACCAATGCTAATCCAAGGTCACTCACAGATCTGACTTTGAAAGTGGTAGGATTGTAGTCATTTTTGTTTCCTGATACAATTAATTTCCAGGTTTGAGACACACAACTCTCTGAGTATCAGGAAGCTGAAAGAGGTAATATGTTTGTCAAGCAGTGCAACCTGTTTTCCTAAGCAAGATGGTCATCTGCATTTTGCACCAAAGACAATATCTATTGTGGGTACTAGATAAATAATTATTTTTGCAAAGACAGTATCTGTTGTGGGTACTAGATAAATAATTATTTTTGCGCATACTTATCTCTCCCTCATCAGATACTTGCCTCTTGCATTTGTGCATATTTTCTGAGTCTAAGCCAAAACTTGATAAGAACTTTATGCTTACTGTACTTCAATTGGTGCTCTACAGTGTTCTTGACTTCTTTCTTCCAGCAGTGAGAACCTCATCTGTGATCCTGTTTTCATAGACCGTAAAAACTATCAGTGAAATGTTATTTTCTGGTAGGCACATTATTTTATCATTGGCTTTTAAAGAAACATACTACATCATTTCAAGGTGATGGGCCTGGGACCACACCTGGTGTAGTGGTGTCTGGCTTTCCCAGGTGGTATTATAACACAAATGAACAAGTGGTGGTAGAGAAATAGTACCAGTGAGAAGTTCAAGCTGCCAGTGATTAGGGCTGAAATAAACTCCAAAGCTCACGGGCAAAAAAAAGCCTGGAGTTACAATGTATAGTAAGTGAACAGGAGAGGATCAAGCTCTTAATTTGTAATGTATGAACAATGAAAATCTGATTAAATGAAAACTCCTGCTCTTAGGTTTCGGCTTTAAAATGATTGCTCCAAAAGTTTAGGTTAGATAGAGTAGCTCATAATTAGTATGCTGTAAAAATAATGCAAATAAATAAACAACCTTCTCAAAGGCAAAAATCCCAGCATCACATAACTGATGCTTAGGAATGACTACTGGCTAGAAAGATCTTTGCAAAGTTTCATGTTCATTATCCTTGAGGCAAAGAGAATTAAAATAACGTAGAAAAGAGAGCCTCAAGAAGAATTCAGTTCAGACAGCACAGACTCAATTTCCATCTAAAGTAATGGTGTGAGATTGCTCACACCATTACTCCCAACTCCCATAAGTTCATTGTGCCCACATTAGTGCCTACAAAGCTGCATACACAAAAGGAGAAACTAAGGTTTCTCTCCTTGCCCCATCTCATTTGGATAATGGAGTTCAGTATGATGGGAGTTTTCCTGTCATGGATGAGCAGCCTAAGTGATAGAGAAATGAAAATTTGTCAGCAGCCAAAGGCATATGTTGGACTGACACAGCATCACCACACTACACCAGAGACACTCGAGGATGGTGAAATCCTATTTCTAGGACATATAGGTCCTGTAGGCATAGGTTGAAAGGAAAAAAAAACATTTCTTTTATACATTTGGTACTCTAAGTCATCTACAGAGGCTAAAGGAACACCTATTTAAGGAAGATTTAAAGTGAAAAGAAAACCCAGACTGTCAACAAACTGTCTCATGTAAGCTTTAACTGGTTCTTCTCTGCTTAAACCAAATAATGACCTATATAAACAAAGCAAGGTATATAAACATCCTATATGTAGTACATTCAGTCGAATAAACAGTTTGCATACTAATGTAAACAGCTTAGGTATTTTAATGTGCCAGTGCTATAGCAGGTTCTTAGTTGCTGAATTCAGAACTCAAAAGGGAATATTTCAGACTTTTCTATCAAAAATAAATATACTCAGGGACTATGAATATTTTCTGCCTTGATCTTAGAAATTCTTTTCTCAGTGCTATCAGCCAGTTTCACACAGTTGTACTTGATTGATAAAAGTCTTTATTTTTTTTCAACAGAAGGTGCCTGGAAATAGTAGTAGTGTGGGTTTTTCTCCACATTATTAATCGAAACATGAATACTTAAGATTTATGACAGAGGCAGTGTCATTCCTTGCTTTCTCAGAAATGTAAACAAAATAAATGCGTCATGAGATATTTGAAATTTACCTGAAAAGGAAGCAGAAACTCAGTAGAAGATTTAATCTGGTAATTGATTCTTGGTATTACACATCAACTGGGAATTGATTCTTGGTAATACACATCAACTGGGACTGTGTCTACAGAATTTCATCACTGACTGCCTTTAAACTCTGCTGTTTACACCTCGCTCTATGGCTGGTTATACTAAGTACATCTCTTTTTTATGTGCAGTAAGAAGGGAATCTCAGAAGAGGCCTTCCCAAGTCTGTCATCAACTAAATTAGGAAATGAAAATTGATTCCTAGGAGCCATGTTGCAAAAGTTATGGGCTCTTTTAAGAAATTCAGCATTCAAAACACAGCTCAGTGTCACTAAACGCCGAGCTTACAAGTACAGCCAACAGGACTTTTAAAAGAAGCTGGAGGCAGGGGTAAGCCATGATGCTGCAGCATTTATTTCTTTCTTAATTACAGGTGTCGTTGCCTCTGCCATCTGGCCTGTTTCATGACAAAGTCTCAACAGCCAAAGAGTGCAGAAATAAATAGACAATTAGTAAAATGCATTGACTGCATGCGCTGCTGAGTAAGCAATTGTTGCCAGCATTAAAGCAGTTTCCTTGTCCACAGATCCTGGTGTAATTTCTCCAATTGCTCTATTAACATGTAGGACTAAAATTTCCCTGCTGTCAAAGAGGGAACCAAATGGGGAGCTCAGGAGGACTAGTCGAGTCATCAAGAAAAGTTCAAGCCCAGATTAAGAGAAAGACTGTCACTCTTTCTGGTGCTCAAGTAAGCTTTATAACTATTTTCAGCAATTAATATATAATTAACGTATTCTCAGATCACATATCTATACAATGCAGTAAATCTGCATAATACTTTGTAGCTGATACTGGGGTAGAAAACTATAGCATGGTAAACATTCAGTTCTAGATTCACTCTGGCAAGTTTTAAGGCCCAAACTGTGATGCCTCCATTAGGAATTTAGTTCCCATATTTCTGTCTAGAGCAGACGAAGTGTATCAGGTACCTCGAGAGAGGGATTCAACTCACACATAACATGAATTGCCTCCAGAAGCAACTGCCTGTGAACTCTGACCTCTGAGTTCCAGTTGAATGCCAAAAGCTCATAGGGTGGACCCAGACAATCTGTTTGTGCAGCTGATGCTGTCTGCACCCACAGGTAGTTCACTGAAACATGGGGAGGAAAACAGAGATATGGCTCATGAATCCCCAAGTAGAGTTGGGTGGGCATCCATTTATGAAATAGATGCTGACAATAGCTCATGTTTGGAAATCCTCTGGCCTTCGGTGTGGATCCCTACAGTGTCGAGCAAAACTGGTCCAGTGGGAAGGCAGGATAAACAGAGTATTTCAGACATGACTCTTATCCTCTCCAAGCTATACACTGAAACTGTAATTCGCTCTACTCGTGAGCTCCAATTTCTGGTCTCATCAAAACTTTGCTGGTTCACGTTTTCCCTTACTATGACAAAGAACATCATCTATTTTCAGATATGTTCCTGAAACTTCCATTGCCATCACTGAGAGCTTTACATGAATACCTGATACTAGAATTTGGGCCTTAAGAGTTTATGGTGCCCTGAGGATTTATTTTGATGGATTTTGCTTGGTTTCATCTATGATTATCCTGGGATACATCTGCTTATCCAAACAGCAAACACACATCAGGAACTAGAGCTGTTCATGAGACACTATCTGTACAAATAAAAGATGCCCTCCTGGCAAATATAACAACTATATGGAATTTGTGCAATGTTCATGCATTTGCTTTCCATTATTAAGGCTTTTTTTCTGTATATTCAGTGAATTTTTCCATCATGGAATTTATTCATGAAAATATTAAAGTAGAATTAAAGCATGGGATGGGGGAAGACAAAATTATCAGGAAATATATGAGAATATTGATAAACCATAAAACAAACAGTTCCACAATTGATCACAATAGATCAGAAAACATTTCAATATATCTCCTCCTATCCTGACCAAAGAAGGATTGATTAAACCTACAATATGCCAGAGCATATCATGAACATGATGCCATTTTCCTCTTAAGGGAAGCAATCTGTTTTACGGAAAATGATTGCAAAAATTTGCATTAGATAGCTATTTAGTCCTGATAACAGATTAGAAGTTGCATCATATCACTAAAACACTACCAGCCCAGTGTACAGCGGTATTGCAGTAGCAATCACAGATGACTGCGAATCCCTTTCTGGGATCGCTGCTCCCTCAGCTGCTGCAAAGCCATGAGTAGCCATGCTGAGTTTTCTTTCTTTCTGCTTTGGGACCATTAGGAATGTGAAACCCACTCAAACTCACAGTTACCTGACATGAAGGATTGTCATTACTTCTCTACTTGGAAAACATCAGAATCTGACATTCTTGAAAAGATTCATAACTGTCCAAATTTATCTCCAGAGGAATGAAGTAGAATCTCTGCATAAAATTCTGATTCCAGAAGTTACTAGTGTAAGTGGACCCCAAATTCTACTATTTCTGGGGGTCTTTGTAGGAGAATTAAGATATCCTGTAGTCAGCTATCATGAGATTCATAAGCAAAATGCAGATTTCAGAGGCCTTCTGAGCCTGCCGATAAACACTCTCATGATTTACACTGTGATGATATAGCAAAGCTATTAGAGACTAATATGTTTGTAGATATTACAACAGGAATAAAACTAATACGAAGCAGTGACTGGACAATAACACCAGTGGCTAGAAGAGACTTATAGTACAAGCAAACCACATGCTTATAACTGATGTGTCATCGAAGCAGGTTAATGAGGGAAGACATCTGCATGTCTGAATTCTTAGTCAATTTCTTTCTGGATGCCTTTCTGGAACATATACTTTAATTAAACAGAAGATACTGGCTATATACAGATGTGACAGGGTGAAAATCTAATATTTTGAGATGCATTATAAGCTTGTAATTGATTAACTGGTTCATAATTTTTTGTTGGTTTGTTCGGGGTTTTTTTGGTTTGCTTTGTTGTTTTGTTTGCCTTTTCTTTTTTTTTCCCCCTAAGGAAATACATTTCATCCTTGTGAAAAACTATTGGAGAGGGTCTTTTAGGGGAATTGTTTTCTCTTCAATACACAGATATAAGTAATGAAATATCATAATCTGAGGTGTAGATAAGGTACCCCTGTGTTATCTATAATTTCATGATTGTGATTACATAGACAAGATTATGAAAAATCACTACAAATTGTTATATTGCTGTTTACTTTTTCTGTTCATGTTGTATTGTTTGGAACATCTATGTCTGCTGAAAAGTTTTCTCTATGCATAACTTTTGTTTCCAGTAGCACTCATCATGGTCTGCAGATAAATGCAAGACAAGAGAATGGGCTACAACAAAAATGGAAAGTTGTTAAATGGTGATTAAGTGATTAAGTTTTTCCTGATGACGAATTGATAGCTGAAGTTGGAAGCACCATTGTAGACATGCAGGCTGCCTCCTCAATAACACAAGCTCTTGCTCTAAGAAGTTGCTGCAGCAAATTAATTTCTCTTAGAGCTACAGTATCTTTTTGAACTAGGTTGATTTTTCATCGAAAGATCTGACAAAAAAATCTGCCACAACTTCAGGCAAGTTCTCACCATGCTTAATTACCCGCACCATTAAGAAATTAAATAAAAGAGTTGTCATTTTTATTTTTTAAACATTTATCTGCCTTCATGTTGCAGCCACTGTACTTCATTACAGCTTTGTCTGGACTGCAGAAGCTCCTGCTATCATTGAAGTCCTTATAGGCTACTGTCACAACATTTGTTTATCATTCAAAACCTATGATAAAAACTGTCTCCAGTGTCTCCCTGTGGAGTAACATAACTGTAGGCATCATGACAAAGGAACTGGAGCCTTCCTGGAGCCACTGAACAGAAAATCTGCAGTATCCAGGGATGGAACGAGAGGAGACAGAGCAAGGAGAACAGCATGATGAGCTGAGAGTCACAGGTGAAACAGGAGAGGACATCCCATCAAAGTGACAAGGCTGCATGAATAGGAAATGGAAAAGCAGAAGAGGTTAGTGTTCAAGTGGCTGTACATGTTATGATTCATATACTAATGTCTGGAAAAGTTACTCTGAACTGGATGATGCCAGCACTGCAAATAAGTCAGAAATGGAAGGGAATACATTGACAAATACATAAGTAAAATATTGCATATCACCAATATCTTTACTTTGAACTGCTGAAAGCGCAGTTGTCATAGCACTCAGCCTTATATATGCACTTTAGCATATATAGAGAATCATAGAATCATAGAACATTTTCTGCTGGAAGAGACCTTCAAAACCATCGAGTCCAACCTTTTCCTAGCCCTATCAACACCACTAAACCATGTCCCCCAACACAATATCTACCCGTCTCTTAAACACCTCCAGGGATGGCGACTCAACCACCTTTCTGGGCAGGTTGTTTCAGTGCCTGACAAACTTTTCAGTAAAGAATTTTTTCCTGATCACAGAATCTCTTTAGTTGGAAGAGACCGTCGAGATCATCTAGTCCAACCTTCAACTAAGCACTGCGAGCTAACCACTAAACCATGTCCCTAAGCACCAGGTCTACACTCCGTTTAAATAACTCCAGGGATGGTGACTCCACCACTGCCCTGGGCAAACTATTCCAATGCTTAATAACCCTTTCAGTGAAAAAAATGTCCAGTCTAACCCTCCCCTGGTGCAGCTTTCATTCTTTACCTCTGGTCCTGTCACACGCCACCAGGGTGAAAAGTCTGTCCCCCTCTCTCTCCAACCCCATTTCAGGTAGTTGTAGAGAGCGATAAGGTCTCCCCTCAGCCTCCTCTTCTCCAGATTGAACAACCCCAGCTCCTTCAGCCACTGCTCGTAAGACTTGTGCTCTAGGCCCCTTACGAGCCTTGTTGCCCTTCTCTGGACACA